>BSBK01011332.1:0-142500 GCA_027943335.1 Chamaecyparis obtusa | reverse complement strand
TGGCTATTGTAATGGCTAGAACTACTTTGACAGAAGTATATCTGGAAATAGGTATAAATGTTTCCTCATAATCAATTCCTTCCTTTTGTGAGAAACCTCTGGCAAAAAATCTGGCTTTATTTTTCTCTATACTTCCATCTGCAACATACTTGATTTGGATGACACTATAGATTTTTCCTTTGGCCTTGGAACTATTTCCCAATATAATTTTTAAAATGGACTGGTATTCTTCTATCATGACATCCTTCCATACTTGGTTTTGGAGAGCTTCTGATGTAGTTGAGGGTTCAAATTTGGAGAGATCATTCATTAAGGCCACATAGCTAGAAAATCTTTGGGGTATTTTAATTTCTGTAAAAGTCCCTAAAGGAGCTACATAGTTCTTTGATTCTTCCACTATTTTGGTGGCCCAAAGTGGTCTTTTCTTATGATTCTCTTGTGGTAGGTTTTGTACTTCATCTTCATCCTCTTCAGGATACTCCCTCTAAAACTCAGGAGCAAGATCCTCTTCCAAGTTTGAAGGTGGAGTGATATTTTGAGTCTCAAAGGAGTTTCAAGATCTTTTGAAAGCTAAATCCTCCTCAAATATTACATCTCTACTGAGTTCAATATTTCTATGTCTAGGTATAAATATTCTATAGGCTTTAGAAGTTTCATTATATCTAACAAAGATTCATTTCCTTTAGAAGGTTCTAGTTTAGTTCTTTTCTCTTTAGGTACATGAAAGTAGATAGGGCATCCAGATATTTTAAATTGAGTGATATCTGGTTTTATACCTGTGAAAACTTCTTCAGGGGTTTTGTCTTCAATATGAGAGTGAGGGCATCTATTTTGTTCTATTTTTCCTTTCTACAACCCCATTTTGTTGAGGATTGTAAGGGACAATTAACTCCCTCTTAATTCTCTCTTCTTTGAAAAATTCTCTAAAGATGTCAAAGGTATATTCCCTCCCATGATTAGTTCTTAGGGTTTTTATTTTCTTTCCAAAGGTGTTCTAAAAAATGGATTTGAACTCTTTAAATCTCTTGAGGATCTCTTCTGATTCTTTACATCCAAGTTTTTCGAGAGAAGTCATTAACAAATATTACATAGTATAGAAATCCTCCAATAGAAGGTACAAACATGGGTCCACATAGGTCAAAGTAAACTACTTCTAAAACATTACTCATTTTACTAGCACTACTTTGAAAGGAGCCCTTTGTATTTTTACCTAGGGCACATGCCATACATGTACCTGAATGATATTATTTTAACTTAGACAAGCCTGTGACTAATTTTTCCATGGAGGATAAGGTATGAAAGTTTAAATGTCCTAATCTTCTATGCCATATCTCATTAGAGTATGCAATTTCATGAATTAGATTAAAATTTGGTTCAATATGTATACCTCATACAAAGAACTATTTATATGCCCTAGGGTTACAACCTTCTTGATAGAAATGCCAACAACTTGCTATCCATGAAGGTTACTCTGTACCCATTATCTTCTAGTGCAGATATGGAAACTAGGTTTCTTTTGATTCTTGGGATGAAAAGAACTCGGTGAGTTGGATGGATATTCCTAACTTCAACTTAATGGTGCAGGTCCCAACACCTTTTACTAGATGTGCTGAAGCATCTCCGATGGTTACCTCTTCATAAATTTCTTCTATCATAGAGTCCAATAGTTCTTTGTACCCAGTGATGTGTCTTGATGATCCACTATCTATAATCCAGGTATTAGACTTGTTGGATACTTGATTAGAGAGGGCAGAGTAGAATGCATGTTTCTTTGAATCATGTTCTCTATTATTTCTTTTCACTTTGGAAAATTTAGCTTGTTGTTTAATTCTATCAAGGCACCTAGATGCATAATGTCCATATTGATCACATCTAAAACATTGAACATGAGAAATATCCTTCTTAGATGAACCTTTGTCATGATGGTCTTTCCTCTTCTTGAAGTGTTTCTTCTTTCCTTTCTTATGAGAGTTTACGTTTAACACATATAGATCCTCATCTATGTTCTTTTGTTTGATCCCTTTGTTGTTTTATCTTGACTCTTCCTGAAGGTATTTAGATCTTAGCCGATTAAAGTTGGGATATTTAGATCTTGTACTAATGCCTTGCACAAATGTTTCCCAAGTATTTGATAGGCCATCTAGTGCAATGAGTGTCAATTCTTTACTCTTAATTACATATCCAAGTGTTGTTAATTCATCCTAGATTAGAGATGATATTCTGATAAAGTATGAATTGATGGATTCTCCTTCATTCATACTTATATGATTAATCTCTCTTTTTAGGGCTAGGGTATTACTAGCATTGTTTATTTCATATGTTCTTTTTAGTGATTTGAACATGTGATAGACAGTCTCATATTTCATCAGAATTGAGGCTATATGATCTCTAACACCATCAACAATGATCTTCATAGCCTTTTCATTTCCTTCAACCCGGATGGATCTTTTGGGATCATTTTTTGGCTCTTCTTTCTCCTCCTTTATGAAAGATTCAACTTTATTTTCTTTTAAAATCATTCTAATTCAAGATTTCCATGATTAAAAGTTGTTTCCTCCTTCAAGTCTATCCTCGAATCTGATAGCGCTTTCCATAGAAATGTGCTATATATAATTTAATAATTGATATTGAATTCCTCAAGTTTGAGAGCTTAAAGGATCTTCCTTTACCAGTGCTCTAATACCCTGTTAAATTAGTACACACTTATTATTCAATTTTTTTAAATTCTTATATATATATGTGTGACTTCAAATATCTTATTCTAATAATATTACTGTTATTTGCAGGAGAAGAAATCTGGATGTATGCAGATATAATACCCTTGTAATTCAAATATTGCTGATGGAGGAATATATATTAATACTGAGTTTGTTGTTTATTGTATACAACACTTATCGATTTTGGTGTCTTGAGATATACAGTCTTACTCATGTTTATATGCACGGTGATCCTATGAATAGTCATGTCTATGATAGACGTGACTCCTTTAGGAGTCACGCCTATCATAGGCATGACCAGTAGTCACACCCGATAATGATGAATCACAACTTGTTAATAGTCGATACTTTTCCAAGAAAATGTGTCGGGATTTAGTATGTCGATTCAACATGCTGATAATAACATGGATGTCGATACTAACAAATAGGAATTGGCCAATTGCTATATAATAGTAATCAATCGATTACTATCTATTAGTAATTGGTTGTTATGATATCAAGTGTTATTTCATTAAGCAATCAAACTTTAATTCGATCATGCAGAGAATATTGCACACAATATAAGTCATACATACATACATACATACATACATACATACATACATACATACATACATACATACATACTATATATATATATATATATATATATATATATATATATATATATATATATATATAGATATATATATATATATATATACATATACATATACATATACATATATATATATACATATACATATACATATATATATATATATATACATATATATATGTATATATATATATATATATATATATATATATACATATATATATATGTATATCTATATATATATATGTATATGTATATGTATATGTATATATATATATGTATATGTATATGTATATATATATATATATATGTATATATATATATATGTATATATATATATATATATATATATATATATATATATATATATATATATATATATATATATATATATATATATATATATATATATATATATATTTGTATCTTTACTCTTGATCAAAAGCATATATGTTATATGATTTCTCTAATGATATATGAATTTATCTGATCGATGCTATATGCAACAACAGTTTACATTTATTATATTAATAAATAAATTATTTCTTATTTTGATAAATTGGTTGATAATTATGGAACCCCAAACCATGTTGCCATTGTGGGATTTTATTTGGTTATTTGTAGCAAGAAATATGTCCTTTGTCAGAATTAACTTCACCATTGTATTGACTTTAATTTGATTTAAATAGATCTATTTTTTGACATAAAAATATTTCTCTATTTAATTTTTTTGAAGTATGTTTTAGTTTACATTATGGTTAGGGTTTGGACTAGTGATATAAATAGGTTTACCATCATTCTTATGTTAGAGAATAGTTAGGGTTAGGGTTAAGCTTTAAATTATTATTAGGGTTAGAGTTAGCATTATGGTTTGGGTTAGGGCTTAGGGTTATGGTTTGACTTATGGTCGGTGTTAGGTTTCACATAATGTTTAGGGTTGGGGTTTGGATTAGGGCTAGGGTTACAATTATGGTTAGGATTATAGTTAGGGCTTAGGTTAGGATTGGTGTTATGACTATACTTAGGGTTTTCATAATGGTTAGGGCTAGGATTTGAGCAATGACTAGCTATAAGGGTTAGGATTAGGGTTTGCATAATGGTTAGGGTAAAGATTAAGGTTTATGGTTATGGTTAGAAGTATGTTTAGGTTTAGGGTTTTCATCATGGTTATAGGGTGGTTAAGGCTAGGGTTAAGATTTAAGATTAGGATTGGGATTATTGTTTGGGTTCAGTATTATGGTTTAGATTATGGTTAGGGTTGGTGTTTATACCATGCATAGAGTCAAGATTTGTGTTAGGGTTATATCATGGTTACAGTAAGGGTTAGGTTTTGGATTAATGACACAATTAGGTTTAGGGTTATTTTTAGGTTAAAAAATAGTTAAAGGGTTAGGATTAGGGTTAGAATTTAGGATCTGGTAAGGGTTAAAGTTAGGATTATGGTTAGGGTTAAGGGTAATCTTTAGAATTATAGTGATAGTTAACATTTACATCATATTTAGGCTTAGGTTTGTTGGATTTTGATTATGGTTTGGTTAAGGTTAGGGTTAGGGTTACAATTTTGGTTAGGATTCAAATTAGGGTTAGGCTTAGGGTTAGACTATTAAGTTTAAGCATATGGTGTGATATGGAGTTATTTTCCATAATGTTGATGAAAGGAGTTTTAAAGCCACCACTTCTAAATTAAATGGAAGATGATTAGTTGATTAAGCTAATGATTGATGTTAAGTTATTAAAAAAAGTAGCAACTAAGGGTAGTTGTTACATCATGACTTCTTTGTGGGTAAATGTTGAAAGTTGGGTACCTATTCCATAGAAGTCTATGACCAAAAATTTTGGGCACAAGAAACATGCACCCGTTTAGCTTCAAATGCCCAATGCATATTTAAAAAAATGGGCACCGTTTTAAAAATTGGGTGCCTATTTTTCTTCTAGTGCCCAGAGAAAAACAAACACCCATGTTTTTTAATTTAAATCAGGTGCCTGTTTTGTAAATGTATTTCTTTTTAAAATTATTTTCCAAGTCATTTTCACAGCTTGGTAAACGGGATCATGATTTTTGATGTACGGGTGCCCTTTTCTACTACTACTATCGACCCCCTCAACTATTTTTCTTTTGATTCCAGGTACATACCATTATTTTTTATTTTTTCATTAACAATTATAGTTTAATGTTATTTTTAACTAGTTAAACAAGTAGTTGTTTAGTTTCCACTTTGTTTTCTAATTTATGATATAAATAATTATATTTTATGTTTCATTGAGTTATTTTTAGTTTTAATTTACTTTGTAAATTATTGTACCAAACTGCAAAACTAAAAAAAACTATTAAAACTTAATTTAACCCTATCTAGAAAATAAAAATGTAAACCTAGACACAATTGAAAAAAGAAACCCTAAGTAGAAAATAAAAACATAAACCTAGGAAAAACTAAAATAAGAAATCATAGCTAGAAAACAAAAATGTTAACCTAGACACAATTGAAATAAGAAACCCTATGTAGAAAATAAAAATGTAAATGTCTAGACACAACTAAAACAAGAAATCATACTTGTAGAACACGTAAATCTAGACACAATGAAAATAAGAAACTCTCTCTCTCTCTCTCTCTTTTTTATATTTTTAACCAGTTAAATGATTAATTATTTAGTTTTAACTTTGTTTTATAATTTACCATATAAATAATTATATTTTATGCTTCATTTAGTTTTTTAGTTTCAATTTACTTTGTAAAATATCGTACCAAACTAGAAAACTAAAAAACTATTAAAACTTAATTTAACCCTAAGTAGAAAACAAAAATGTAAACCTAGACACAATTGAAATAAGAAACCCTAAGTAGAAAATAGAAATATAAACTTAGACACAACTAAAATAAGAAACTCTCTCTCTCTCTCTCTATTGTATTTTTAAATTTACATTTTAAAATTATGTTGTAATGAATTATAAGTCTTTCTTTGTAAGGTAAAATGTAAATTATAAATTTTCATATTTTTATATATATGCAGATTAAATCCATATATAATTTTAACATTCATGATCTCTTAGGTTTCCAAGCACCACCACCACCACTACCCCCTCCCCCTCCACTTTCACCTCCACCTCCACCTCCACCTCCACCTCCACCTCAACCTCCCCCTCCACCTACTCCTAAGGATTTGAGAGAGCATATTAGGAGAAATATACATGCCATTATGAGAGACAAAAATACTATTAGACATGATCCTCATCCACCTCCCTAGCTACTACACCTTGCAGATAGCATGCAAGGCATAGTAGATTCTATACAGACATTAGACTCTAAGATAGATAGTTTTCAAGCATGGAGGGAGTCCATACATTCTTATTATGCTAACAACCTCTCTTATAAAGAGGTCAATAATTTAAAAATTATAAAAAATGATATGAAATATTATTTTTTAAACCCTATACCGAGTGAGGAGATACTTGGCAAGAAGCAATATATTTCTATTTAAGATAGTTTTGACACCCGCATATAGCTGAGCATTTTTGGGAGTAGTGGTGGATGATATTTAACCATCCTCTACATGCTAATCATGAGGTCCCCCTATATTTTTTGAAAAAATTATAGGCTGAATTTGAATTGGGTAGGAAACCCAATTACTTTAACCTGAAAGCATTCCAGAGGGTTGGTCCGAGTATGCCACAGGATAAGCCATGGGCCAAATTGAGTGATAGAACTATAAATAATGTGCATAATAAGCCCCTTGTTGCTCTTCCTACTTCAGTAGTTCCTGCACATGTCCATCATCAAGCAGTGTAGTCTTCTCTTAGGTCATTGAGTTCCCTTTGAGGTAATTTATTAGAGCACTTGACCCAGGTGAGGATTGCCCCTAGCATAACACATGTTTTCACTAGTTGTGGGGATATATGTAGGGTTTCCCAGAGTGATCCTCATGCTTCCCATGGTGGATATGATGATGTTGATGGTGGCACACATGGTGATGTTGGATATGAGATCACATCATATGTTGATTTTCTCTATGCGGATGATGATCATCCCACATAGGTAAGCTTAATTATAATTTATAGTACAATATTAAATTTCATATTTATACAAATATTAATCATAAGATGTGGATTTTTTGGTGGTCAGAGGAGGGCTAACACTACATCATTCATTAGCCGTCATCATATGATATCCACACCTTGAAATCTTAGTGCCCGATTCACGGTATGCAATTTGATCTAGATTCATTTAAGTACATTTAAAATTTAAACAATTAAATTTAAATTGATAACATCTTTGAAATTTTTTGTAATTTTGTAGGGTGCTTCATGTAAAACTGAGATTGACAATTCTTCATGCTCTGCCCACCGGTCACTGAGACGTAGCTGCATATACCCATAGTATGTTTTTCAATCATTAATTTTAAGTGTTTATATGCTTACTAATTTATGTACAACTTTTATTCGTACTTATTTTTTACTATTGTAGGCTTTTGAACTATCTCATGTTGCATCACATTTACGTCCTAACTCATTGGTGACATTAGCTATGTGTCACACACCTAATGTACATGCTTTTGTTCCATAAATTTACAGTCAAGGTATATATACCTTATAATTTATGTATGTACTATTGTAGTTTGATTTGTGCTTTATATATATTATTCAAGTCGACACCACTATGACTCTTGGCATGCATAAATGATTAAACCAAATGAAGCCATCAACATTGTCCTTTGAGGTCATGATTAAAAGTAAATTTTCAATGTATATTGTGTATCTATATTTTATATGGGTAAGTGCACAAAGATGGGGGACCAAAAAGATGCCACTTTTCTTTTTGGCCCCCCATCACGCATAGTGTGCACGCACTAAAGGGCGTGTGCCCTATAGGGCGCATGCCCTATGGCTTGGGTTGCCCAAGCCTTAGGCTTGGGCAATCCAAACCAAAGCATGTGCGCCCTATAGGGCGCACATGCTTTGGAAACACTTTTTGTGTTTTTTGCCCTTTTAAAAAACCCTCGTAAAAGCTTGTTGCGCGGGTTTGAAACCTCATTTTGCTTTCTCAAACCCGCGTTTTCTGATAAGAAGGGATTTTAAAGTGTGCATGCCCTGTTATTTTGCCTTGTGAATCGATTGGTTTTGTTCATCCATCCATCAAATGGCTCCACGACATCGTCAAGTTTGATTCAGAAGAAGAGGTAAGTGTTTTTACAGCCCATGCCTCTTATTTGTTTCAAAATTTTAGTTTTGTTGCAATTTGTTTTGTTAAAATTTATTTTTGTTTAAATTTATTGTGTAATGAAGATTTTAAAATGTAGTTTTTTAATTGTCAGGAAGAAATAATCTTCCTCAACCAAACTCTCCACCAAACCCTCTGTCTCCTCATGAAGAACCAAATGAAGAACCGAATGAAGAAACAAATGAAGAAAATGAACCTCAATTGCCTCCTCCAATCAAGAAACCTCCTCCTAGAACCCAACAAAATTTGATGAACCAAATTGAAAGAGGGAAAAAAGAATTAGAATCTTTAATTAATAGGTTAAAAGATTCTAGTGGTACAAATCCCGAAAGGGAAAGACTTTCAAAATCATTGGAAGCAATCTTGACCCATGTAAGCATGGTTAGTGGGAAAATTAATTTATGGTAGGATAAAAGAGAAGAACAAAAATAATATTATGCAAATAAATTATCTTATGTGGACATAAAAAAGAAAAAAATCACAAAAGATGAAAATTTCTAGCTATTTAAAAAATCAGGGGACACAGATACTCTTAGAACTACAAATAGGAGGTTCCCAATTCATTGGTGCATAAATGAAGACATTAAAAACAATTTTTGGGAGAGATGGTGGATGGCCTTTGATTCTCCTCCTTGTAACAATCATGAGGTTCCTATATATTTCTTGAGGAAACTCTATTGCAAGTTTGTACTCAAGGAGGTGCCAAATTATTTTGACATTCTGGATTCTCAAAGTAGAGGAGGGGGGTCATCATTACATCAAGTGGGGGCACATCATGACCTTAACACACCTAGGGCTACTATTGGCAAGCCACAAGTGGATCATGTTAGTATTCCTTCCGTTCTGAACGAACATGTAGAGGCATACACACTAGGCACAATTAGTGCTCTAACACAGACTCTCATTCAGTGTGCTACTCCTTTAGTTGAGGGTGACTATGGTCAATCCTTGAGGGGGAATATTTGTTGGTCATGTGGATGCTTGTGCACATTTGGTATTGGTGAGAGAGAGGAAGAGGATTCTGGATTGATGACTGATAGCTTTCTAAATACAACATTTGGCATTGACAAACATGTAAATATTTCCAAGTTCATTAAATTGCTTTGATCATATTTCATTTATAAAAGAATAACTATTTAATTTAGTATATATTGTTTATGATAAAAATTTAGGGCAAGAGTGTCAGTGGCGGTGGCGGTGGTAGAGGAAGTGGAAGTGGAAATGATCCTAATGTCCCCTTTTACACATCATCGTCAATTCCACAAGTATGTATCGAATAAAACATTTTAATTAACATATTTGATTATTATGTAATTATATGAATAATTGTATCCTAACTTATTGTGCATGTGCATTAGATGTGCACTAGTGGACCATCAATGTTCACAATAGACAGTGAAGGGCATCGTGCAACTTTCCTTGAGGTATCTTTATTTGCATATTAATTTGATTTACTTGATTATATTTAATTAATGAATGAATGACTAAATTACTAGACAAATTATGATCAAAATCCAAAGGCACGATGATTACATTCTTTCACTTGGCTTTGTGAGGTCACCATTGAGTCCACAGGTATACATGTAATAATGCATTATAATTAACATGTCAGTAGTATGTTCTTATATGAATGGTTATCTTATAATTTTCCATGTACATGTGCACTAGTTGAATGTTGGAGCTTCGACTTCGACACCGCACACCGGAGGATGCGGTGGAACCTTCACGGAGGTATCATTTACTCATTAGTAGGGTTGTAAAAAATATATGTAATCTTGATAATTGCATAATTTATTTTTTTTGTTTCATTTTCAGCTTTTGACATCAGAGAATCCTCCTTCTATGCGTGATACTTTGGATCATGGAGTAGCTGCAGTAGTAGCTAGTTCTGAAGCACTGATTGAGGTATGAAAGAGATCACTTAACTTTAATTGTTAGTTTAATAGTTTGTATTGAATTTTATAATGATATCCATGTATGTATTTTAATTATTATTTTGATCATTGTTGTAGGGACTTATGACTCCAGATCACCAGCATGCACCTTCGGTGGATGAACATAGTGACTATTTGCTAGCGGTAAGCCAATATTCAATTTTATGTCATTGTATAATTCAATTTTGATGTATATTAGTTATCTCTATCTAATTTTTTTTTAATCAAGTCAAGCTACAGAAGAGTCTAGACAGGAGGACGAGTGAGCGCACTCGGAAGACTACAACATCCACTGCATCTCCATCGATGTGACGATCGAAGACAACTCAGGATTTGTTTTCTTCCCCTAGCGGGAAAGGACTAGATTAGGGATATGGATTGTATGCCTATATGGAATTAGTGGACATATTTTTTGCATATTATATCAGTGATACATTGTACATCCATTTGGCTTTGAGGAAGCCAGTTTTACTATATTGAATATATTCAATGTATGACATTATTGGACATATATATTTGACTTCATGCCCTATGAATATATATTTTTTATGTTTTAGGTATGCAATTCATGTGTTTGGTGTATTGATGTATACTAATTTATGTTTATGTGGATGTCTTATGCTTTGTAAATTTCCCACGCCTTATAGTTATGCTTGTATGTTTATCGATGTATGTTTAACTTGCTGACTGTGCTACAAATGCCAGTCATTGTCCTCAATAACAGTCAATTCCTTGACTGTAATAATAAAAAAAGTAATGAAATGAATGCATAAATGTATAAATATAATATAAGGATTCTTGGGGTACCCTAATGTTGGCAAGAGTTCTTTTATTAATAAAATTACTACAATAGATGTGGATATGCAACCTTATGCTTTTTCAAACTAACTTCTAATTATCCCCTAACTGACTGATTGTTAATGACAAACACTAGAATACATATTTGCCCTCATCCTACTGCTCACCCCAGAGTTGTTGACATTGTTCGAATGACTATGTGTACCAAAAAAGGTTGTCAGTAGCATTTATCTAACCATTCAAAGTTTTTGGAAAAAATGGTTCGATGCTATGAACGACGGTTGGAAAGACACACAATGTTGGCCATTTGAACTGAGGAACACTGTGAGTTCTGACATCGACCGAGAATGTGTTTCCAAATATAAAAAAACTTGAATCTTTGAAAACTAAGATAGGCTTTTGTAGGCCCCAACAACATGGTCACATAGTACCTAATGGATCCATGCTACCTTGCATGAGCTCTGAGATATGACCCCACAAAGATCATTGATTTCATGCTTAAGAGATCTTGAGGGACACTTCAGCCCAGAGTCATCGATGGGGATCGAACTACTGTGTGTGCCAAATGAGGTTTCCCTTAGCATTTAATCAGTCATTTAGAGTTGTTGGAATAGATGGTTTGATGCTATGACCAATAGTTTGAAAGATATGCAATGTTGGCCATTTGAACTGAAGAACACTATGAGTTTTGACATCAACCGAGAATGTGTTTCCAAATATTAACAAACTTGAATTGTTGAAAACTGAGAGAGGCTTTTGTAGGCCTTGACAACATGGTCTCATAGCACTTGATGGATTGACTATACCTCACACGAGCTCGGAGATATGACCCTATAAAGATCACTTCTTTCATGCTTAAGAGACCTTGAGGGACACTTCGGCCCAGAGTCATCAGCAGGGTTCGAATGATTATGTGTGCCAAAAAAGGTTGTCACCAGCATTTACCTGACCATTCAGAGCTGTTGGAATTGATGGTTCGATGCTATGATCGATAGTTTGAAAGATACGCAAAATTGGCCATTTGAACTGAGGAACACTTTGAGTTCTGACATCAACTGAGAATGTGTTTCCAAATATAAATGAACTTGAATCTCTAAAAACTGAGACAGTCTTTTCTAAGCCCTCGCAACACGGTCTCGTAGCACCCAATGGATCAATTCTACCTCACATGAGCTTTGAGATATGACCCCGCAAAGATCATTGATTTCATGCATTTGGGACCTTGAGGGACACTTCAACCCGGAGTCATCGGTAGGGTTTGAACTATTGTGCATGCCAATTGAGGTTGCCCCTAGTGTTTACATGACCATTTGGAGCTATTGGAACTGACGGTTTGATGCTACGACCAACGGTTTGAAAGATACGCAACATTGGCCATTTGAACTGAGGAACACTTTGAGTTCTGACATCGACCGAGAATGTGTTGCCGAATTTAAATGAACTTGAATCTCTAAAAATTGAGACAAGCTTTTGTAGGCCTCGATAACATGGTCTTGTAGCACCTGATGGATCGATTCTACCTCACATGAGCTCCGAGATATGACCCCACAAAGATTGCTGATTTCATGCATTTGGGACCTTGGAGGAAACTTCGGCCCAGAGACATCGGCGAGGTTCAAACTATTTTGTGTGCCGAATGAGGTTTCCACTAGAATTTTCCTAATCATTCAGAGCTGTTGGAACTGACGGTTCAATGCTACGACCGACGGTTGGAAAGATACGCAACGTTGGCCGTTTGAACTGAGGAACACTTTGAGTTCTGACATCGACCAAGAATGTGTTGCTGATTTTAAACAAAGTTGAATCTCCAAAAAATGAGATAGGCTTTTGTAGGCCCCGACAACATGGTCCTGTAGCACCTAATGGATCAATTCTACCTCACACGAGCTCTGAGATATGACCCCGCAAAGATCACTGATTTTATGCTTAAGAGACCTTGAGGGACACTTCGACCCGGAGTCGTCGGCGGGGTTCGAACAACTATGTGTGCCAAATGAGGTTGCCACTAGTGTTTACTAGGCCATCCAAAGATGTTGGAACTAATGGTTTGATGCTATGACCAATAGTTGGAAAGATACGCAACACTGGTCGTTTGAACTGAGGAACACTTTGAGTTCTGACATCGACCAAGAATGTGTTGCTGATTTTAAATGAAGTTGAATCACTAAGATAGGCTTTTGTAGGCCCCGACGACATGGTCCCATAGCACCTAATAGATCGATTCTACCTTGCATGAGCTCTGAGATATGATCCTGCAAAGATTGTTGATTTCATGCTTAAGAGACCTTGAGGGACACTTCGGCCTAGAGTCGTCGGCAGGGATCAAACGGCTATGCGTGGTGAAAAAAGTTGTCACTAGCGTTTACCCAACCATCCAAAGCTGTTAGAACTGACAGTTCGATGCTATGACCGATGGTTGGAAAGATACACAACGTTGGCTATTTGAACTAATGAACACTTTGAGTTCTGAGATCGACCGAGAATGTGTTGCCGAATTTGAATGAAGTTGAACATCTAAAAACTAAGATAGGCTTTTGTAGGTCTTGGCAACATGGTCTCATAGCACCTAATGGATTGATTGTACCTCGCACGAGCTCTGAGATATGACCCCACAAAGATTGCTGATTTCATGCATTTGGGACCTTGAGGGACACTTTAGCATGGAGTCATCGGTGGGGATCGAATGACTGTGCATGGAAAATGAGGTTGCCACTAGGGTTTACTCAGCCATTCAGAGCTGTTGGAACTGACGGTTCGATGCTAGGACCGACGGTTGGAAAGATACGCAATGTTGGTCATTTGAACTGAGGAACACTTTGAGTTATGGCATCAACTGAGAATGTGTTGCCAAATTTAAATGAAGTTGAACATCTAAAAACTAAGATAGGCTTCTGTAGGCCTTGACAACATGGTCCTGTAGCAACTAATGGATTGATGCTACCTCACACGAGCTCTGAGATATGACCCCGCAAAGATCACTGATTTCATGCATTTGGGACCTTGAGGGACACTTCGGCCTAGAGTCATCGGCGGGGATCGAACGACTGTGCGTGGCAAAAAAATTTTCCACTAGTATTTACTCAGCCATTCAAAGCTGTTGGAACAGACAGATCGATGCTACAATCGACAGTTGGAAAGATACACAACGTTGGCTGTTTGAACTAAGGAACACTTTAAGTTTTGACATCGACCGAGAATGTGTTGCCGATTTTAAACGAAGTTGAATCTCCAAAAACTGAGATAGGCTTTTGTAGGCCTTGATAACATGGTCCCATAGCAACTAACAGATCAATTCTACCTCACACGAGCTCCAAGATAGGACCCCGCAAAGATCATCAATTTCATGCTTAAGGGACCTTGAGGGACACTTCAGTACAGAGTCATCGACGGGGATCGAATGATTGTGCATGCCAAATTAGGTTGCCACTAGTGTTTACTCTTCCATTCAGAGCTATTAGAATAGACAAATTGATGCTACGACCGACGGTTGGAAAGACACACAACATTGACCGTTTGAACTGAGGAACACTTTAAGTTCTGACATCGACCGAGAATGTGTTGCCGATTTTAAACGAAGTTGAATCTCCAAAAATTGAGACATGCTTTTGTAGGCCCTGATAACATGGTCTCATAGCAACTGACGGATCGATTCTACCTCGCACGAGCTCCGAGATAGGACCCCGCAAAGATCACCGATTTCATGCTTAAGGGACCTTGAGGGACACTTCAGCACAGAGTTGTCAGTGGGGATCGAATGACCTTGCATGCTGAATGAGGTTGCCACTAGTGTTTACTCAGCCATTCAAAGCTATTGGAATATACGGTTTGATGCTAAGATCGACGGTTGGAAAGATATGCAACGTTGGTCGTTGGAGCTGAGGAACACTATGAGTTCTGACATCGACCGATAATGTGTTGCCAATTTTAAACAAACTTGAATCTCTAAAAACCAAGACAGGCTTTTGTAGGCCCCAGTAACATGATCTCGTAGCAACTGACAGATCCATGCTACCTTGCATGAACTCCAAGATATGACCCAGAAAAGATCACTAATTTCATGCTTAAGGGACCTTGAGGGACACTTTAGCATGGAGTCATCAGTGGTGATTGAATGACTGTGCATGGAAAACCAGGTTGCCACTAGGGTTTACCCAGCCATCCGAAGCTATTGGAATAGATGGTTCGATGCTACGACTTACGGTTGGAAAGATACGCAATGTTGGCCATTTGAACTGAGGAACACTTTGAGTTCTGACATCGACTGAGAATGTGTTGCCAAATTTAAACGAAGTTGAATCTTTGAAAACTGAGACAACCTTTTGTAGGCCCTGATAACATAGTCTCGTAGCAACTAATGGATCCATTCTACCTTGTAAAAGCTCTGAGATACGACCTTGCAAAGATCGCTGATTTCATGCTTAAGGGACCTCAAGGGACACTTCAGCACGGAGTTGTTGACGGGGATCGAATGACTGTGTGTGCCCAACTAGGTTTCCACTAGTGTTTACCCTACCATTTAGAGCTATTGGAATAGACAGTTCGATGCTATGATCGATGATTGGAAAGATACGCAATGTTGGCCATTTGAGCTGAGGAACACTATGAGTTCTAACATCAATCGAGAATGTGTTGCCGATTTTAAAAAAAGTTGAATCTCCAAAAACCAAGATAGGCTTTTGTAGGCCCTGACAACATGATCTTGTAGCAACTAACAGATTGATTCTACCTCACACAAGCTCCGAGATAGGACCCCGCAAAGATCATCAATTTCATGCTTAAGGGACCTTGAGGGACACTTCAACACAGAGTCATCAGTGGGGATCAAATGATTGTGTGTGTCAAACAAGGTTGCCACTAGTGTTTACCCGACCATTCAGAGCTGTTGGAATAGATGGTTCGATGCTACGAGTGACGGTTGGAAAGATACGCAATGTTGGTCGTTTGAGCTAAGGAACACTGTGAGTTTTGACATTGACCAAGAATGTGTTGCCGATTTTAAATGAACTTGAATCTCCAAAAACTGAGATAGGCTTTTGTAGGCCCCGGCAACACAATCTCATAGCAACTAACGGATCCATGCTACCTCACATGAGCTCTGAGATACGTCTTCACAAAGATCATTGATTTCATGCTTAAGGGACCTTAAGGGACACTTTAGCATAGAGTCATCGATGGTGATTGAACGACTGTGCATGGCGAACCAGGTTGCCACTAGGGTTTACCCATCCATTTAGAGTTGTTGGAACTAACGGTTTGATGCTACGACTGACGGTTGAAAATATATGCAATGTTGGCCGTTTGAACTGAGGAACACTTTGAGTTCTGACATCGACCGAGAATGTGTTTCCAAATTTAAATGAAGTTGAATCTCTGAAAACCAAGATAAGCTTTTGTAGGCCCCAACAACATGGTCCCATAGCAACTGACAGATCCATGCTACCTCGCATGAGCTCTGAGATATGACCCCATAAAGATCACTAATTTCATGCTTAAGGGACCTTGAGGGACACTTCAGCATGGAGTCATCGATGGTGATCAAACGATTGTGCGTGGTGAATGAGGTTGCCACTAGCATTTACTTGGCCATTCGGAGTTGTTGGAGTTTTAAGAAAAGTGAGTAAGGTCTTAGATAGGGACATTACAGATCCATGCAAGAACCTTTTCTTTGATATTGCTCACTAACCCTTTACAAGAGAAAATGTTTACAAAAAATGGCATGTACTTGCATGAGGACATTATATATTATAGAAATCCCGCACAGAAGTAGCTGGCAAGCCACTCAAAAAGTAGTAACTGATAGCAAGTGGGATAATGCATATGCTTTAATAAACCACTATCTTCTTTACTCAAGCAACATCTGGTTCATCTGCTCAACTGGGGCATGTTTGGGAACAGACAGTCTCCATTTAAACTCAAGTCTCTGGAAGTAGTTATATTTGTCAATGGAGGAGATACACCCATTGGATCTACAATAACTTCACGCTCACTAGAATTTCTATTTCTCTTCAATTGGGATACTCTTTCCAAAATTGTATCTACCCTTTTACCAATTTGGGAAATTAATGGGTCTATCTGTGGACCTCGAAGGAGTTGGTCACCTAAATGAGAACCTTGAGATGAAGCAAGAACTTCTCTACAAAAGAGATCAGTACCTTGAGAAGCTCTCCACTTGTCAGCTAAATTAAAACCTTGGACCATAGATGGCTGCCCTTTGTTGTAAAATGAGGAGTGAGACTACCTTGCAAAAGGTGGCAATGAACTTACATTTCAAGGATAATGCCCAAGTCTCATAAATGCAAGGCCATTGATGAATATGGATTTCTAATAGAAATATTTGTGGTGCTACAATGAAGTGCATGACCAAATTCTTTGCCTGCTAACAAACCAATTTGGGAAAATAATGGGTCTATTTGTGGACCTCGAAGGATTTGGTCACCTAAACAAGAACCTTGAGATGAAGTAGGAACTTCTCTATGAAAGAGATCAATACCTCAAGAGAAGCTCTCAACTTGTCAGCTGAATTAAAACCTTGGACCATAGATGGCTACTCTTTGTTGTAAAATGAGGAGTGAGACTACCTTGCCAAAGGTGGTAATGAACTTACATTTCAAGGATAATGCCCAAGTCCCGTAAATGCAAGGCCATTGACGAATAGGCATTTCTAATAGAAATATTTCTGGTGCTAGAATGAAGTGCGTGACCAAATTCTTTGCTTGCTAATGAAACAATTTGGGAAAATAATGGGTCTATTTGTGGACCTTGAAGGAGTTGGTCACCTAAACGAGAACCTTGAGATAAAGCAAGAACTTCTCTACAAAAGAGACAGTACCTTGGGAAGCTCTCCACTTGTCAGCTAAATTAAAACCTTGGACCATAGATGGCTGCCCTTTGTTGTAAAATAAGGAGTGAGACTGCCTTGCCAAAGGTGGCAATGAACTTACATTTCAAGGATAATGCCCAAGTCCCGTAAATGCAAGGCCATTGACAAATAGGCATTTCTAATAGAAATATTTGTGGTGCTAGAATGAAGTGCATGACCAAATTCTTTGCCTACTAATGAACCAATTTGAGGTTTCATTTCACATTGCTCTGTCACTAGTACATTTGACATCATTTTTTGACTATTAATGAAAATGGTTTAGGTTGGTCGGGGTATAGAAGGAAAAATAAATAAAAATTTTAAACCATGCCCGTGTTCGTCGAACTTTCGATGAATACGGGCATATTACTTAAAAAGAACATTTCAATTCTCATTTTCACTTTTATGGAGTGCACAAATTAGGATTGTGAATTCTGAGTATGTTCCTTCTCTATTTTTTTTCATTTCTTATGGTTGATAACATAGCAAGTTTAACTGATATTTTGGCAGTGTTGTAGTAACTCCAATGCATTCGTGTTATTAGTTTTTGTCCATTCATGTTTAACTGATAAAAAGTTTGCATTGTGTTTATTCCTCTCTATCCCATGACATTCTATCAGGCCAAACTCAACACATTGTGTCGGCTTTGCCATGAAGTCGTGGCCCTAATGGGTAACTCAACACCTATTCATAACAATTATCCTATTTCAATGCATGAAATTTGCTCAATCTAACAAAGGAAGTACTACACAACGGTCTCCATATAGTCCCAAATCCTAGACAATATTTCTTTATGTATTAAAATGGCCATATACAAGAGGAATTAGCCTCGAGGGCTCTGCAACACTGGAAACTCCAATTTTTGGTTCTAAACCCTTGCTTTCTAGGGCATCTTCAATCTCCTATAGCAACACACTTCCACCTCCAATCAGTGATTGAATCACCTTCAATTCAATGTAATAAACTATTCCAAATCATAAAATGTATATCTTATGTGGACAGATCGTCCACTGTCACACCTGAGCCACCATCTTCATTGTATTTCTTTATTGTTTTGACTGTACTCGCGCTGTTTGTTTAATCCTGCACATGTAATGTAAATAGCGACATATATTACAAGTTAAGTATTGACATTCCATGAATATTAGGCCTTCATATTCATGGAATGTTCCTCTTTATTCCTGAGTCCCTACAGTAATAGAAAACTAAAACAAGAAATGTTGTCTGATAAACAACTGTCGCAACATCAGTCTCACTGCAAAATGAAACTCATTCAAAGTAGATAGTTTTGAATAATGAACCCTATCAATTCATTTGAAAATCAAACTCATCAAATTGAGTTTCCAAGAATGGATGGAATTGTAGAGAAACGGAGAGTTTTTATTCCTCGTCGTTCACAAATAGTTTGTAGTTTACATGTTTAGTTTAGAGGACTCCATTTTCCACCATTTCATTTTGGTGAACTTGCTGTGTCTTACACTTGCATAATTTTTTATTTTTAGTTTTAGATTTGATTTTGTCCTAATTGTTTTAAATCTAGATTTATTCATCTATGGTTTGTGTACTTGGATTGGTTCAATAGTCCTAAAATTGCACACTTTACCACTTACATCACACATTTAGCATATTTATCATTTGAAAAAAGAAAATTGTTTCCTTTTTATTTTCAAACAGTTTCATGATGCATATATTTCATGGATGTGATAGTGTCCTAGCATCTCGTGTATCACTCTATCCTTCTTGTAAATATTCTCCTACTTATGAAGACATTCTGATGCAAGAGATTATCAATAATTCTTTAAAAAATCCCCTTCCTAAGGATGAATTTTTTATGAATCATGTTGATCCTTCTCCTAAAATGTACCTTCACCATGAGGATATTTTAGTGCAAGATTATAATATTATAAATACATTTCTTAATGCTATTTTACCTTTCATGTACCTAAATGACATTGTTGCTAGCAATGAATCAATAAGTGATATTGTTGATCCCTCTCCCAAAGTTTTCCCTACTCATGATGATATCTTGGAATAAGAGGATGATATGATTAGCATAATTCTTGATTCTTTTCTTTCAAGTGATGAATCATTATAGATAAAAGAGCCTAATCAAGTCAAGTAATTCACATTTCTAGTCTTATGAAGCCTAAAATTATTGTCCATCTTTGTCAAGATACCCATCAACCTCAATAATTTTTCAAAAAGCATTTTTAGGATCCAGATCAAAAAGCAATGTTGCTATCAAGACCCCTATCATTATGCTTTGATGGATGTCCATACCTTGTTCCAAAGCTCCCATTTTGGCAATATCCAGGAAGGATGTTGATAGGTTGTCAAATTTGATTTTACACGTGTTGATTGCATTTGCTTGAAATTTTCTGAAAGCCTTTTCAGCAAGTATATTTTGTGATTATCCTACAATCATGGCATTCCATAAAACCATGATTCTTAAATGCATTTTGTCAAAAAGTTCACTGGCCTTTGTCTATACTTCCACATTTTGCATACATTTTGCAGGGCAGGGTGTTAAAGAATATAGATTAGAATAAAGAATAAACGTAATGCTTTTTTGTAATTGAACTTTTGCTAGATTAGATAATTGCCACTGTGATTGATTTCTAAATAGCAGTTATGATCTCATATAAGTAGAAGAATGAACAGTTATTATTGTGAAAGGACATGACCATACGTGACTGAACAGTTACGTAGGGTCATGTCTTTCCACAATAATAATCATTTGATAACTATCAACTTCTAATTATAATGATGTTGTTTCATATTATTGTTTTAACACTTAACACACGATGCACGGTAATATCATGATTATCGACTTCAGCAATATAGGTCACAATATGTATATGTATCATGACTGCAGTCACGATACAGATTTCAACCTTCACAAGCTTTGTGTGCAAAGGTAAAGTATCACACTTATTGACTCAGTTGAGGTGGTGGTTCTATTCTTCATGATTCAGATTTGCGTGCAAAGGTAAAGTATCACAGTTCTATTCTTATTTTAACGCACATGCAATGATAAGAATTAAATGATATTCATTTCTTTTCCACATGAAGGTGTAAGACATGAGAATTATCTAAACAATTTACTTTCTCTTGATTTGGACCACAATACAAAAGAATTATCCAAACCATTTATTTTATCTTGATTTGGATGTAGATCAATGTATAACTGAGAATAATGAAAGTAGACTTACGAAGATTAACACTATAATGCATTTTTTGTTATTGCATTTTGTAAAATCTTGTTATGTTGGTTTCCTATTTATTTGCAAAGAGAACTTAGATAAGGACTAGGGAAATTTCTTCTATGGCTTTGACAAAGGTAAAGTAGGTTGATATTCTTGTGGGGTCAAAATAAACACAAAAATCTCTTAGAGGTGCTTGTGTGGTATGTAAGTTCCCTTGTATAATGATTATAGTTGACATACATCAGGGGAAATTTATTGAAGTAGTGGTTTCCCATATTATTTCTAGATTATATCCAAATAAAGAATGGCCATGGAAGGTCCAATCACTTAATAAAATGAATGATATTGGGTTGTTTGTGTTGATCCCATGTCGAAATGTTTCAGTTAGGAAATAGATTAGAGGTGTAATGTCCAAAGTGGTGAATTTTTTAATAAATAATAATTAGTATTCCTCTTCCATACTAACAAATGTTTTAGGGTGCTTGAGTTTTTTGTGGCTCCTCTTGCCTTGTGATCATTATCAATATGTACATGAGGGAAAATCTATTAACTAATGACCACTCATGGATATTGTTCATCCAAGAAATAACTTAGAATATACATGGGTGAGATTTTCACAAAGATCAAAAACTCTTAATAATTGTCTATAGAAAGCTCCAAAAATAATACTTAGTTATATTAAACTATTGTTTAATAGTATCTATCACATAAGATTGTACATCCTTAAAGCTAATTTTTGTAAGCCATTCAATTCCCTAACATTAGCAAATGGAAAATAAGAATTTTCAGAATGAAGTGTTTATATTTTGGTGAGATTTTTAACTACATGCAATAAAAGCCCTCTAGTGAGAACATCTCTTAGAGCTTCTTATGTACTTTGTGGGCTCCCTTTAATTTTTATGATTACCAATATAGATAGATGTCAAAAGAAATTACCACAAATAGAAAATTGGTTATTGTGGATGGCTTCACCAATGACAATTAAGAATCTCACAGATACAAATGCCTAAATGATCTTAGATTTGGAAGATCCAATTACTAAAAGAAGGATTGGTGTGATATAATTCCACACTGATAATAATTGTGAGATAAGGAAGGCCTATCAGGTATCACATACATCAAAATATTTTCCATTTTTGAAGAAGGATTCGGGATGAAAAATAAGTTGATTTGTTAGTATTGTCCTTGTTGATGTTAATGTTACTTGTTGCCACTGTTCATGAGGCAGTGTCTTATAAGAAATGACTACTCACAAAATATTGGCCATTGTGAATGACTTCAATATAGTTATAATTTTTATATAAATACCCAAAGGCAAGTATTATATGGAGTATATGTAGTGGAGCATACTTGTTACATTATAAGTTGTAAGAATGGAAGAGACTAAAAGGCTTAATGAACTCAATTTTGTGGAATAAATCAAATATGCAAAAAGATAAATATTCACTATAATTGACATGTCATGACATAACCCTCTTACGTGCACATAGCCTTGTAGGCACAATCTATCATTTTTGTGCAGTTACTTGTGTATCTCTTATATTTATGTATTTTTTCTTGTTGGTTTGCCTGATGCAAGACATATGATTGAGTTTTTTTTTCAAATAGTAGAGGTCAAAAAGAACAAAGAACTAAAGAGAAGAAATAGATGATGTTGCAATGGAAAATATTTGTTTGGAAAGAGAAGATTATGTTCCAATGAGCATGAGTTGTGCTAGAGTATGAATGGAACAAGTAGAATAAAGGATAGCAACTTCTTCAAGAGATGAAGTCTTCCTAGTTTACATGAAATTCATCATTCTAGCAGTTGTAATAGTCAGTGGAGGAGGAAAAATTTGAAATAATGAACAACAAGAACATGAAGATCCATTTTCCAAGGATGACCCTAGACACTTTGATATAGAATGAGGGAAAGAAATTGTGGAAAATAAATTTCCTCAGATTTATACAAATCTGGAACTAGAATACCTTAGAATGATCCATTATTTTTAATGCAGCAGAAGAGAAAGATCTGAAAATAATTTTGCATATATGCCAAGGATGACCCTAGACACTATTATATAGAATGAGGGAAAGAAATTGTGGAAAATAAATTTCCTCAGATTCATAACCGGAGGATGGGACTGAATCATAACTCTAATTGAGTATCTCGAATGCATGAAAGACTTCTTGTAATCACGACAACTGAAAACACCCAATGAACGGCCATTCCAGAATTACAACAGGCATTGACATTTCAACAGCTAGCAATAAGGAGAGTTAATTTTTACGTGATAAAGAGACTTCATGACACATAATATTATAAATATCTATTATAAAGGTAGCTTCGTAGCGTTTATAAATAGCTATTATAAAGGTAGCTTCATAGCGTTCTATTGAAACCAACAAACATGTGACCATTCACTCTGGTGGAGATAATTGAGAACGTAAGACTATTATTCATATTTTTCTGATAGAGAATCATAGGTGTGCATGTATAGTTTTTTTAGACAGTAAAAATTGACATTCAAATAAAAAGATATATTGATTTGATGAGTACTTGGCAAGCTGATTTTTGACTTACACTTGGATTTGGATTTGGTTTTGGTTAAAAGAATTAGCCAGTAACTTGGCATTTAAAAAAAATACTGAATTAAAAATTTGATTTAAAAATATTTTCTCTTTCTTTTCCATTGTATTCTTTATTTAAAGTGCTCAATATGTTTGACTAAGTTCCATATGTCCTGTTACAGCTGTATTGGGACAGTCATCACACTATTCCCCTAAGTACAGTATGGCTTTGCCTTCTCATCCACAAGAAACTCTAACATCATTCTAAACTCTTCTATACTCTGCCCATATCCATTCCAATCCGTTGATCCAATCCATTCATACTTCTACACAAAAAAATTAACTCACCAAAATGCTGTCATTCTAGGACAGTCATACCATGTCCATAAAATTATACCAATAGTTGAAATTATAGGTTCTTCATGGCACCTTTCAACTTGTCCAATTATGCAAATTGCCTTTCCTGGGGCAGTTGTATCTAGCTGTATTATTTTTTATATTGTAATATGCATTTACCTATTCATAACAAGCTTTGGATTGATTATCCCATGATATTTTTTGCAGGAAACGATTCATTTTATAAGAAGCTTTATGACCTCGCACTGCAAATATTTGGGCCCACCATACGTACAAGGTGGAACATCATAAGTGAACTAACTTTATCCCACTATTTTTTTTTCATATTATTAATTGGTACAACATTTTTCCTTTCATTCAGGTCTTTTCTTTTACTAGCTATATCTAACAATTTTGTGTTTTTTCTTAAAAGGTGGAACTTGCAAGAAAAAAAATTAAAAGATCAGCTCATTAAAAATTTAGAGCATGAGTTTGGTAATAATATTTTTGATCAGAAGATGGTGTTAGAAAGAGCTTGCAAACATCTTAAGACTATGAGGGACTCATATAGAAAGAGTCTCATCTAGAACCCAAAGTACGAGCGTCCTCCTTTTATTCCAGTGAGGGATTGGAATGAGTTCATTTTGGATGCAAAGGAGAAAGGGGATGCTCAAAGAGGAATTACACCAGCAAATGCGAGAAGGTATGCAATAGTATTAACTACTAGTACATTAATGTAATAATGCACTAATTAGTGATCTTTATATCTATATCATCTAACATATTTCAAACTTTTCATAAGTTGTAGGACACATCAAAGGCAACAAAGGTCAGGCTCGAAAAGATTGGGCAGCACAGACTTAGCTCTGGTGGATATTCAAAAATTAAAGCATGAATTGTAAGTAGTAGTAAATGAATTGCAGAGAAAAATTATTTATAAAATGCAAATAATTTTGTTAATTAATAAAAAAATGCAGGGCTTCGATTTTCATTTAGAGGCCACGGAAGAACACAAAAAAATTTCCTTCAAGGAAGGCTATGAAGCCGTGGCTGAACGCCTAAGGAAAGCTTCCACTAGCCCAACCAAAGAGTCTCCTGCATCATGTGCATAGGTAACTATGCCAAAAAATATATTAGAAATTGAATACTTGAGCAACAATCTATTTGATAATAATGTGCATGACATTGCAATGCAGCCTCTTAATCATGACACAGATCATACGCCGCATCATGAAGCCCCTGATGTGCATCGTACTATCCATGGAGGTACTCATTTGCTATTTAAAACTAATTATGTGATTATTAATACAATTTAACATCTTAAATTGAACTTGGTGTAACCTTTTTGTGTATATTTTAGAGGATACAGAATCATGTCGTGTTGAACGAGTGCCGGAGGATGTTCAGACTGATCACCATGTAGATCATGTGGCACATTTAGGTAAAGAAAATCTATGTTTTTTTCTTTTAAATTAATTTTTTGATTTACAGTTCTTTTACTTAAATAAATACTCGTAATTCACTAATATAAAATGGTGTGAATTTAACTCATGAAGTAGTTGTTATTGTAGCGGACCCCCCTTTAGCGCAGCGGCCTTGTGTTCCTGAACAGATGAGGAGGAGACATGCGTTGGAATTAGAACCAGTAGAGGAGGGGAATGATGAGGACATTGATCTTCCTCTTAGAAATTACATGAGTAAAAAAAATAGCAAGAAACCAAAAAAGAAATGATTGTAATTAACATTTTTTGCTAATGAAAGAACGTTGTCTTAATGGATGTAATTTTGTACTAGTAATGTTGATGAATGATGTGTTAATGAATTCTTCATGAATGTTGTGTGTTAATGAATGTTATCATGTGATTATAATGATTGAATGTTATATTTCAAAAATGGATGAATGAATGAATGTTATTAAATGTTAATGGGGAATTTAGAGTGATGTTAGTGGGGGGGGGGGGGAGGGGCCAAATGAGCTTCCACCTTCACGTGGTTGGCCTTGTTTAGTAGAGAATATTAAACTATTCTCGAAACCAAGTGAATCTCAAACTTTAAAGATAAGCTCAGAGTTAATAGTGACAACCAATTAGCAAGTCGAAATGAAGTTCTTCGTTACAGGTACCTTTTTAGTTTTTAAAGCACAGTGTCATGTTTTAATATTGTGTAGTTTTTTTCTTAAGTCAAAGTATTCTTTTACTATAAGAACATAATTTATGACCATTTTAGTAACTATTCTAACACGGCTTTATGACAAATCCTGTTTTGGCAAAGATGGCAATAAGTGGTGCTGACTATTCCTTGGGAGATTGGATTGCACAAGTCTGTATCTCAAAATCATTTGCATGTGGTAGAAATGCATACTTACAACCATTTCATTCTACATTTAAAAACATTGATGACACTCTAGACACAAAATAATGCTCGTGCTGTTGACTTGACAGTGCTATGAAGGCAAACCAATTTTTGAATTTGAACGAACCCAAATGTTCAGATCTGGTCTCCTTGGCTTTAGTCTTCATGGTTCTTTGTCTCATTATTACTATCATCCTAGTGAGGTAACACCTTTGCCTTCTTTCTTAGTCTCTTACAGTTCATACTTGTTTAATTTGAATAATTTTTGAGTTCCTTGCAAAAAGGGTATGACAAAAAAATATGGTTATACAGGCTCTATTTCCTTTACTTGAACTTGATGTTATGATTTATCATTTGATAGTTTATTATTTTGATGTTGAAATGAAGCATATGATGATACGATGGTATGATAATGATGCTATGATTACAAGTTTATGGTATTTTTGTTGTTTATATGATATTATGTGACATTCTAATCTGGATTCATGATTATAGCCTATATCCATTCATAATGTTTCTCCAAATCATCCCTTTGTTGTTGCATCTTTTCTATCAATTTGTCTGCCATCATCTATTGAGATTATGGAGATAAGTAAGATCAAGGTTCATGAACTTCTAGAGCTTACTTTCTCCATGTGGACCTTTTGTGAGTAGACATGCAAAATTTGAAGAAGGATTTAGATGAGCAACTCCAATACCACTAGGATTTGATAGACAATAACAAGGTGCTTTGATGCTATTGACTTGAGGCCAAGTACTTGTGCTTGAAGGACAACACACTCAGACCAATTTAACAGAAAAGAATAAGCTATTGTTATCATATATAAATGTCTGAGTATATGCTTGAATATGTATAATAATAAACACTTACATTTCTATCAATATATCTTTTTATTTGAATAATACCAAAAACCTAATGTTTGAACTAACTTACCAAAAAAAATTAATAATATATGCCTCAAATCAACATTAAATTTCACACAATTCTACATTCCTCAATTCTTACCTTTAAAAATTAAAATTTATGAGCGGGTTGTGAAATGAATGACTCATAAATGATGTTCCTAAATGATGCAGAGGGAAGGGTGGTGGTATTCAAAACACAATGAAAGTTGATAATTTCAAGGGTTTAGGCACTATCAATCAACCACAAATGCTACAATGATCTAACTTGCTAAAGCCTTCTACAACACTCTTGAATGATGATTGTGATCTTATAGACTCCCTAATACTTGGATTTAGAGGCTTTTAGGACTCTATCTCAATTCCATACTCCTATTTCACAAAGCTTTCTCAAATTGGACTCAAAAGTCTAACAGGCTGACAACCAATCCTGCAGCAGACTTGGAACATGAATAACTCTACCTTTCCTCAAAACACTAGACAACATGATGACATTTAGAGATACCCTTTTTCGATTTCATTAACATATCAGAAGATTTTACACTATTGTTTTGGACAAACACCCCTGTTCAGCACTGTTAACTTGATTCAATGCACCGAAATTCACTGGTTTAACAAAGGAAGTACTACACAATGGTCTCCTAATAGTCCCAAATCCTAAACAGTGCTTTTTTATGTCATAAATGGATCAAATCTAAAAGGGTTTAGCCTCAAGGGCTCTGCAACACCAAAACCCACAATTTATACCTTCAAACCCCTGTTATCTAGGGCTTCCTCAAGCTTTCGGTTCTACACACTCCTGCAATGAATTGAAGATGGATTCACCATCAAGTGAACATCATATAATGTTCTCAAACCAAAAATACATCCTTTGTTTGGTTAGATTTTCCACTGCTATACTTGGCATCTGTTACACTATTTTTCCACCATATTCCGCACTGTGATCACACTTGTTCCACCCGATTCTACATGTGCAAAATTAGAAGCATAATAATACAAATTAACAAATGGTCATTCCATGAATTAGGCCTGTGTAATCATGGAACGACTCTAAACATTATTTCTAAACCTATTGCACAGAGAGTTAAGATAAAAGAACGTTGTTCAAAACAACAGGCGTGACAACAAGTTCAATGCAATAATAAACACATTCCAAATGATGATATTGAATGAACAACCTTGTTAATTCACTAACACATCAAAAAAAATCAAATTGAGATTCTCAGGAATGAATAGACTCGCAAAAACATAGGGTTTTATTGTTGCGTATTCACCAATCTTTACACAAAAATCTGCCCTCTGTCCCGTGACAGAGACTCCCTAAATAAGACTCCTTAACAAATAACAGAACTTCTTAAAACTACTTCAACCACCTTTCATCAGTTAGTTGAATGATTTGATCTTTAAAATAGTAACCAACTCAAACTTCCCGCTAAAGCCCTAAACTAACTGTTGTTTACTTAAATATTTGAAAATTCAAATAACCAAATGACTTCATTTGAATATTTTAAACAATAAGCCCTTTCTTAAAGACTTAATAACCTATTCTAGACTCTTATAAATAACTATTTCATGAGAAGTGTTTTTCATCAAGGGTAATTTGAAGATACGTCTTTAAATATGATTCTGTTGCTCCTGCTTTCCAGGGATGGAACATCCTGAACAATTCTAATAGTTTGTAGATACACAAAAATGGAATACTGAATTTCATATATGTTCAAAAAAAAACATGAACGTAGATAACATTAAAAATGTCATCTAGAAATTTCATATATGGACAAGAGAAATAAAAAAAATGGCGATCACATTCTCCTATGAGTTGATTATTGCCAGCAGAGTTTAGAAAGAAAAATATGTTGTAGTAAGTCTCCATTATGTCACAATCAATCATAAGTCATTGCATGTATAAATTGAATCTTAAACATGTTGCTGGCAGTGTTAGTTTCAATTTTTGTAGTTTGTTAGAGTTGGATTTTATTAGGTAACTAATTAGTTTAAGTTAGTTGTCAAGTTCAGATCCAGGTTTGAAGAAATTGTGCCCTTTAAAGACTACATGTAGCATGTAATCTTCTTCAATAAAATATATAGATAGTTTTATTTGTGTGCGTCTTGTCTTTGTACTGCTATTATCTCTATAAATTTTAACATGATATCAAAGCCCACTCAGTTCTGACCTATCGTAAAGGAACTGATTCTCATAGGCTTTTATTATGTGCCCTAATACCCTCATACCAAAAATTGAGAGAAGATGGCACCTTTTTGTTAATATCAAAAAACTCATACCATAATTTAGGAGAGCAAAAGGAGATCATTTTTCTTGACAAGAAAAGAACTAAAGCATTTATATTAGTTTTCAAAGTGATTTTTACATTGTTAGAAGACTACAATCCTCAATCATCTCATGCCTTCTCTCTTTGGAAATCCCAACCAATGGGCTTTGGATTTTCACCTTGTTCTCATTCATGTTTTGTGGACATGCTAGTTCTGTACACGGGAATGTGCTTCTGAAATCACATTTACAAGCTCAATGGAACTTGACCATAAATTAGACACGTGTTTCACTATACATGTGTAGTGAGTGTATTTGTGCAGTATATAACAATGCACTGTGTATTTTCAGGGAAACTACAGTAATGATGCTTAGAAAGGTCAAAGACTAAGGTATGAACCTTCTTGAGGGAGAATGCAACAATATTAAGAATGTCGTAATTGGTCACAAACCTTCCTCTATCCTCAAACACCCTCCAAAGGAACCTACCTCCATCTTGATGCAAAGCTCGGCAATGGAAGGATAAATGAGCCCAAACACAATCTAAAATCTAATATTGACAGAATAATAATATCGATTCAATGAAATGTTTCCAAACAACCTGGTAAATTAATTATCTTTCCAAGTACCCTTTTGGGAGTTACAAAATCCATCTCAACCTCAAGACTTCATTCCTTGACTGGTGAACCTTTCTACTACTACTTGCTCTCTTTCCTAGGCCTAATTAGCCCCCTTTATCAAAGCAACCCTATACTCCACTACTCTCCAAGACTCTATGACCTTAAACAGTCTTATATTAGGTTTCCAAACCACCCATTTTCTACTTTTCTTGGTCACACTACTCACCCAACTCCCAAACCATTAAACCCTTGTTCCTAGGGTCATAAATCTAGGGCTTTTTGGCAAATGCCCTTCCCAGCAACACACAAGTACAAATATGGTTCAAACACTCTCCAATACATCCCTCTAGACATATTCCACCATCACATTCTTACTCTAGCTATCAGATCACTCCTGTCCACCATTTGGTGCTTTCCAAGTGCACCTTCACTGTGTGTTCACCAGTCACTCACTGTTCTTCACTTTGCGCTCCACCCTGCATCAAAATTCCATAATGTACATATAGTATAATTAGACATATCCCATCCAAGTCACAGAGATCACAAGGATGGGAGTGCCCTTACATAGTTAAGGTCTTCAAAACAAACCATTGACTGTACCCTTAAGGAGCCAGTCTTTGTCACTACACTAGATAGTTTCTTGGTGTTCTCAGGGAAAAACAATGTAATGGAAATAATAACAAGTAAAATCCCAAAAAAATAAATGTTTTACATCCACACAAAGTAGAGATCACGCTCAGAACAACACACTGGTGTCTTGACTGTCCACAGGACAGTGAGTTACTAATTTGCAGAGAATTAAATTTTATTCATTCCAAAAACCTTTCACTTCGTGCCTTTTCATATTCAGTATGATCTCTCCCCTCTAATCATGTGGAATAACCTCTAAATAGACTCCATCTTCTCCCTCAAACCTGACAGCAACCTCTTAACTATTTGTAACTATCTGCAACAGTCAAAACTGATTGTTCACAACATGAAATACTTAGAGATTTGTTGTCAAGTTGACAACAAAGTTGTCAACTTGACAACCTAAACATATAATGCCAAAACTAAAGACTTCTAAAGGTTTTAATGATAACCTTTATCATCCTATAACCTTTACTAACCCAACTAACCCCATTAAGCCCATTTTAGGCCATTTTTTCCATTAGAGGCAATTTACAAAATCTTGCACTTTTAGTGCTTTTAGCATCATCTAGAGGCTCTATTGGCCTTATTACAACTATTAAGACCCTTATAGGTCAATTCCATTAACACCTAACCTAGGATCAACCCTTAGTCCATTCCTAGTGACCCCAAGGTACTTTTGAGACTTCATAATGCCATTAAGGCTTACATTAAAGCTTTGATTACAATATGATCAACATGTGATCAAAATACCATTTCAAGACCATGATAGGCCTTATTACATGTCTTGATGACCTTTGAAGGCCATTTGTCTTCCACTCCTCCCTGGGATCCATCAGTGTCCCTATGGCTCATCCTGCCTCCTGCTTGTGACCTTAGTGCTCCTGCACCACATCCTAAACCCCCTCTGTCAAGTCCTATCCAATGCATAGATGTTATAACCATCCATGTCAGTAGATTAGATTCAGCGCTGATCTAAAGGTGGAACAGGGTTGCTTGTAAATTATGACACCGTCTTTCATCTTTCTTTGACATGTGTTTAACCATTGTGATAATTTAGTAGTGCATGCTCTTCTATTAGGAGTCAAGGTGGATATTTAGGGTGCAATAGCAGAGCCCAAAGGAAAACAACTAAAGGTGTTTCAAAAATGCCAATTCAGGCTCTACGCAGTGACAGTGGAAGCAATTGGATAGAGGAATGGGACACTTCCCAAATTTGCAAAACTTTAAAGAGACTTACCTTGACACACTTATATAAGGAAATGAGAAATCAAACTTCCTTATAAATGGAACAGTGAGCCTACATAAGCAAGGGCTGATAGATCTTTCTTTGTAACCTAGGAAACAAAGATTCAACAATTATAGAGTTCAAATAGCAAAGAAGGCAATCAATTTATAAGGTGAATCTTGAAACGAGGATCAGCAGGAGTAAAGCTTAAGAGCTCTCTTGCATTTATATAGGAAACTAGGAACATCTATTTATATGATGTATAATTTTGGAAGTGAACTAGGGTATTTCTGCATGCTTCATCTGGCATTTTCTAGTTATTTATTCAGTTTCCATTCAATTGTTTTACGTGCATTTAGACATTTTGATATATATTGTCTTTTGTATACTTCAAAGCATATTGTGGGGTATTTATTAATAGGAGCGGCTTTTGAGATATGATCTGGGATCTATGTGAACATGAAATCTATTTCCATTATTTCAAGAATGGCTTGCTAATTACATATTTCTTGTTGGCCTCCAAATAAAAAGGTCTCACATTGTAGATGGGAAGTTGTTCATATCCATTTTTTCACAATTGTGATGATATATTTTAGCTATCCTTGTGTCAAAAATATTCAGTAGTAATACTATTATATATTTTTTAGCTGTTTGATCCTGATTGTCATTTGTCTTAAAGATGTCAACTAGAAGTATGAACTGATATGTTGCTAAATGCTAAGTGATAATGAATTCTATGAGGTCACACTTATAAACCTAATGAAAAATATTTATTATTCTATGAGGTCTTGCATATATGTTGCCATGGTTGTCATCTAGATGTCGGAACTTTATAGGATAATATAAGATGACGAAAGCAGTGATTCATTGTTGAGATTTTAACAGCATTTCTGACAAACTAAAGCTAACACTGGGAATTGCCCAAAATGTCTTGGAACATTTTAGGTTAACATAAATATTTAATTTTGTAGGAAAAAAGGCCAAATATGTTGGGCAATATCAGATTACAGACATTGAATCATTGGAAGCAGCTATGGAGGCAGCTGGGACAATTCGATTTGCTATAGAAGCCAAACTTTCTCCTGGGCCACCAATACCAAGTCTTCATCGTCATGGTGACAATGATCGTTGGCATGATGTTGGAGTTAGTGTTGCTAGTGGTAAATTTTTGGTAGCCAAGGTTGGTTGACAGGAATGATGAGGTTTAAGTTACTCATGTTATGGATGCATTGATTACAAAATAGGCAGAAAATACTAGTTGTATAGTTAACATGATGGTCTGCTTTTGAGTAATTTGGAGTATTAGAGTGCTTTCAAGTTATAGCTTAAGTAGTGGTTTTTGTTTAGTTTCCTTTAATTAGGTCTGTGATATTACTCATTAGAATTCTTTGATGAATCTGAAGGATTTAATGTTTGGTCTGAGAGTGTAGTACTTCATTGGCTTTTAACATTAGCCCATGAACGTTTTGTATTGTCTTGAGACAATGAAGAGGTGTTGTTAGTGGAATTGACTTTGTTGCTCTCACTCTACTATCCTATCTTATGTCGCATACTATAGTTCTATGACTTAGTTGATCACAACTAAAATAGGACCTTGGTTGTCTCTACTTCTGGTATTTGTGTTTCCTCCTATTTCTAACTTACTATTTTTAGTTCATGGAGGCACCTTAAGGACTTATGTGCATATTCTAGTTTGTAAGTAAGGATTCTAGTTGTTTATCCACTTTATTTCACAATGTTGGTCCTCATTCAGATATGTCTTGCACTTCGCCACAACGTGTGATGAATATTTTATATGATGCTTCTTTCCTTATGATCTGTGCATATCCTTTACCAATCTACTTGAGTAAAATTTCTTTTTTGATTGGTTAGTTCCTCTTGCATCATGACTAGCTTAAATACCATGACTAATAGGTGTCTCTTCTAGTGAATTCAATTGGGATTTGTAGTAGTCCAAGTTTTTTGGGGTATGTCATACCCAGAGAGTTGGATGTGTTATCTTTCCCAATTTCAACACTTTGTCATTTCTTCTGAGGATTTAACTTGAATATCTATAATAGAAGAAGCCCTAATATTTTTATCTCTTGATCTAATCTCATTGGACTGTAATTTATGCTATATTTTAGTTACCATAAATCCCACACATATTATGAATTCATGTTGCATTTGACACTGCAATGCTAATTATAGACAACCAATATATTCAACTAAAACTAGGAATATATTGAAATGGTGCACCACAATTTTTTTTTAAACAACATTTTGGATTGGTCTCAATTTCGACCTTTAAACACTATTATTTTTTACCAGAATGCTATGCATTCGATGGTATTTTCCATGAACAACCATGGATAGTTCGACTCTATTTTTGACTAGAATGCTATGCATTCGACGGTCTTTTCCACGAACCACCGTGGATAGTTCGACACTAAAATTTCCTAGTGAACGTCCCAATTTTGACCTTCACACCAATTGACCCAGCCAAGGTGGTGGTTTTATTCTTCCACTTCCAAGGGATTGTTGCAGTGGATAATTCGACCACTAGTCTAGTCAAAATTTTGATGATTAATCACCATGTAGACAATTCGATGAAAAAAGATTGACGACAGTTTTAGTCACCTATTCGACCAATTGTTGTAGACAATTCGACCTTTTCTCATCAAAATTTAGGGCAAAATTTACTAGTGTGTGGATAATTCCACAACACTTGTTACTTCTCTATCTAAATTTTTTGTGTTAGTGTACATGTGCACTGAAGATCTTATGTCACTACTTGAGCTACTAGCAAATGGTGAGTACTCATCATCATCATCTGACATAGGCTCACATGCATATCTTACTTCTTTCCTTTGCCGCTTTCCCCTTCCTAGCTCTTCCTCCTTATCTATAACTTCTATCATGGGTCCAAGAAGCTCTTCCCACTCTTTCCCATTAACTGTGGGCTTTGTCTCTTCGTCCTAAGTAATTGACATACCTTGGATGGCACCAAGATAATCATTTTCTTCTGAAATGTCCTTTTCTCTCACATTAATATCTCTATTAAGAAGATTTTCTATATCTTCCTTTGTATATTGAATAGATGTAGCTACAATCCCATGTTCATCAAGATTATTCCTTGCACCGTTGAGTAATATATCATGCAATTCCTTAATAGTTTCATTCTTAACAGAATTCATAACTAGATTTTCCATAGCCAATTTTCTTCTTGATCGTTGCAATATTTTCTCATCAAATGAACATTTTGTAATCAATTGATATACAATCACAATTTTCTCTTGGCCAATCCTGTGGGCTTGCGATTGAGCCTGTAGATCCATAAAAGGGTTGAAATCTGGATCTGGTGGAAGAGTAGTAAAACATACCATATATAATGACTGTGTCGACAATTGGCTGCATCATATAATAAGTTGAAATTAGATAATCATAAAACACTTTGTAAAGTACAACATACATATCATATACAACCACATCAAATGAGTTCAGCATCAAGAAAGAATATTTTTTCTTCAAAGTCTTCTAATTTCTCTGTGGCTGGTAGCCAATTGCTTATTCACTTTTTTTTTTTCTTCCTCAATTGGTCAAAAGCTGTAGGATATTCTCTGGGAAACTTTTCATTTTTTCCTATAGGATGCCTTTGTATACAAATTTTGGAGAATCTTTGTTAAAGAGTAGGTAAGGATGGCTAAGCTGAGTGCAGCGGAGAGGGAGAGGACTAAATTGAGAGAGTGGAGGTGGAGAGCGATAATGACAAAAATATTTCAAGGCTTATGGAAATATGGAAATTATAATCTTCCTCCCAGAGCATACATTAATTTGAAGGGTGCATAAGGGTTATGAAATATTTCAAGGATAGGAGTTTGATGAGTTTGAAGGCTGCATAAGGGTCATGAAATTGGTGCAAGGGTACAATAGTAGATGCTCTAGCCATTGGAGGGGGGTATTTTATGCATGAATCCATCATAGGATGGTCAAATGATGGTGAATCAACTTTGGTTCAGTTTCTATGGTGCTGGGAGACGAGACATTGGGCAAGCCCTAGTTTCTAGGGGGTTTTGGGTCTTAAAGTAGATGGTATGAAAGGAGAGAATGAAGTAAAGGATTCTCTAAAGCTGAGAAAAGCAAAGAAAGTGATGTTCAAAAGGAAGAGAATAAGAAAAAGAAGAGGAAGAGAAGTGTAGGAAGTTATAAAAGGTTAATATACAAGGTGTTGAAACAAGTGCATCCCTCTAAGGGAATATCCAGTGCTGCCATGGATATCATGGAGAGCTTCATGATTGATATTTTTGATAAGATTACTCCTGAGGTTTCTCCTCTACTAAAATATAACAAGATCATGACACTTTCCTCCAGAGAAATTGAGATTGCTATCAAGTTTGTTATGCCTGGAGAATTGGCTAGGCATGCTGCTTCTAAGGAAGTAAGGCTGTTACCAAGTTTCCTATTGCTCTGGGTTAGGTTTTGTTGGAAGATTTTAGGTTTTTTGTATGTGGTGTTTATGGAAAGCTTGTTTAGAAGTTGGTTTTGGCATGGGTTTATGTCGTGGAATTTAATGCTAAACTAGGATCTTAGTGTCTATAAAGAATATATGAATTATGCTATGTATGCTGTGAAAAATCTCTGAACTATAAGATTTCTATTATAAAGTTTTTTTTATTAATAATGAGAAATATTTTTACAACTCAGCTCAATAGGAGCACTGGAGGATAGAGCTGAGTAGAGAAAACCTTTTGGTATTGCCCCAAAAAATAGAAGAGAAAGGTTGTCATTAAATGTTACAAACTTCCCATTATACATACGAGGTAATGCATGAGCAATTTACAGTCCACCCAATTTACAGTGCTATATAAATTTGACATGTTATGATATTTTGTATCTCCATTTAGTCCAATGAACGAATTGGGTTTTCCCTACCCTTGATTGTCTCAAGTATTGCCTTGTGGTCTGACTCATGAACCTTCCAAAGATTTTTTATTTTGTTGTCTTCCCCCATATCTGATTAAGTGGACATTTGATGCAATGATGAGGTGTGAATAATGAAGAATCTTTCTATGTCTCCCAATCCTCGAACAACCACAACCTAGGGTTCTTCATAGCATACCATCTAAGCCATGTACCAGTTACAACCACTGCTCCTATATTGTATTCTAATTCTTCACCATCGATAACTGAGTGATCCAATTTCTTTTTTGCCTCAACACAATGACACAAATAATAATTTGTCCCTTCTTCATTGTCTTCAGGTGCAATAACAACAAAAACATGGTCTGTAATGATATAAACATAATGAGGACATTAGTTTACTAAATATTTATGATAAAGTACTAAATTTGAGATTATTTGTATGTGAAAAATACAGACCTAGTTGTACTAGATCAGATAAGTGATCAAAGTCAATGGATGATTCCATTTCTATCAGTTGTAGTGATTCATGGGGATGATAGGAGGCAAGTGGACTCAAAATACATGTATACCATTTGTCAACCCATTCTTTTGACTCACACCCATCCTAATCTTCATCTACACATGATGAACAAAAGCACGCCATATGTCATGTGGGATACTCCATGAACCTGCATTACAACTTCTAAAAGAGTGTAGCTCACTCGATCCTGTCAATGTACAACAATCCTCATATGGTGCAATGTTAGTTTCATCCATCAACCAAAAAAATCTACGAACCGTAGACTCACCTTCATTACCTGGACCCATTGTAGCATTACACCACTCGACAATACATCCTGCATCTGACAATGTTGCTTTCTCTTTGTACTTTAATTCTTCACGTGCTAAGCTCTTTTAATACATGCACCTAGGCCATCGTGCTCTCCCTTTCCATGACCAGCCTCTATGAAATTCCACATATATTGAATTCTAGTAATCTTATGCATCCTACACAACCAATAAAACATCTGAGAATTCTTGAATTGGGATGCACAATTATCTGACCAAATGATATGTCAATGATATTGTATGCCCCTGTTTGCCAATGACCACAAAATAGTTTAAAAGCAACCATGTACAAACTCTGTAGAATGTGAGTGATCATCGCTGATATAAAAATTATACTCCCTCAATATCTTCATATTCTCCTCTGTACTATCTAGTGCATGCATGATATGAACAAATATAGCAACCTGTTGAGAGTTGTAATACTTTTTTTGCACCTCATTCTATGGTTGTAGTGTGTAGTTCTCTGCAAAGTCCACAACTAAAATAATGGTATCAAGTGGGAATGTGTCCTTGCAAAAATTGAATTGCATATTCAACCATCGCGCTCTATGTGTATGCCTTGCATACTCATAAATCATTTTTTTTACAAAAAATGTCTATGAATTGATACATTGGAATTTTTTCAATTACTAAATCACATCTTTTAACCTCTTTTCCATCTTTTAGATTGTATGTCACGGTCTTATATTTTCCAAATTCCACTATTTTGTTACCAATTGCATGCGTACTCTTCGTATGTTGACAAATTGGCAAATGTCGCAAACCTCCACAATCTATGCATGTACCATTCAAGCATGAGAGCTTGTAAAATTGTTGACCATCCGCTCTTTCACATAAAATGGTAGATATTAATTCCCTTGAAGATCTAGGTGGGACATTTATGTTACAATCTTGCAAAACATTGTTAGAGTGCAAACCTACACATATATTCCTATAAACTTTAAAATGGTTAGAAAATTCAATATGTACCCTACAACAACAAGTTGTGCATGTGTGATTTATCTTGACATAAAAAGGTTTACACATTTCAAAATAACTCTGACCAATTTTAATTGAGGATACATATGCATAAATTTTGCAAAGAATTGTGTATGAGTTGAATCCAAAAATGTTTGGATGTGGAACACGAATTCGACTACCAATCCTCTTTCTTACAACATCTCTTTGATTAGGAGATACCCATGTATTATTCTTCCAAAATTCTTCAATCAAAGAATTCAAACTTTCAACAATTGCTTTATCTTTTCGCAGTAGTCTACCAGAAAATGCCCATAACTCATTGCTATTTGGATCTTCCACTCTTTGACCGCCCTTCCCAAGGCTCTCATTAGAGACTTTCTACTTATTTTCAATGTTTTTCTTGTCTTTCTAATGAGTCAAGATTTCTTCATTTGAGTGCTTACTATTGTTGATGTAAGTACATGTCGTGTGACATTACTATCTTTCATGCGTGATGTAGAACCCACACTCTCATATGCAGTCATTAGATTCTTTACAATAGATTTTTCAATTGACTCGTCCATCGTTCTTAGCCAAAGAATCTTCATGACGGGCCTAAATTTTAGATTTCTCATCATTTCAACAATAGTTGACATCTTCCTATCATGTTTAAATTCTCAAAAAATGATCTCCAAATACGATTAACATTTCTTTGACAAGTATGCTTGGGAATCTTGTCAGGCATTGCTTGCAAAATGTTAGTATCAATATCAATCAAATATTTTGGCTTTCTATATTTAATAATTCTAGGACCATCAAAAACATTATGTGATGAATTATGTACCATCTTGAGTGCCTTCAACATGAGACGATGTTGTGCCTACACCTTGGGATGTAGATAATGGTGTGCCTTCAACATGAGATGATGTTGTGCCTACACCTTGGGATATTGATAATGGTGTGCCTTCAACATGATAGAAGAGTGTGCCCACACCTTCGGAAGTAGACAATGGTGTGCCTTCAACATGATACATTCGTGTGCCTCCACCTTCAGAAGTAGACAATGGTGTGCCTTCAACATGATACATTCGTGTGCCTCCACCTTCAGAAGTAGACAATGGTGTGCCTTCAACATGATACATTGGTGTGCCTCGAACATTGGATGATGATGTCTCTTGAACTTGGGAACTCGTAGATGATTTCTCCGCATCTTCATAATTTAATTATTTCATTGCACACAAGTTTCTCATTTGTTGTCTTTTTTATTCCAATTCCAATTCTCTCTTACTTTGTATTGATGTTTCATGTTCCTCATCCAAAGAAAAATCTTCTTCTATGGTATCTAATTTTTTTTGTTCACGAAGTTGTCTCATTCTTTCCCTTTTCTTTTCTTTGTCTCTTTCATGCTCTTCTGGTGTTAAATTCTTTGCTCATTTCCTTGGCATGATGATGATTTCTACATATGAATTGATTACAATTTTAAAAATATAATATAAATGTAAAACAATAAGTCAAATTATAATATAAACCTCTTACAATATGACAAATTATATATATAATTTATTACACTTATATCAAATTATGTATTGAACAAGTCTATATCATACCAATTATAAACCAAAACACTCTTTATTCACATTTGACATGTAAAAAAATAAAAAACTTACCTCAATCAATAAATTTCTCCTCAATAATTGACTTTCACGATGGTGCAAAGCGAAAACTTGTCACTATGGTGCAAAACGATCTTGATTTGTCACTATCAACACCATGAAAAGTGAAAACTTGTCAGAGAAAATGTAGAATTCAAACAGCATAAGAAAAAGTGGGCCTCTTCACGAGATCCTTGGCAAATAAGACTATTTATTCTAGTTTTACATTGCGCGAGCATGCTATAGGGCGTACGCCCTATACAAAACAAAAAAGATGTTATGCATAGTCTTAATTAGGGTGTGCGCCTATAGCACGCACACCCTATGTAAAACAAGAAAAAGGGAGAAGAAGAGAGAGAGAGAGAGAGAGAGAGAGAGAGAGAGAGGAGAGAGAGAGAGAGAGGAAGGAGAGATAGAGAAGGGGAAATGGGGAGAGAGAGAGAGAGAGAGAGAGAGAGAGAGAGAGAGAGAGAGAGAGAGGAGGGGAAGGAGATATAGAGAAGGGGAAAGGGAGAAAGTAGGAGAGAGAGAGAGAGGGTGATGAGAGAGAGAGAGAGAGGAGAGAAGGGAGAGAGAGAGAGAGAGAGAGAGAGAGAGAGAGAGAGAGAGAGAGAGATACAGAAGGTCAAAGTGAGAAGGTGAGAGAGAGAGAGAGAGTGATAAGGGGGAGAGAGAGAGAGAGATAGAGTATGGGGGAGGGAAAGATAGAGAGAAGCACTCTCTCTCTCTCTCTCTCTCACTTTGACTATTTCTCATCACCATGTGAATCTATATCTTACATAGGGTGCACACCCTATAGGGTGTGTGCCCTATGTAAATTTATGATTTTCATAGCGCAAACGTGCTATGAAAATCATATATTTATTTAGTGTGCACGCCCTATAGGGCGTGTGCCCTTTAGCGCATGCGTGCTTTGTAAAGGATTTGAATTTACCAATCCTAAGGCTTGGATTTGCCTTGGAGATCCAACCCAAAGGCTTGGATGATTGAAATAGGCCTGAGACTTGTTTTCAAGTAGACATACAAAAAAATGACATATTTTTTGTGTGCTCCTCATCAGGTTTACTCGTGGCTCAAGAACGTAAAAATCAAACAATGTGATATTGGAGATCTCTATGTTAGCTATCTAAGCATATAATTTATTTTGAATTATGATTATGTTAAGTTTTTCAACTCTAATTTCTTTTTTGTGTATGTCCATTTTTTGTAAAAAACCAACATGCAGTATTTTGGGCATAGATTTTGGCTCATTCATCAAATTTTGTAATAAGTTACATTTTTAAAAACTAGACTCCATTCTACACACTTTAAAAAAAAAATATTTGATTTTCGATTAGTTTTAAATGATTTCTAGGGGGAGCACACATAAATTTCATGTTTTCAGGATGTGTGCACTTCGTAAATTCATCAAAAATTATACATTCATAAAACAATTACCAAAAAAATCTGGGATAAACTACGTGGTGTTAGCTAACTTTTCACTAGAACGATTAAATTTTTTTTTTTTAAAAGTGAACATTTTAGGGGGAGCACACTAGACGCTATGTTATGTTTTTGGACAAAAAATGGGACCACTTTTTGTGCTCCCCCTTTTTGAGGGCCTTAATCTGCACCATTTTCAAAATAAGTTAGTAGTTTAGGAATTAGATTTAGAGTATTACAACTCTTGTTTTTGTCGCATCTTAAAATTTTGAGTCTAACTATCTTCAATTTCTTGTTGAAGTTCAGAGTTTGCTGATTTCAGGAAAAAAGTGGCATCTTATATCCCCTTTTTTGTCCCCCATCTTTGTGCACTTACCCATGCCTGAATTATCAAAATTTTGTAATGTTTATTTTTACAGGACTTAACTGCATCCACTTTTGATGTAGCTAAGAGAGGACCTCCATGTCCCACTAAGAGCATTAGTGAGCATGGATGCATGGTAAAATTTTAAATGTTTAAATTAATATTAATTAGAACTTTTAAGTGAATTATATAAGTCATTTGAATTAAGTTCACACATGTATAGTCTTTTGATGTGATCTTTTAAAAATGTACAGGAGGATGAGGGAGCTCAAGAGAAGACACAACATTATGGTGCATCTCAGTCACCTTCACGTGGAGTGGAGATGATCGCAAATTAGCTTGATGACCAAAGTTAGATTATACATGTCACATACATTATTTTACTTTTTATATGATGAAAATTTTATGATGTCACATGTTATATATGTTATCGAGACTTGTTATCATGTTATTTGGATGTGTTACGAGGACTTCTTGTCATATTATTTTGATTTGTTGTTAGAGTAGGACTTGCATTACTAGGATTTGTTATCATATTACTTGGAATTGTTGTTGGAGTAGGACTTTGTTGTGTGATTATATATATCATGAGTTGATATGATGGACACTGTGATACATATTATTCTAGGACGTGTTATGTTATTTATCTTATTCATGGAATTTTATCATATTTCATGGTTTTTTTCAATAGTGGTTAGAATATAGATATATGAGCTTATGTAATATGAAAATTTAATATCAATTGTAATTAAATATAAATTAAATAATTGATATTTAATACTGGCCATTTCTTCATGCAATTGACAAGAGAAATTGATTTTAAGACTAACATTAATCAACTAACTTAGTATATAATTGATATGAAACAATATAGATGTAAGTAATATTGACAAGAGAAATTAATTTTAAAACTATCATTAATCAACTAGCTTAGTATATAATTGATATGACACAATATAGAAGTAAGTAATATTGACAAGAGAAATTGATTTTAAAAAACTATCATTAATCAACTAACATAGTATATAATTGATATGAAACAATATAGATGAAAGTAATATTGACTTTGATTAACTATAAAAAATAATCTATCTAACAATGAGATCTATTAATTTGAACTATGAATATATGGATGTACAAGTAACTCTATCATTATCTATTTGTGAACATAGGACCAATTTAATAGTCTAATATTTAGAACAAAATTAGATGAATACAACTATGAATTTAACTTATATATATTTTTAAAAATAGATGAATAAAAGTGAATTCATGTTGTTTATAAAACAAAAATTGGACGAATACAAGTGTGCATTGAACTACATAAATAGTTCGAGTCTACGTTCTTCTAGAGGTCTTGCATCATAAAACATGAATGTTGAAATTTTTGAAAATACACATTTAAATGTAATATTGATTTAAAGTCAATTTTTATTTATTTCAAATTTATCTCTAAATTATCTATATATATGACACTTGAAAGAAGACATCTACATATTGACGCAGGGCAGGGATGGAGGATCCAATAATGGATGGTCCAAACCTACACTGCCAATTATAACCACAACAAAGCACAATGGAATTCAACACTACAATGATTCAAAATAGAATTTCCTTCAACATGCCTGGTTGTAAGGCCTTCCAGGTTTTAGCCTATTAAAAAGAAATAACAAAGTATCTCATCAATCTCCTAGCTAGTCCAGCTCTGAAACACATCAGCAACTAATGGAAACACTAAGGTAGATCTAAACTTGAGCTTGCAAGCCTCCAAGCAATCTCCTTGTCTCCAATTATGCAAACCACTAGCTCTTCTATTACAATATCAGATAAAACATTTGATCTACAAGATCTCGCAAGATCCAATTATGCTTCTACTCTCATACTACTACCAATCTACAACCAATTATGATTAATATTTCTATAAATATAAAATTTAGTATTGTATGTCCATTGAAGATTGGTAGTAGTATGAGATTAGAAGCATAGTTGGATCCTGCAAGATCTTGTAGATCAGATGTTTTATCTGATATTGTAATAGTAGAGCTAGTAGTTTGTATACTTGGAGACAAGGAGATTGCTTGGAGGCTTGCGAGCTCAAGTTTAGATCTACCTTAGTGTTTCCATCAGTTGCTAATGTGTTTTAGAGTTGGACTAGCTAGGAGATTGCTGAGATACTTTGTTATTTCATTGTAATAGGCCAAAACCCGAAAGGCCTTACAGTCAGGCATGTTGAATGAAATTCTATTTTGAATCATTATAGTGTTAAATTCTGATGTGTTTTGTTGTGGTTATAATTGGCAGTGTAGGTTTGGACCATCCATTATTGGATCCTCCATCCCTGCCCTGCGTCAAGTGGTATCAAAGCAAAATGACCATAACATATAGAACAAAATATAAAAATAAGACAAATATTAAAAACTTACATGTATAAATTTGATTCAACTTTATGTACCATCAACATCCCCTCTTTTCTACAATGCGCCTATGATTTCTTCATGCTCTTCCATTGAAAGTGCCCATAATATTTTATTAGCAGGTCTCCCTTTGTATCTTTCCAATTTTATATTTGTCACCACTACCAAATGGGAATAGTGTATAATCTTCTTTTCTTATTGGTTATTCAAAAGATGGTAAACCATTCCTTCTTTTTAGGTATTTGTGTAGCCATGTACCCACTACCACAACATACCCAATTAGATATTTAAAACCATTATCATCTACTTGATGACATATGAAATATTTCTTAGGTTCTACACATTGAGATAGCCAATACTCAATTTTCTCTTCATTATCCTCGAGTGCAACAACGACATACACATGTCCTACAAAACAAAATTAAGTACATAGATAAATAAAACTTATTAGATTTATAATTCAAATATAATCATAAATTATGACATACATAAGTAATATAATTTAAAGTTTTACAATAAATTGAATTAAATTACCAAGTTGTATGAGGTCCGAAACACGATTATAATCTTCTGATGCAAATGCATGATCTGGGTCTTCATTTCTTATATCATCTTGATCTTGTGTCTCACTAGGTGTTAAAGATTTTTATTGTCACTCTTCAACCCATTCCGTATTCTCGCATTCTTCCCATTCACTTACAACATAAAATTGATAAAAACATGCAATCTTCCTAGTCCATATAGTCCAAGTGTTAGAATTAGAAATCCTACATGAATGTCATTTAGCTAATCTACTGATTGTACCACAATCATATCTTGCAAGGGTATTCTTCTCTTCATGAAATAGCCAAAAGAAATGTCTGATTGTAGAGTTCTAACTTGATCCTGTAGACAAACTTATTTTATACCATTCAACAATTGCACGTGCATCTTTAAATTTTGATTTTTCCTCAAATTTGAGTTACTCCCTACAAAGGGCTCTCTTAACACATGCACCAACATCATCATGTTCTCCTTTCCTATGTCCAGCCTTAAAAAATTCCAAATATGTTGGATATTTATTTTCTTATGTGTCCTACTCAACCAATGAAACATTCTAGCATTCTTGAATTTCCCTGTGCAATTATCTGACCATATTAGATGTTGTGTTATATGAATTTCTCTCTCCCTTAAATTATCATAAAAGGTCTTAAAGAAATACTAGACAAACTCTGATGAATGTAATTTATTATCACTCATATAGAAATGAAACTCTCTCAAAAAAATTTGATCTTCTATACTATTAGGTTCACGCCTATAGACAATATGAACAAAAATTGTTACTTGAACTGAATTATAATATTGCAGTTGGATCTCATCTTGTAGTGAAAGCATTTAGTTCTATGCAACCTCAACAAATGAAAGTACACTACCAATTGAAAATTTATTCTTACATAAGTGAAATTGTCCATCAAGCCATCTAGCATTTTGAGAGTGTTTCATATTTAGGTACGACCTTACTCTTGAATTCATTCATAAATGCATGAAAACTAACTTTTTCAGTTATTAGATCACATCGTCTTCCAACCTTTACATCCTTCAATGGATACTCAATAGTTTTAAATATTTGTACATCAACTTATTGTTCTCCAAAATCAATTGAAATATTTTCATGCAAACACTCATCTAATAATGTAAGATTGCCACATACATCACATACACTAGAAATACATGCATTTAAAAAAGATAAAATTTCTCATTAGGTGGGTTACAAAACAAACTTGATATAAACTCCTTTACCGTTTGACGTGGTATATTCATACCACATTCTTGCAACATTTCATTAGTATGCATTGTAGAACGCGTATAGATCGAAAAATATCATAATGATAATGAAATTGAACATGAGTTTTGAAACAATAGGTGACTCTTTCCCTGTTAATCCTTACATACCATGGTTTACATTTTTCAAAAGATATTTGACTAATATTAATAGTTAACACCTTATCATCCATAAATTTTTTATACAACTCTTGCTAAATTTTTACAATGAATATTAAGATATCCACTTATGTTTGTAATCATTCTTTTATCAATAGTAGTTTTATTTACTAAAGCTGTTGTTATTTTTCATTGTGCCACATTACTATCTTTAGAACAACTTTTCTTTCCAATTGTGTCAAAGGCACTAGAAATAGTTGATACAACTTGTTTTAGAAACTCATCCTTCTTCTTGAATTTCACATAAATTCCTAACCTCTTCATCACTTTTCGTATTTTAGTCATTTTAATTAATTGTATAATTAGTTGACATTGAAACCCAAATTTCTTATTATAAAAAAAAAGTCTAAACAACCTAGTTGCATGTGTCTTAATCTATCTCCATGAAACCAAACCATGTAGATTGTCTAGCACATAACTTTTAATTTAAAATTGTTCATTCATTTTGAATTATCATTCAAATGGGTTTCTTTCTCAATTTGTGTTTCTATGTCTACATCCACATTGTTGATTTCAATTTGAATTGGGGTTTGAATTTCACTTTCAATTGGGGTTTGACTTTCAGTTCCTTTATCGTTATGATTAACATTACTAATTTGTGGAGTTTGATGTGCAATAAAATCTGTTACTCTATTTTTAGGAATAAAATTTAAATCATTTATATTGTAACTTGCTTCTACCAAATGATCACATTCTTTATCAAAATAAGTTATATTTGGTTGTGAAGACATACTTGTATCTAATAATAGATTAGAAGATGCACTTAAATTTTCTTCTTCAACCTCTGCATCCATCATGGTGTCTTCATTGTTCTCCTCTTCTTAAATAATTGTTGAGCTCGATGCTTCAATATTATTTAGTTTTTGAATTCTTTCTCGTTGTCCTTTTACCTCCTTCTCTTTATTTGTTGCAACCTCATCAGTTGTCAAAACCTTCATTTGCCTCCTTTTTCATTGCTTTTATCCCATGTTTGTACCAAAATTTGAATTCAAAGGATTCTCTTCATGTCAAATCCAAAATAAGACAAATAAGAGAATGTTGATTAAAATTATTCTTTTTATAGTATGAATCTGTCAAAAAAATGATTGACTCAACAATCATTGAGATCAAGCCCACAATCCTATTTTTTGTGTGCAACTACTCTTTAAGAAACAGACACCCGTTATTTAAATGAAATGGGTGCTCATTTCTAAATCGGGTGCTCGTTTCAGTTTCAACTGTCCAAATAGAAACGGGTACCCGATTTTTGAATTTCAAAAAATGGGTGCCCATTTATTAAAACTATGAGTAGGAACCATACTACCACCTTGGTTTTTGGTTTGGGACAAGGTGGCTGCAAAAAGTTGAGTCCCACTTTTGGGCAAAAAGTGGAAGTGTTTTCCCTTTTTTTTTCAAATTTCTCATTAATTGATGCCTAAATTTGAGGCACTTGGAGATTGAATCTCAAAAAGCTTCAATAATATAAAATGTAGTTCTCAGAGTCTACTTTTCAAATATGTAATGTGTTTAAATACCCACATGGTATACATTTCTTTTTAGTAGGAATGTTTAAAAACCATTTTTTTTAAATATATGTTTCAGGACCATACCATAGTCGTGTACGACCACCATATTTTAACCTAAACAAATGAATTTTTGCAAATCCTTCTGGGAAAATATACCTAGGACACCAAAGATTAATGAGCATACTTTTTCTTATTTTAATTGAATATTTTTTTTTTAAATTAATTTTTAATTGACTATAAAACATATTTTCAAAATCTATGGTGTACGACCACCATAATTTGATGAAAATTTCATATTTTTTCAATTTTTATTTATTTAAGAGAATTGTATGTAGAATGATGTCATATAATTTATTTTCCAAAAAATTTAAAAACAAAAAAGTTATTAAAGTTTTAGTGAACCTCACTATTTTACATTTAGGTACCACTTTTTATTAATAAATAATGCAAAAATAGTAAAATTAATTATATCACTATGAAATTTACATTTTTGAAATCAGGACAGTGAGAAATCTAATGGGTTTTTATTTCATAAAAAAATACGATGAGGACGACCCTCAAAAAATTATGACAAGGTAGAAATCTAACATTCCAATGTCTTAACCAAATTTTTGGAGGTCAAGGCATAGACTTGGTTCCACCAAGCCTAAACCAAACCTATTTTGATATGAAATCTGAGGCAGATGTGTGTTTCCCGCTCATGTCTTAAAAAATGGGTGCCCGTTATTTAAATTCAAAAAATGGGCATCTGTTTCTTAAAAAAAATTCGAAGTGTTAAAATGTATTTCTAGTCATAAAAAAAAGTAAAAAATATAGAAAAGGGCACCCGTTTTGAAATGGGTACCCATTTTGAAAAAAATAAGCACCCATTTTTTGAATTTTGGATCGGGCGCTCGAACCTAAATCGGATGCCCATTTCGAGCGACATCTTCCAATTCTACAAGACTTCCACCAAATTGGTACCCAACTTCTTGCACTTACCCATGCATTATAAATTAACATATGGCCTTTCAATTCTATATATAAAAAATCATATTAATTGACAAGTAACACTAATTCTTTCTAAACATTACAATATTGTTACATATTGAACATATAAAGTTTGTTTAGGTTACTAATTTTATGTTCTTTCATAGTAGTTATGGTAAGATCAAGGTTGAACTTTGAATCAATTGAGATAAGAAGAGAATATCAAAGACAATATCTAAAGAGAGTCACATAGACGTCAGCAAGAACAATTGATAGAAAGTCAAATAGAACAACATAGAATAAGACATAATGAAGTTGACAGACAACGAATTGGTAGAAGAAGGGCAGAAGTAACATTGGAACAATTGGTAGATGTTAACTGCACGTGTAAGCCCTATACTATAAGTTACACATGCAACTGGTGGTTAGTATAAGTATAAAGGACAAACTATAAGTTTCTCCAACATGTAGAACAAGTACACAAAGTTTTACCACATACAATTGAGCATTTGTCAATCATTATTATTGGCAAAAGGGATCAACGTGGCACACGTTATAACTTTACTGTAAATAGGGATTGTGTGTACAGAGCATTGAAATACAAAATAGAGCATGACAAGTGTTATGTAGATGTTAGAATTGATGAAGCTACTCTCAATGACTTGCCAAGAAATTTTGATGAGAATTTTTTTAATAGATTGAGGACAGTGCACATGGAATTTGATTCTGATACAAATGAAGTCATATTTGTGAGTCCATTCATGGAGATAGATGAAGGTGATGTAATTGAGAACACAACGTCTATGGCTTCAAGACCACCAAATTATCAAAGAGAGATGGAATTAATCCAAGCATGGGTTAACAATCCTGACACAATTACATCTGAATTAATTGAATGGCTAGCTATTGGTGCATCACCCATCAATGAATATGTCAGATCAAGATTATTAGATATGGAATTTCCAACATTATTTCCGGATGAAAAATGCACATGGTTAGAGCCAAGAATGAGGTGAATTCATCTGCGTGAATTTGTGAAGCATGTGTTGTAGTATAGAGATCATCATTTTGGTAAACATCCAAGGTTTAGGTATGTCATGATGAACATCATAATGAGATATCGTGCACAAAATTCATTTGTTGTTTTTTTAAAAAGGAATTTTCAAGACATGCCAATTACTATCAATGAGCTATGTGAACATGTGGATTATATGCCACATAATGATTTGGAAAATAGGTTGATGAGATTTGGAACAACTCTAAGAGGAAAAAGATCATATTGGTCTGAATGTAAAGAAGACCTGCTTCACCAAACTGACACTCCTATAATTTTCTTCACATTAAGTACAAAGGATATGTAGTGGCCTGATTTGCATGTGTTGATGCTAGGAACACCAAATGATCCACAAGAGGCTAAAAAATGGAGAAGATAGAATTTCATTGACTATCCTCATATAGTTGCACATTACATGCATTTAAGGCGTACAATGTTTAGAAAGGAAATACTTGAAAAAGGTATGAAGGTCAAATATTTTTGGTGTAGATATGAGTGGAAACATAGGGGTTCACCTCATGTGTGTGGATTCTTATGGCTCAAAGGAGCACCGAACATGGACACTATTGACTGGTCAAATGAGGAGGAACAAAAAAGTGCTAAGAGATATTTTGATTCCATTATTCATGCATGAAATCCTAGACATGATCCTCATTAAAGAAATATACAAGTATGTTTAAAGTAATTTTATCATATATATCAATACAACATGATGTTTACAATATATGTTCATATATATTTTTATGTATTTATTAAAAATATTTAATATAATATTTTACCCACAACCATTTGTAGGTTTTTCCAAAATTTTAGCCAACATCCATGTCTCAAAAAATAGTGCACAACTACCTGAGATGGATATTGACCATGACTATGAAGAGATAGTCAACTGTGTGGAATGACACATGGTATGTAAGGATGGTGCATTCCTATGTAAAAAAAATGGGAAGAATGGTTTGCAGATAATTATTTTATCTATTAATTTATTGTTATTAATATTATTTATCAACTATTTAGATAACTTAATCAAAAGAGATGCTCATTTGTCATTATCTTAGGTTCAATGCCCCTTGGCCTTGAATTTGGAAGGATCTAAGTTATATGAGGATAGAGAATCAAGTGAAAGAAAATTTGAGCCATCTAGAAATGATGATAGAATCAATTCACATAATCGACACATACTACAACTGTGGAGGGAAAATATAGATTGGCAACCCATTCTTTCAAAACATGTAGTTATTAAATATATTGAAAAGTATGGAGCAAAATCAAAGAGAAGCTCATAAACCTATTCTAAAATGTTGATGTGTTTGTCAAACTTGGAAAATCTTGATGATTTAGTTGCACGAGCATATAGAAAGATTCTCGCAGAAACAATTATAGAGAGGGACATTGTAGTCCAGGAAATATGTTATATGTTGTTAGAGCTTCCATTGGTGGAGAGTAGCAGAAGGTTTTTTAATCTAAATGTCTCACGTGAATTTTTCAAACTTGTAGTAGTAAATGATGAGGAAAATAATGAAGAATGCACCAAATCTTTTTTAGATGGCTATAGAACAAGGCCAATTTGTATGGAAGGTATCACCTTGATTGATGCAGCAAGATCCTGGATATAAAATCCTATAAAAAGAGGAGACAAAAAATGGGGTCCAAGGAAAATAACACCTATTGTCATAGTTTTCCCTAGGTTTCTATCCATTCCTCCACTTGATTCAAGTAAATGGGTGGAGTTTTGTTTATCTGATTTGTTACTATACAAACCTTTTCATAACATTGAAAGAGACAGTGGTCATGATAATGATAATATAGTAGAAAGTTGGGAATCACTCAATTATAATCCTTGGCATGTTTAAAGAGTAGCACCTACCAAAAATGATGAGCCTGGTAGTGATTTTGAAATGGAAGATAATGGAGGTATTCAAGAAAATATCATAGAGCATGAATGGTAGATCATCTCTAGGCTATATAATGGTCAACATATGTAGGTTTCTCAAATAGACATGTTAGGAAGAAGAGATATTGATACAAATGCAAACTGGTGTAGTAAATTTCAAATTGAAGAGCATACAGTTGGAGCAATCAACTTCATAGGAGAAATGAATAAACATAAAGGAAATTGATATTATTATGACACACTACCATGGAAATCAGATCAGAATGCCTTTGTTTATGATAATTCAAGGAACAACAGGAACAAGAAAGTCTTATCTAATCTATGCCATCAATCAAATTCTTTAGATGGAAGCTATGCCAAGTCCTTCTTTGCTGCTATTACTTACACCAACTAGAGTTGCATCTTTCAATATAGGAGCCTTTGCAATTCATTCAAAGTTGTGAATACCAATTAAAGATTTTTCTCAGTTAGAAGGGACATGACTTACAATTTTTCAGGAATAAATGACTCATATCAGGTATATTTTGATTGATGAAATGAGTTTCATTGGTCAAAACTTGCTAGAAAATATATATTGTCAACTTAGATAGGCCTTCCCACAAAGTGCTGACATAAGCTTTGTAGGTATACCTTTTGTTTTTTGTAATGATGCTATTTATGTGATATAATATTTATTAATATAACTCATATACAATACATTCACGTAATAGTTGTAGATAGTCTGAAAATAATTTTTGTGACTTTCTTGAACAGGTATATCTATTGTTTTCGTTGGTGATCTAGGTCAGTTACCTCAAGTTAATGATAAACTGACATGTGCTAGCAATAGGTGGACAAAGTTACTATAGAAAGAATTCAAAAAAGTGGTTACATTAGATAAAATATTTAGGCAAGATGGAGAAAACATCCACCAAAAAAAAATTCCTCGGCTTCTGATAAATCTAAGAGATGCAAGCCCAAAACTAGATGATTGGAACTTGCTTATGATGAGAACCCATGTGAGGTTATATGTTGCAACCAATGATGAGTTTGACAAGACAGTGCATTTGTTCTCAACAAATGTGAATGTTCGTAACCATAACTTGAGGATGTTGTTTTTTTAAGGCATCTTGTTGCACATATTCTTGCAACTAAGTCCACAAATGGTAATTCACTTGAAGATTGGTTAACTGAAGAGCTTGATCTAGAGTTATTGTTCAGTAGGGATTCAAAGGTGATGTTAACTAAAAATATATGGATAGAATCTAGTCTTATCAATGGAGTGTTGGGATATATACAGAATATTGTGTACAAACCAAGAACTGCCCCACCTAAACCACCAACTTATGTCTTGGTTGAATTTGATAATTATTCTAAAATACCATATGATGACCATCATCCAAAGATCTAATATCACCACTACAGAGGGGTAGAACCTTTCAGTTACCATTAAGGTTGGTATGGGCATTGACAATTCATAAATCTTATGGACTAACTCTTTCCAAATCCACAATTGATATAGGCCCAAGAGAAAGAGAAGGATTGACATTTGTAGCTATATCTCATGTAAAGTCTCTAGAAGGCTTGAGAATAATGCCCCCATTCACATATGACCACTACGAAAAAATGAAAAGTGGGAAACAACTTTCCAATAGAAAAGCAGAATAAATCAAACTCAAGTGTCTTGGAAATCAATGATGTACTCTAATAATGTATTGTTATTAAGAAATGCATTATTGATTATTCTCCTACTTTGTGTCAAAAATGTTCTCAATTATTCTTAAGATATAAATTAGTATATGATATTTGGAGATTGTGTTCACTTTTTCTTCAATTTGTATCAATAATCAAAATCATATCATTTTTCAATACCCAAAATTTCATTAATTTAAATAAAAAAGTTCCACACATTAATACATACTATTCCACTATAAGTAACATGTAAAGTTCCAAATGGAAATGCAACATGGTTATTCTGATTATTTCTATATACTAATGTTTGTTTAAAACTTTGTAGGATACCATTCAACCTATAGTTGCCTCTAATAAAGAGTCAAACATCATGGTTATGATCCTACCTTCGTCAGTGGCCTCAAATGATTTCTTTGAGACTTAATTTGACAAGTGTACACGAATAATTGTAGACTTGTGCAAAAATATAATCAAAGTTGTGGAGAACACAACGTTATAAATTGATTGTGTTCAGGAACTGGAAATAATACAAATGGAAAATGTTGAAAAAGTTATGCATGAGACATCTGCAAAAGTAGATGCATTTTTGTCAGTGATGGAAGAAGTCTATTGTGATCATTGTTCAAATACGGGTAACAATACCATCTTAATCATTGAAGAATATTTGATTTAATTACATCATTACGAATAAATTTTTTTTATTTAGATCATTCTTATCTTGGCTTTCACACTTCTTACTTCATCTAAATAGTTGTAGTGGGACTTATATTTCCCCTTTCATCTATGTAAATTTCATGAACAAGAAAAAAATAATTTTTTTTGACTATTTGACTGATGTTTACCACTATACTTGTAAGGTTCTGCAACATGTTTTGTTGAACTCCATATTTGGGTATGTGTAGGATCATGGTATGCCAAACTAGGCCCTTAATTGGCAATAAAAATTCAGAAAATCAGGGTTAGGAAAGTTTATGTAAAAATTTGAACAAGTTATCAATCTTATATAAAAAATATGTAACAAGAGAATCTGTAGAAAATTGAATGTAGTTTCTTAGATACTATCCCTTTTTTGAAAATAAATTATTCTATATGGTGAAAATTTCAAATTTTAATGCAATAGTATAAAAACATCAGAAAAAAGATAAGAAGTAGGTGTATGTCTGACCACCTAAAACACAATCAAAAGATAATATTTTTTTACAAGAGTCTAGATATAAGTAGTAGACTTATGTTTGAATGTCAAGCATATTTTTTTGTAATTTTTTTCCAAGTAAATAATTAATTGTGATTTTTATACTATAACTTTTTGAGAATATAAAAAAGCACATGTTTGACGACCTTAAGTTGGTCTAAACTTCATCAAATTAAAAACATTTTGTTTTTTTTCTTGTATTAGGAAAAGAATAGAATGTGACACATATTTTAGATTTCAAAAATGTTATACTGTTTGAATTTTATAGCTATTTTCCAATTAGTCTATCAATGGTATGAAAATTTCATGAAAAAGAGAAGAAGTAGATGTATGTCTGACCACCTTAAACACAATCAAATGATAATATTTTTTTACAAGATTTTATATAAAGTAGTAGAATCATGTCTGGATGTGACACGTATTTTTTTATAATTTTATTTTTAAATAAATAAATTATTGGCTTTGTAGGCTCATGTCCGAATGTGACACATGTATATAAGTAGTAGACTCATGTCTGAATGTGACACATATGTTCTTATCTAGCTTTGTAGGCTCTTCTCTCTGCTATACAATACTTGATTCTTTACAACTTACAATTTCTCATCATATATATCATATATCAACTTCTTACAACTTCTTTCTACTTCGCATTACATTATTCTTACTTATATGCAAGTTATTACAAAATATCTTCCTATTAGCTTTACAATACATTTTACTCTCCTCAAAACATAAAATCATTATATGTTGCCTTAGGATTAACATCTAGGATGTCGTCCATAATTAGTTAAACCATTATTTTGATAAACAAAATTATCCCTTAACTCAATATAATCATATTCTAACTACTGCTCTATTCTAGTTGGCTCAACATTATCTTTGTAAAACATCGATATATCTTTCCGTACATGCCATATAGACTCACGCTCTTAGGTATAGCTTTAATATACATAGAATGATATATGTTCAAGTGTGCATGCACTGAAACTACTTCTGTGAATATCAATAATCAAAACTATCTATGTGAAGACTGGTAAACACGATTATACTTAGACAATTTTCATGTGCACTCATATAGAACTTCTTCTTCCAATCATGTTGTCTTAATGTTGAGTATATGTTTCCATAATGACAACATTGTGATATCCTACTTAGCCAAAATTTCAAAAATCTCCCCCTTTGTCATTGGTCGAAACATATGGGAAAATTGGCTAAGTCCCCAAAACAAAAATACTTTATTATATGGCCATTACAAAATTGTGGATCATACATGTCTACTTATTTCTCGAAAAATGATCTCCCCCTAAGAGTATACTCCATACTATTTTGCATATCTATATCTTCTACATACATACAATTTTCATACTATACTACTCCCCCTTTGACAACAATGACCAAGGTGTCAATTCTATAAGTATGTCATAATTTGATTTACCTCCTTGATTTCAATACTGCAAAGCTAGAAGACTTGGTATACAATCTGCAAAATTTGCCTTCAGATTATCTATTTCCTTATCCCATGTCTTCTTGATTGAATCTGAAATGCTGAGTAATGGACATAGTCCATAAGACGCTATCTCAATTGCTTTAAGGTTTGAATATGCAAACTTTCCATATGATGTTTTTGATGAAAGACATTCTTCTAGTTTATTTTCTACATTACTAATCTTCATTGATAAATGCTCTCTAAGTAGATCGAATCTCTTCAACTTTCTTTCTTTTTCATCCTTAAGAAGTCTTATTTCATCATAGTTTTTTCTTGTTTTCTTCTCAATATCTATGATTTTCACATTAGGACTCTGCAATTCATTCACTGTGGCTTGTAACTTTGCTTCTTTATTGTTCATCTTCTCCAAAATTTTTGATGTTTGATTGTGGGATAGTGTAAACTGGATGTACAAAGCTTTTCCTCTCTCTAAACATCTCATCAACTCTTTTATACATACATCTAAATTTTCCAAATCATTTCTGATATTTTGACACATAACTTGAAATAATTGTGCATCATGGGCTACTTGAGCTTTAATTGATGCAATTTCTGATAGATTAGTGAATTCAGTGTCAAAATCTTTCATTACCTCTTTTTATTTTGCTTGGGGATGAACCTCACTAACTTGAGTTAATATGACTCCTTGAAGTTTGATGGTTACCTCAAGTAACACTCCTTTCAAGCTTTTTACTTTCTTATTCTTTCCAATTATCTTATTTAGAGATGAGATCAACTCTATTTGATCATCATCGTCAACTTCAGCTCCTAAGCTTGCAAAAACTGATTCCATAGGTGGTCTAGATGTATTTTATGTTGTTCTCTTAGTCTGTGAAAAAAATTTAGACTGTTCTTCTTGCACTGCATGCTCTTCTTTTGTTATCTTTATTTGTAGTTCTTCTTTCTTCTCTTCCAATCTTGTTTCTACGACTTCTTCTTCCTTATTCACTTCTTCATCCTTCTTCTCATTAACTTCTATCAAATTACCAACATCTCCTCCTTGGTCATCAAATGGGTTCTCTTCTCTGTCTATGGTGATGTTTGTGCCTTCAATGTTCATAGACTCATCATCAATGTTGATAGAGGGTGGAAGAACTGGTGATGATACAGTTTGAGGTTCTTCTACTATTAGTTTAGATTAACTAAATATTTCTCTTGGTCCAAAGGTCATTAACTTTACAACTGCTTCCTTAGTTTCTCTGTTTATCTCTTCATAATTTCCTCGCATTATCATAACTGTCCTCCTTTTCCTTCTCAAATGTGTGCTAAGGTTCTTCATGATTTCTCTGAAGTGGTCTTCATCCTTAATCTCACAAAGTTTCCTTACATATCTTTCTCTAATGCCTTTTTTTTCTTCTACTACTCTCTTTTTCCTATTTATCAACTTCTCATATAAATTATTTAGAATCTTGTCTTTTATGTCTTCAAACTTCTTGCCAGCAAGAATTATGTGTTAGACAAATGCATTTTCAAGATTCAACTTCTCAAAGTTGTTGTACATTTCATAATACTTGTTTAATTTGGTGAAATCTCCTTCATTTATGATTAAAGGGTTCACTTTGTCAATCTTGGGCTTCCATTGCTTCTTTTTGCTGCTTCTTGCTTCTTCATCTGCTTGTGGTTCAACTGGAGTCCTTATCCTTTCTACTGGGTTAAAGATGGTTTTTTGCCTTTTTCCCGGTCCACTTTCCATCTCTTTAACTCTCTTAGTTGGTGTAGTAGATGTGGATCTAGTAGACTTTCTTACTGTTTGCACATCCAATTCTACAATATCTTCCTCAATATCCTGAATATCTTCAACAGGGGTTGCATGGGTTGTTAAGGCTGGAACTAACAACACTTCTTTCTATCCAATATCCCTAATTTATGTTTTTATCTTCTTTGTAATGACAAATTCATGCTTGGTCATGCCTGTATCCTTTGAAATATTTTCTTTATTGTGCTATCTACTATTTTATTTGCCAATTTCCACACCCGTGATTGTTGTGATGTACTGAAGTTTTCTTCATATGCTCCAAATCTAGAACTCTTGGCATCCAAACTTCTTTTAAGTATCATGCTTACATAACCTTAAAATTCTTCTTTAAATACCTGATACTCAAGAGGGTCTACAAACTCTAACCTTGGTTCTACTGCCTCAATGTAAGTAAAATTAGTGTCCACTAAGAAACATATCTCACTCTTATACTTCTCAACAATAGATGGTAGATTCCTTGACCATCTTCTCATTTCATTTTGAAAGGTCTTTATGACAAGGGTTTCACTCTAATTCACTTTATCAATGGGATGTCTTAAGTATATGTTGTTGATTCTGTCCATTGAATTTCTACCATCATTCCAATCAGATCCTATGGTGTAAGGAAATCTTCTTAAAAGATGGAAAAACATATAAGTGATCAGGGATGAGAATCTAAACTATGAATTAGTAGTCTTCTTGATCTTTTCAAGATTTTCAATTAGTTGAATTCTCAGAGTCTCACACATATCTACTTCCACTTTGTCAATACACATAAGGTAGGTTTCTTGTACCATGCCTGTTGCCATGTCATCTTCCCTAGAACTTGCACAAAATTTTGAAGTTAAAATCTTACATACATATCTTACATCATCTTGCTTATAACTATTCCTCTTCCATTATATAAAGACTTGGTGTTGTCCAACATTATTTTCTTAACATTCTTCGTGATGTATTCAAAGGAATTTCTCATGTCTTAGATAATCATGTAACCTCATGTATAAGATATGTTGTAATGTCTATAACTCTATCATCCAACCAAAACTTTCCATTATGTATTATACTCAAAATGATTTTGGTCCATTCATCATTGTGAAACTCATAGTGAAATGTGTACTTAATGATATCCATTTGACCTAAATGTTCAAATCCTTCTTTGTAGGTCATGTCTTGTTTGTAAATATTACTGTACTCCATGGTTAAGCTACCATCTCCTAATGATGCAAACTTTCATTTTAGATACCCTTTTACATCTTCCAAATGTAAAACTATGTCTAGAATAGTTGATAAAGCCAAACTAGGGTCTTCCTCTAAGGGTTCTACAGGTTCCTTCTTGATCTTAGGTCTAGTTGCATCTCTGATGTTGTGAACTAGTGATGCATCCATGATTCTATCAAAATGTAACTACTTTGATAATGAATTCTTATTTAAATACATCAGAATCATAATTTAGGGCTTTGCATAGATCTGGTGAAGAATATGTCTCCAACTCTTACAAATTGCTTTCAAACTCCACTGGCTAGATCTCTATATCTCTTGTAAACACTTGAATGATCAATTGATGTCAATAATATGCTTTTATCCTTCAAATATTTCAAGATAAAGTCATCCTATTAATTTCTTAAGTGCATTCATGCCAAAAGTTGTTCCTAGTTTCCTGCAAAACTTCATTCTTTTCGTATACTTTCATACATGTTCATAAATTCATGCGCTCTTAACCATAGCTTCCTTATATCATATACTAGCTCATCTTAACTTCACAAGGCTTAATTCAACTTACTCTAAATTCTATACTATTCTGATGCTTACATAGTTCATGAAATTTATGCTTAATTACTTTGGGATGAATTAGGAAATGATTCACACTTACTCTTAAATAATTCACCTGTCTGATTTATGGTATACTAAGTGTGCTCGCTTGATCTATAGCTTTAAAAAACTCAATTTCCTCCAAGTTACTACAACTTTCTTTCTGACTATTGTTGGTGCTCACATTTCCCTTGGTATAGTTTGTATTTCTTCTAGGATTAGGATTTCTCATGTTGTTCATTTTGCAATACTTCACTGTGTGACCAATGTTATTGCATCTTTGACAAATTATTCCATTGTTTCCATATCTCAGTCCTAAATGACTGATTTGTGATCTGTAATTTCTGGCAATGTGTCCAAATATGTTGTATCTATAACACAACTCCATTTCTTTTGTTCATTTCTCCAATAGGTCTCTTATTTGTAGGGTTAGTATTTCTAAACATTCTACTATTACCATTATCATTAGATCTAGGTTTCTTGCAATCAATAGCTCTATGTCCAAAACCATGACAATTATAACAATAACTAGAGATAGGTTTGAATTGCTTATCTGTGCAATCTCTTTTCATGTGTCCAAAATAATTGCATGAAAAACATATACCTTTAAATTCTCTCCACATTTCTTTAGGTGGTTCATCTTGCTTAGGTGGATTAGGTATATCTTTAGATTTGTTAGATTCATCTAGTTTATTTTCTTCTTTATTCTCATGTTGTTCTAGATATGGTTCTTTGCATTCTTCAATCTTCTTTGGGAATTTATCTTCAAAGTATCCAAGACCAGTTTTATCATAAGAGGGTTTCTGATAAGAACTCTGTTCATCAATCTTTTCATTACTAGAATATAATTTCTCAAGATGTTTTTTAGACTAAGTTAGTTCTCCTTTCACAATTGTGTTGTATTTCTCAAGTTCAACATACTGCAATTTTGTAGTCTCAATTTAAGATGTCACTTTGGTAAGTTTAAATCTCAGATCTATATTTTCAGATTTCAGATTTGATTCATCTTTGTTGTTATCATCTTTCAAGCTTAATTTTAGATCTACAATCTTTAGTTCATGTTTAAGGATCTCATTTTATTTCTTCAATTTTGAAACTTCATCACAGTACTTGATTTGACTTCTAGGTTCAATCTTTGATTTTAGATCTTCTATCTTTTCTTTTAGTTTCTCAATGCAATCTTTTGCATTATCATAGTTCTCCTTTAGTGTATCTCTTTCTTCAATAAGAATATCAATTTGTTCAAGAGCTTTATCAAGATTTTTTTGCAACTGATCCATATCCATAAAGATCTTACTCAAGTTGTTGGGCTTTCTCTGAATAACTTTGTTCCGAGTAACTAAGCTCTGATACCAATTTTTAGAAATAGGAAATACTGAGAGGGGGGGTGAATCAGTATTTCACAAATTTTTACTTTTTCCCAATTATGGATATATGGAAATTAACTTGTAGCTTTCATAAGAAAATAAACTAAGTAAATTGAATTTAACAAGCATAACAATAACATGAATGAACTCATAACACCATGATTGTTCTCGAGAAAACCTTGGCCAAGGGAAAACCTCGATGGGGATGATACCCACAACTGGTCCACTAATCAAAAGCATCTGATTTAGGATGATGACCCTGTTAGGAGTCTATTACATACATATAGTGTCTCTAACCTGGTTAAAGGAATTTAGGCCTTGTTAGAAGCCTCAACCGTGTTAGGAGTTTCTCTTACAAAAAAGATGTTTGCAAGATGATCTCACTACCCAAACATGCAATATAAAATGATAACTTTAGATAAAGGTAAGATACAAAAACCTTTTTACTGTTGTCGAATAATTTTATTATTATGATCTAGCTTTATAGGCTCTTCGCTCTGCTATACAATACTTGCTTCTTTATAACTTACAATTTTGCATCATATACATCATGTATCAACTTCTTACAACTTCTTTCTACTTCACATTAATATTACATTATTCTTACTTATATGCAAGTTATTACAAAATAACTTCCTATCGGCTTTACAATACATTATACTCTCCTCAAAACATAAAATCATTATATGTTTCCTTAGGGTTAACATCTAGGATGTCATCCCTAATTAGTTAAGCCATTATTTTGATAAACAAAACAATCCCTTAACTCAATATAATCATATCTGACTATTGCTCTATTTTGGTCGGCTCAACAATGTCTGTAAAACATTGATATCTCTTTCCATACATGCCATATAGACTTGCGCTCTCAGATATAGCTTTGATCTACATAGAATTATTTATTTTCAATGTGCATGCACTGAACCTACTTCTGTGAACATCGCTAATCAAAACTATCTCTGTGAAGACTAGTAAACACTGTTATACTTAGACGATTTTCATGTGCACTCATACATAACTTCTTCCTCCGATCATGTTGTCTTAATGCTGAGTTTATGTTGCCATAATGACAACATTGTGATATCCTACTTAGCCAAATTGCCAACAATATTATTATATAATGTATTACAAGACAAGAAATTACTTTGAGTAACAACACATTGAAGAGAATATGTCAAATCAAGATTAAGGTTATGGTTAATTTAAGATAACATTAAAATAGGTTTTGATTAGGGTTGATATTAAACTAGTATTACTATCAAGGCAGTAGAACCACCAAAGAGAAGAAAATTAATAAGAGGCAAGGAAGATTTAGAGGATGAAGAGGAAGAAAACAATCAAGGACAATTCAAGATTGTCAGTAATAAGAAAAGATCAGTTGATGATGTCATTGAGGACATATTGGAGAATGGAGACATCTTGGACTTGGAACTTAAAATATTTGACAAAATGTCAAATGAAGATCAAAATAAAATAGAGGAAGCTATCATCTAGATGATGATACATTTCAGAAGAGTTCCAATAGAGTTTAGTTCACAACTCCCAGTTGCACTAGAAGAGAGAATAAACCAAAAATGGACCTATGCACTGGATACCGAGAGGAAGATGAGAGAACAAATCCTAGCTTCAGTAGCACCAAATCTATCTATGGATGAGATTAAAGAACTTATGGAAACATCGGTGCAAATATTTCAAATTAAAAATTGAGCTATGCAAGTACTGGATGAGAACCTTGCAGATCTTGATGAATCAAGTCAACTTATCTGGACATTTGTTCTTGTTGTGAAAGAACAAAAGGAGAAAATTGCTTTTCAAAATTTGTCTAAGAAGAGACACAAGTCCAAAGACAAAGGAATTTTTATTGCAAATGATACTACACAAAAGAATCAAGAAGAAAATACATCAGTTACTAAGGTAATGTATACTTCACTTGTGCAAGAGATTCAAGATAATTCATAGGATGCACCAAATCTTGCAAAGATCCATATCCAAGATATAAATGACAATGATGTACTCATTGAGGACATCACCAATGGTGATCCTGATGACAAGGATAATGATGAGGATGTGAATTTTGAACTTGCACATGCACGAGATGAGGCACCACTTACTGAGTGTGCAATCACATCTATACCAAGTGAGCTTCCAATTTTGGTTGAAGCTATTGAAATTATATCAAAGGAACAACCCGAAGGCTCTATCCCCAAGCAACCACAAGACACAACTGGGGAACCAAGAAAGGAATCTCCTGCTGAGACAAATAAGCCTGAAGAGACAGAGGCCAATGAATCAAAAATAATGAATAAGGAAGAGCCAAAAGCTACAGAGGCAACTCCACCAAACACAACTTCAAAGGCTCTGAATTATTCTACTGATACACAGGTTATTGATGAGCAAAAAAAGGATGATAATGTGTCTACCAGATAGAATACACCAAGGGTAATAGATGAAAAGGCTATTTTTGTTATAGCAAAAGAGCTCAAGAAGAAAAAGAAGAAGAAGAGTAAAGGAAAAGGGCTGGTCGCTCTAGATGAAGTGATTATAATACCAGAGTGTGACCCGAGGACCCTTAGCCCTGAGGAATTGAGAAAATATGGAGAATTATGTACAAGAAAAGCAACACAAGAGAAGTTGAAGCAAGAGACTAAGCACAAAGAAATATTAATAGATGTAAGGGATATCTTACAACAGGTAGTACCTGAGGTGAATATTGATGAAGATACCCCCATAATAGATCAAAATCTAATCAAGAAGAAGAAAATGGTTTACATGTCTATTTAAGAGACTAGGGTTTTGTTATGAAACTAATGCCAAAAGAAGGAGACTACAGAATTATCGCGTGAACAAGTTTTCATACATGCCTGATCAAACTGGTTAAGGAGAACCAAACTGCAGAGATTACCAAGCATCATAAAGCTATTACCGAGCGACAGTAAGTCATTGATTATTGATTGAAATAGAATTGATATAATGATCAAAGGATTTGAATGAGCTTAACATTAATCTATACATCTGAAATTGAAGTTATATTAAGGAAAATCACCTACTGTTACATTTTAACCATTGTACATAGTCAAATCTCTTAATTGAGTGGACTAGGAAAGTCTTTTATGTATCATTCATAGAATGAACATTGTTATCCTGTCAACCCCATAGTGAATGCTGGTTGGACAATAATGGTTGGTCTAAAATCCTCTAACAAGGTCACACCTAACAGTGTGTTTGTAACCTTTAACAGGGTTGGGTATTCACCGACCTTACTTCAGAAGAGTGAACAATTTAAATATATAAAAGTAAATAACATAAAATCAACAATGTAATTAGTCCCATAACACAAGTATTTTGGTAACATAGAAACCCTTGTTAGAAGGTAAAAACTATGGTGGGAATGACACCCACAAATTCTTTACTACTGCAGATAGAAAAGGTTTGCCTGTTAGGGCTACAAGTGGTGATCGCTTCTGGTGATCTTACCCTATTAGGAGTAACATATTAGATCAGCTAGATCTACCTAGTTATAGGATTTTAGCAACACTACTTGAGTGTGCACATGGTTAAGAGATTTACAAAAGACTATCAAGTCTACTCTGTTAAGAGATTTAACCAAAACTCTATTACAATTGTTAGAAAGCAATAGGCAATTATCTGCTAATGACAACGTAGATTTTCTGATACAGATCAATACAATACTAAATATATATCACCTTAATGTGATGAATCTCTACTCTGAACTTGCTCAGTTAGCCTGCTCTGATTCTACTCAATCTGATTACCTCTGTATATTGTTCTTCTTTGTCAACTGATAATCTTGAAGTTAGGCAAATGCTTCAAGTTCTTCCTTTTACATACATCAGTTCACATCAAAAAAATGATGCAAACATACAATTATATAGCATACTATTTTATGTCATTTACAAAATTAGGTTTACAAATCTTAGACAAAACCCTAAGATCTACGGTGTACAAAAATAACCTAGATCAAAAACAATTACATAAGATATACATTGCATTAAATGAATATCTCGACAATAAAGTCTCCTCGATCTTGGTAAAACATTTTCTAATCTATTGTAACCATTTGCATAGAAGAATGTGTCATTCCTGATTACTATGCCATTTTTTGTGATCCTCAGTAAACACTGTGTAAACTGCTCGATGTTCAATTTGATGCTCGATGTTTACTGTCGCTTGGTATCGGTGTTTGTTGATGCTCAATAAACTGACCGATGCTTGGTATATACACTATAACCAACTAGCCTTTTTTGCTTCTAGTTACTGACTAGCTTCTTAAATATAAATGACTGATATACTTAGCTTTCTTTTAATAACCTTTGATACTAATGACAACCTTAAATGCTCAATAGATATAACAATCTCCCTCTTTGGCATTAGTATCAAAACCTTAATGTATACAGACAAAATTTCTCAAAAAAATTCATATCTCTTCCATATACATATACACATAAAAATTTCTATATACTCCCCCTCGATGTATGCTCCAGTAATGTGTAGTATACAAGTCAAAAAGTTACAAATTTGGCATATACATTGATTTCCCCCTTTTTGATATTAATTCCAAATGCAAAAACTGTATACTTACAACTTGTCAAAAATGTGTTGATGGGTTTTCTTTAGTGATTCCAAGAGGTTTTCCCATTCCTCTTTCAAGTTGGTGAGAGCAATGTGCTCAAGACCGACCTGTGCATGCATGTCAAAGATGTTCTCCAACATAGAAATTTCTGGTGTTGCAACAAGTTGTTCCGCTTTGACAATATGTTTCTCAAAAAATTTCAGGTATGGAAGGAGTTCTGTCTACAACTCAGTAACCTGAACATTTATCCTCTCTTCTTGTTTCTTAAGATCTGTTATCAACTACCTGAGTTCTTGAACTCAGAGTATATGCTTTGAGAAAGCTTGTGGCTCGGTTGTAGCAACATTTTCACTAACTATGATTTCTTTTTCAAGTGATTTTATCTTTTCACTGATCTCAGCAGTGAATGTTCCGATAGTGCATAGCTTTAACAAGATATGACAAATGGAATGAGTAATAGACTGAATCTCAGTTATTACCTCTGAAAGCTTTACCTTGTTAACTGCCACTTCTTGGTTGATCCTCTTCCTTATTCTTTGTTTTTTATTTATTGGCCTTTGTCTCTTCAGGCTTGTTTGTCTCAGCAGGAGATTCCTTGCTTGGTTCCCTAGTTGTGTCTTGTGGTTGCTCAGGGATAGAGCCTTCAGGTTGTTCCTTTGATAGAATTTCAACAGCTTTGGCTAAAACTAGAAGCTCACCTAATAAAGATGTGATTGCACACTCGGTAAGTGGTGCCTCATCTCATGCATGTGTAGGTTCAACATTCACATCCTCATCATTATCCTTGTCTTCAGGATCACCATTGGTGATGTCCTCAATGAGTACATCATTGTCATTTATATCTTGGATTTGGATCTCTGCAAGATCTAGTGCATCTTGTGAATTATCCTGAATCTCTTGCACAACTGAAGAATCAATTACCTTAGTAACTAATGAATTTTCTTCATGATTCTTTTGTGCAATATCATCTGCAATAAAAATTCCTTTGTCTTTGGACTTGTATCTCTTCTTAGACAAATTTTGAAAAGCAATTTTCTCCTTTTGTTCTTTCACAGCAAGAACGAATGTCCAGATAAGTTGACCTGATTTATCAAGATCTGCAAGGTTCTCATCCAGTACTTACATAGCTCAGTTTTTAATTTGAAATATTTTCACCGATGTTTCCATAAGTTCTTTAATCTCATCCATAGATAGATTTGGTGCTACTGAAGCTAGGAGTTGTTCTCTCATCTTCCTCTTGATATTCAGTGCATAGGTCCACTTCTGGTTTATTCTCTCTTCTAGTGCAACTGGGAGTTGTGAACTTGTTGGTAAACAGATTGTCCTTCTTCTTGTCCTCCTTTTATTTGCCCAATTTTATAATGAAGAACAACTTTACACAATAGTTGGGAAACTATTTCTGAGAATATCTAGTTTCCCTCTGAATTGAGGTACAGCTCCCTATGTAAATGATATTCAATGAATTATGTTTTATCTCTAATTCCTACTATAGGCTATGTTCTTAACCAGAGAACAACAGAGGAAAAACCAAGCTAATCCTATCCAGGACTAACTCAGGCAGATTTAGATTCTAATTCTAGCCAACTTCAGGAACTCACACATCCTATGACTTCCCAATGTTGGTAATGCAAGAATGTTGTTAGTTTTGTAAATGCAATGTTATGAGAAGATTAAACATTCAAATATTTGCAACAGGATCAAATGACAGTACTCTGATCTACCATCCAATCACCATTTGACTAAGAATACAAGACAATGCTCAAAACTGATCATAACAATACTCCGATTGAAAATAATCAGAAAAGTGTTGCCCAAATACTCTGATTCATAACAAAACTTTCCTTGTTTTAAACACACAAACACAATACTATGATCATATTTGCTTGCAAACTATAGCCAAATCTATTACAAAAACTGAACATTAATCTCAATGCATGAATGAAAATACAGAAATTAAACATGCTCTCTCCTCCACTCCAGCTCTCTGACTGTATGTAGAAAAAGGAAGCACATGGACAATAAAGAATTGGCACCAAGTATGATTGTCTCTACAACCTCTCTTCATGCCAAAAATTTGCCGACCCTTGCATTTTCTTTTGTAATAGTTTATATAGGAATTACAACATGCATTCTTTCATGGGAATACAAAACATTTCAGCTTCTAGAATTTGAGCAAACTGAAGAAAGATACTTTTGAAATTACAAACAAAAAGGAACTCCAAAAGACTCTGTCTTTTCATATAATCTACCTTTGAGAATGTGAAGTGAATAGACTCCATCCATCGACATGAACTTGGGAATGCTACATAACATCTGCATGCATCCATAAACATCTGACCATCCCTCTGTATTAGACTTCTCCTTGTTTTCATATCATAAGGAATCATCCTTGATACAATTCTGATTACAAATCTAAATCTGGAAGGAGTATCACCTTATTATCATGAAAACATCTAATAAGGTTACTATGTTTTAACTAGTCTGATACTCAATCAAGATTCCTTTCTATTCTAGATGCATTAATCAACTCAGTTTCAAGACCTCAATAATTTACAATTTCTTCGACGTGCTCTGCAATCGATATTTTTTATTCTAATATGACAGTCGACTATCTATTTCATCATTTTCTTCCTGTCGACCTCAAGCACTTACATGTAAACACATGCAGAATGCCTCTGAGATAATATTATTTTAATTCCTTTTTAATTGTGTGCTTGACACGTGTCGAGATCCCGCATCCCCTCAATGACTTTTCCGTAGCATAGTAGAAAAGCGGAGACCGTTCATGAACACCCACCGATAAGTCTTTGGGACCCACCACCACGCATCTGCATCCCGCTATGCCACATAGAATCTCTACCACCATCTCGGCAAAGCAGGAGCCGTAGATCAAGAATCTTCCAACCTTTTTGAACAACTTTCCTCGACCCCACCGTGTTACGTGTCTTCATCTCGCATGATCGCAAGACAGTTCTCTCAGTCATGTAATCTTGCAACCACACACCTACTGTAGGGCTTTCACTGTCTTGTCACATGACTTTTCTTACCTACCCGGACCTCCACTATCATATAACTTTTCTTACCTGCCCGAACCTCCACTGTCACATGATCGCATGGTATTATTTTAATTCTTGCGATCATGCAACCACTTTATTATTGGTTCACGTGGACCCTAGCTCGGGTGTCAAAGAATCTTCTATGGCTTTGAGGAATAGCGACAACCATTGGTTTATCATTGCATATAGACCCTATGGACCCACCACCACATGGCTTCATCTCAGAAAAGTCATAACTGTAGTCAAATGTTTTCAGACCCACCATCGGAAGATCAACGGCCATCGCTTCTTCACATAGACCTCCAAGATTCTTTCCGAACATACGCCCTCCGTCGGATGTAGGATCTTTCCCTGCTTAGCTTATGTTGTCGCATTTGTGCTGTTGGTGTAAGTGGGTCCTAGAAGAGAGTATTCACCAGCCCAAGTTCCCATTGTCGCATGATCACATAGCAATATTTTAATTCATGCGATCATGTGACTGCTCTATGATTGGTGCCCATGGGTCCGCTGAGATAGGTGGCACCTTGTTGCTATTTCATGTTTGCTATTTTCAAGCATCTTTCTATTGCACAATTTTGACCATCGTTGGATTGAAACCTTGGTTGATTTAAACCGTCGATACGATGTCACAACTCAGGTCCCGCTAAGAAACAGGGCCCACTAATCTGTGTGTGCTTAAATTCTCAACTTAAGTGCCTCTTTCCCACCTAACTGGTTGCACTTCATGCCTTGTCGCATGATCGCAAGGTAGTTCTCTTAGTCATGCGATCATGCAACCACACCTACCACAGGGCTTTATTTTCAACATCAAACCACACACCGTTTTCACTATTTGGATTGTTGTGACTTGATGAATCATCCTGTACCTTCAAATGGTGAAAATCATCAACTATAGTTGACTATTAAAAATGCCTAACTCAGCTCTGTCACATTGAAAAATGCATAGCTCGAGTTCTAAAAGAACTCATTTCATCACACACTCACTGTCATATGAAGTAGAATTTTGAATAATTCAATGCCAATTCTGTTACGACATCAATCACATGAAAAGTCTTTCCTTTGATGCCTGGAGATCATGATTCACAATCATCCTTTCATCTGAGAAAGAGAAACAATAGGAACATATAATCCTTGCCAGGTTGGGATCTATAACCTACCCATAATAATGAAACCTTGAAAACACCCACCCGGCTTGAAACAAGATGGCAAATGAAGGAGAACCCAGCAAAGACTTCCCATCCTAGGGAAGACTTAGACCTAGACACCAGACTGACTAGACTAACTTGATTATATGACTCCAATATTGCCAAAAAAAATGGGTGACTGAAAGTCAGGCAACAGAACAAAACTCTATTAGAACTCTTCTGAAACGTGTCATCATATGGATGATAGCTTCCTCTATTTTATTTTGATCTTCACTTGACATTTTGTCAAATATTTTAAGTTCTGGGTTTGAGATGTCTCCATTCTCCAATATGTCCTCAATGACATCATCAATTGATCTTTTCTTATTACTGACAATCTTGAATTATACTTGATTGTTTTCTTCCTCTTCATCCTTTAAATATTCCTTGCCTCTTATTAATTTTCTTCTCTTCTTTGGTGGTTTTGCTGCCTTCTTTGATCCTTTCTTAACATAGGTCTTTATTGGTGGCAACTTTTCTCTTTGTTACCTTTACTGCTACCTTCTTCTTTGGTGGTGTTGCTACAGTATATGACCTTGTGCGTGCACCTGTCCATGCTTGGAACTGTTTCTTCTTTGTAGCAGGGGTAGGAGGAACCAATGTGGGATCTTGCTCTTGTTCAGACTCAGTCTCCTCACTATCATAAGGTTTGTCAGCTAACATCAACTGACCTTTGGTTGCCTATTCAACTGGTGACTCCTTAGATGAGTCAGATACATTTCCAAAATGTTCAGTTAAAACTTTCTTCATTTTCTTTGTTTTCCTCGTCATTTTACCAATGACCAAACCTGTCTTGATTCTAGACTTTGCTTCTTCATAGGTTCCAAACCTGGTGGCCTTGGGGTCTTTTGGTAGTGCTAGAAGTGCTTGTATTGATTTCAATCCGAAATCATATTCCATTTCATATCCCATTGGTTCTAGCCATTTGATTCTCGGTTCAACTGCTTTTATCATAGTATGGTCGGTGTCAACTAGAACACAAATGTCCATCTCAAATTTCTTAACCAATGTACTTGGTATTATGCTTCTCAAATTCATTTTTATCTTAAACTCTTAAAAATAACTATCTATTATACTTTCTGCATCATCTCCCATGCCTTTCATTATATCAAATATCTGTGATGTTATTGGTTTGTCGGCAGGCCATGTTGTATTACTGACAGAGGGAAAGTACTTTTGTAGATAGAAAAATAAACATACTAGGAGTGAACCAAACTTACACGTGTTTGACTTTTGTGTCATGATGGTCTTCATGTTTTCCTCAACCTGTCTCAGTAATAGCTTGGTGAGGTCTATCTGATGTCCCTTTTTGATTAACTTGTACGTCATGTCAACTGCACTATAGGTGACGCAAGGGCAGGGTAGATACAAGCAGAATCAAGAAGAATTGACTCCACTTGAATCAACAAACAAGCCATGCTCAGAGTTACACATGGAAGCAATATAAATACCACATGAAATTAGTGAACACAATGGATATGAGACAAGCAACTGGCAGCAACAACGGAGAAATTATATTATATCTTTCAACATGCCCGGCTGTGAGGCCTTCCGGGTTTCAGCCTTATCCAATGAATTATGAATTCATAATCATAGCTTACATCCTCTATTTTTTTCTCCAATGATGTATCTTGATTATCCTTCTTCCTAATTACCCTACTACATCAATCTAGACTCCTTATATAGCTAGCTAAGCCACAAGTCGGCCAATCAGGCATTTAATTACATTATAGGTCCAGTCTAGAAGATTTAAATCAAAACTAATGAAAGAGTGATCACCACTTGATGCACCTTTGGATTTAGGTCTAAAAATGACCCAATAACATGCCCTTAACTATGCAAGGCTTCATTTCATCACATGGAACAATGCAAGAAGAAACACTCCACATTTCACGTGAAAACTGGCAGAAAATAGGTCCTCGAGAAAAATGGGCGTAACTTTTTACTCATAATGAATTATTAATTATTCTCTTGTGGAATGATATTAATTTAGGTCCTCTAAAATGCCTTAAGATTTCAAAGGATTATTCCTTAAGGATCAATGTTTCCACTACGCACAATCAACACCAAAACTGCAGGAAAATACGGCTCCGACGGCAAGGAAAATAGTTGTAACTTTGAAACAGTCCATCCAATATTTATGTGCTCATAGGAGAAGGTTCCAAAATAGGTCCTCAATATCATGTAATATTCATACAACATGAAAACATCAAATGCAAAGACTATAATGCAAACAACAGAAAATAGGTACAGAAATTAGGAAATGTTTTTGGTTGATGCAAGATTGCTCAAAGACCCAAGATTCTCCTACATCAAACACCTAGGGTAAATAAAGAACTAATGTCCACATCAGGCACTACTCATATTTTGACCTAAATCATAAAGATCCAACTCAGCTTGTGTAATCCATGAACTATCTTTAACTAGCTTGTTCTTCCACTGAACTAGATATTCCATGTAGTTGTTTCCTCTTGTACTCTTGCTTACTCTGTTATTCAAGATCTTCTCAATGTTGTCTCTGTCCTTCTTAGGATAATATAGATCATCTTCTATCTCATCATTTGATTCAAAGTACTCAAAGATATCAGAAATGTTGAATATAGGTGATATATCCATGTCCTCTGGTAATTCTACTTCATAAGCATTTCCACTATCAAACTTCTTCAGAATCTTACAAGGTCCAAACTTCTTCATTTTCAGCTTGTTGTAGGTACCAACTGGAAATCTATTTTTCTTCAAATGAATCATAACCTCATCTCCAACCTCAAAATATTTATGTCTCCTTCTCTTATCTTCTCTCTATTTATATTTCAAATTACTATCCTCCAAGTTCTTTTTAACTTCATCATGTAAAGTCCTCATGTATACTGCAAAATCTTCAGCTTCAGCACTTCTTCTTGTCTCGGTAGGTAAATCTCTCAGCTCGATGGTTCCCTTACAATTAAATCCATTAACAATCTCAAATGGTGTCCTCTTAGTGCTTCTATTCATAGAATTATTATATGCAAACTCTGCTTGTGCCAAAACTAAATCCCAATTAGCAGGCTTATCCCCAACTAAACATCTCAACAAGTTTCCCAAAATTTTGTTCACAACTTCAGTATATCCATCTGTCTGAGGGTAAAATGTAGAACTAAACTTCAATTATGTATTCATCTTCTTCCAAAGTGTTCTCCAAAAGTAGCCAATAAACTTTTTATCTCTATTTGAAACAATAGACTTGGGCAAACCATGCAATCTTACCACTTCCTTGAAAAATAATTCAGCTACATGTAATGCATCAAATGTCTTCTTACAAGGTATGAAATGAGCCATCTTAGAAAATCTGTCAACCACTACCAAAATAGAATCATTACCTCTCTGAGTTCTAGGCAATCCAAGAACAAAGTCCATACTCACATCTTCCCAAGGTTTATCAGGTACAGGAAAAGGTGTATACAATCCCAAATTTTGACTAGTTCCTTTTGCTACTTGACAAATTCTGCAACCTCTAACCATTATCTGTACATCTCTATAAATATGTGGGCAAAAGTATCTTTACGAAATCAAATTCACAGTCTTATCAATCCCAAAATGTCCAGCAAGTCCACCACTATGTTTCTCCTTCATTATGTTCTCTCTCATAGATCCTCTAGGCATGCATAACTAAACTCCTTTAAATAACATGTCTTCTTGAATGAAATAATCAGTCCACTTATCACTCACTATATGTTCCTTACAAGCTTTCCAACATTCTACAAAATCAATGTCAGTCTCATACAAATATTTCAAATCATCAAAACCAAGTACCTCAACTCTCATCTCTGTCAGCAAACTTCTTCTTCGACTCAAGGCATCAGCAACCTTATTTGAGTATCCACTCTTATGCTTCAATGAAAAGGAAAAATTATGCAAGAACTCAACCCACTTCATATGTCTCTGATTCAACTTATTCTGACTCCCCAAATACTCTCCAACATTCTCTAGTGTAGGCCAATCAAGTATAGCTCTCACTTTCTCAAGATCCATCTTCAATCCATTAGCTGAAATTATAAAACCAAGGTATACAATCTCTTCTTTCATAAATGAACATTTCTTCAAATTAATCAGCAACTTTTCTTCCTTCAATCTCTGCAATACTTGTCTGATATGTTCAAGATGTTCTTCCTTACTCTTACTGAATATCAAAATGTCATCAAGGTATACAATTACAAACTTACCCAAGAATCTTTTTAGAACTTCATTCATCAGCCTCATGAAAGAACTAGATGTTAGCTTGTGGTGACTGATCAGGAAAGTACTATCCAAGAAAGTACTGTACACTTTTCATTCATCATGGGGTTCGGGTACAATTTTATAGTACTATCCAGGAAAGTACTATAAAAAAATTTTGAGTTGACACGTCAAACATTTCCCTAGGTTGACTCGTCAAGCCTTTTCTTAGGTTGACTCGTCAAGTATTTTAGGGTTAACTTGTCAAGCCTTTTCTTAGGTTGACTCATCAAGTATTTTAGGGTTAACTTGTTAACCGACATAAGCCTTGTTATATTGGCTTATGGTTAGGGATTTCATTATGATGTATGATTTTAGTACTTACAGCGGAATTGAGCTGTAAGGGATTACAGATTGTAATCAGGTTGTAATCACTAGATAATAATAATATTGGACTCGTTGTTGGTGGACGTAGCCCAGGGATTTGATGAACCATGTTAAATCTTTGTGTCTTGTGTTCTTTTTTGTGTGGTTTATTGTTTTCTGATATTGGTTATATTTGCACATAATTGTTATTTCTACCTTGTTAATCCTAACACTAAGTGCATTAGTCAAACCAAAAGGCTTAACCAACCATTCATACAAACCTTCATTAGTCTTAAAAGCATTTTTCCATTCATCTCCTTCTCTAATCCTAATCTGATGATATCCACTTTTCAAATCAATCTTTGTGAAATAGTTTGCTCCACTTAAACTATCCATTATGTCATCCATCCTAGGAAAAGGAAATCTGTACTTTACTGTTATCTTGTTTATAGCTCTAGAATCGGTGCACATTCTCCATTCTCCATTCTTTTTAGGTGCTAATACAGTAGATACTGCACAGGGACTCAAACTTTCCCTAATCAGACCTCTCTCAAGCAATTCTTGCACTTGTCTATTCCATTCAGTCTTTTCATCAGGTGTCAACCTATGTGGTGCTTTGTTAGGAAAACTAGCTCCAGGTATCAAATCCATACAATGACTTATACTTCTCATAGGCGGTAAACCATCAGGTACATTATCAAAAATGATGTCATGAAATTCATTCAACAAATTTTTAACCTCGGATGCATGTTCTAACTCATCTTATTTCTCAATTTTCCTTGGAATTAAAGCAAAACAAACATTTTGTTCTTTCATTTCTCTTGCAAACTTTTTACCATCAACCAAGCATACTCTAACTATGGTACAGTGACTTTCATCAAACTTCTCTATCAAAGGCAACAATACTTGTTTCTTTCCATCCATCCAAATAGTATATTGATTCAATCTACCATCACACAAAGCTTTCCTATCATACTACCAAGGTATACCCAAAATAATATGACAACAAACTATAGGCATAATATCACACAAGACTTCATCATGATAATTCCCAATTTTGAATTTAACAAGGCATTGTTCACTTACAAGTAGTTTATGCTCCTGCTGGATCCAAGCAATATGGTAAGGCTTAGGATGTTTCAACCTCTGCAACTGCAATTTTTTAACCAGCTCTTCGAATGCCAAATTATTAGAACTTCCACTATCAATGATTACCTTGCAACATTTGTCAATGATCTTACATCTGGTTTGGAATAGACTTTTCCTCAAAATAGGTTCTTCATCAGCTTCTTCATTCCACAAGATCCTTCTTAGCATCAAGTTCTCACCATGTTTAGGTTCATTAGACATTTCCTCAACTTCTTCACAAGACAAATTATTTCTTCCATTACCTCCAGTCTTCTTTCCAAAGTTAGTACATTCAAAGGCTCTATGTCCTTCACCACATTTGTAACAAGTACCTTTAAACCAAGATTTCTCTTCTCTTTTACCATTATTGTTATTCCTAGAGTAACCAATATAGCTACCTCTAGAGTAATTACCTATTTTAGCAGGTTCATCTTTCCATCCTTTATCTTGCACTGCATTGTTAGATCTACTACTTTCTCCATAAGATCTACCTCTACTTCTCTAAAATCTGCCACCTCTTGCTCTCTGTCTTTGATCATGTATTTTTGTCAATCTCTCTTCTACCTTCAAAGCAAGTTGATATGCTTCTTCCACACTTTCTATCTTCACATAGCTGATCTCATCTTGAATTGATGTCCTCAGGCCATTCAGATATCTAGCCACCTTCTCAACTTCATCATCCACATGTCCAGATCTGACATCTAATTTGTAAAATTCCTCAGTATATTATTTCACACTCATCTCCTTTTGTCTCAGATTTTGCATTTTCCTCATCAAACTAACTTGGTAATCAGCTGGAAGAAACTTCTTCATCTTTCCAAGCATCTTCATCCATGTCTTGATCTTTTCTTTTCCTCTCTTTTGTCTCTTAGTTTGCAAATGATCCCACCAAAGAGATGCATGACCTTTCAGCTTTGTGACTGCTATCTTAACCTTCTTATTATTAGGAGTACCTTCATACTCAAAATATTTATCCATCTTAGAGATCCAATCCAAAAGTGTATCAGTCTCAAGTCTTCCATCATAGCAAGAAACTTCAACTGCAGGTCTAGAGTTAGCCTTAAACAAAACTCTCAAGAGTCTTTCCTCATCTTGTTCAACTTCAGGTTCAGGATTAGGTGTTGCTTCTTCTTCTTCATCACTAACATCTTCAAGATGTGCTCCTCTTCTTTGGGCTGTCTCTACAACTTCAAGCCTAGTTGCAATCTGCCAACATATCCATGATAGCATTATCATTTCCTCTACCATGAACCATCTTAACAATTAGGTTCTAGCAAGATCATAACCTTCTACAAGTTATAGTCCACCCTACAAACAATCCAACAAGGTTCTCCATAATCCAATCCACTAGAAAGAACTCGCTCTGATACCACTTGACTCAAGGGCAGGGTAGATACAAGAAGAATCAAGTAGAATTGACTCCACTTGAATCAACAAACAAGCCATGCTCAGAGTTACACATAGAAGAAATATAAATACCACATGAAATCAGTGAACACAATGGATATGAGACAAGCAACCAGCAGCAACAACAGAGAAATTATATTATATCTTTCAACATGTCGAGCTGTGAGGCCTTCCAGGTTTTAGCCTTATCCAATGAATTATGAATTCAGAATTACAACTTGCATCCTCTATTATTTTCTCCAAAAATTTTATCTTGATTATCCTTCTTCCTAATTACCCTACTACATCAATCTAGACTCCTTATATAGCCAGCTAAGCCACAAGTCGGCCAGTCAGGCATTTAATTACATTATAGGTCCAGTCTGGAAGATTTAAATTAAAACTAATGAAAGAGTGATCACCACTTGATGTGCCTTTTTATTTAGGTCCACACATGACCCAAGAACATTCTCTTAACTATGCAAGGCCCCATTTCATCACACAGAACAACGCAAGAAGAAACACTCCATGTTTCACGTTAAAAATGGTAGAAAATAGGTCCCCGAGAAAAATGGGCATAATTTTTTACTCATAATGAATTAGGACTTGCACTCTTGGGAAATGATAGTACTTTAGGTCCTCTAAAATTCCTTAAGAGTACAAAGGCTTATTCCTCAAGGATCAACATCACCACTACATGTAATCAGCACCAAAACTATAGGAAAATACAGCTCTAACGGCAAGGAAAACAGTTGTAACTTTGAAACAATCCATCCAATCTTTATGTGCTCATAGGAGAAGGTTCCCAAATAGGTCCTCAGCATCATGTAAGCTTCATACAACATGAAACCATCAAATGCAAAGACTATAATGCAAACAACATAAAATAGGTACATAAATCAAAAAATGTTTTTGGTTGATGCAAGATTGCTAAAAGACCCAAGACGCTCCTACATCAATAGGGTACACTGTTTGCTCAGCTTGATTGAAATATCTTATACCCAATGACATGTGTTTCAAACTTGACCTCAGGATCATTAATTGTTGAGATTTTTAGTGTTCTTCTGTCCCATGTTGCACCAATGTTCTTCTCTACATCAGCTCTCGACGAACTTCTAAATGCTTTGGCTTTGTCTGTAGTAGGGTAACCAGTAACCGTACTTATCATTCTCTTTGTCACCTTGATCGGTCTATCCAGCCAGAATATGCCCTCATGATAGTGGCTCAGTACAACCCTAATCCATTCATTTTTTAAATTCTTGGGAAAATTTAGGGCATTGCTAAGACCAAGAGTTTCTACCAATTTGTACTCGGGTTTCAGTGTGGTAAGATTTTCACATAATGCCTGATATGCTACAAACATGTTGAAGTCCCTAATTTCTCTAATTTTATAGTGAATATACGATCTTATATCTTCTATCAACAAAACCCTAGGTGGAATACTAGAAAAAGCTCCCGCTGTATCCGTTTTCCTTGCAACTTCCAAGTGTAACTTATAGTGAGGTTCTTTGTAGCTTGTTGACATAATTAAATTAATTTCTTCTTCTACAACCTTGGAGGAACTCGTAGTAGAAGCCATTTCTACAAACTAGGTTTTCAGTAAGTTACGAGAAATATACTCAGTAGGGTTTCAACTTACTCAGAATGTATCAAAGACTATACTCAGTTCGATCTACAATTGCTTGAATTGAAATTTCAGCTCTCTGATATTCGCAATGTGAAAAATGAACTCATTTCTTCATGTATTTATAGAATTTTCAATATTCCCGCTCAAACTTTCTATAATAAATGCTTGACCTAATTCTTGGTTCATAACAGCTATCAGCTCGGTGATAATTATAAATTTTCATTTGCTTGGTTAACACATGATTTCTTTCTTGGTTGACATTGTTGTTCGGTTAACCTTGTATAGTGATTACCGATGGGTAACCAATGCTTGATCTGACTTTTATCGACTATGTGACTTTATGAGCTCATAACTTATAGACCATAATACATCTTTATTCATGCAGATTTGGTATATTCATATCATATATAAGGAACTATATATAAGATATGCTTAATGAAATATCAGCTTCATACATACCTATGTCACCTTAAGTGGAGGTACCGATGTCACCCAATCCAGTGGACGAGGTTTCACCGATAGCATTACTTGACTCAGCATTCTCATTAGATGCTTTTCTACATATAGGGTTCCTAATCGTCATGATATCTACAATAGTGTTTCCACTCTCAAATACATGATTTTCCTCTAGTGCTTGGTCTCTATAGTCCTTGCTTAAATAACCGACTTTATGGCAATACAAACATGCCATTCCAGTGCTTGTCTAGCTTCTTGATTGTCCAGCCCATCTTTTCCTATTATAGTTTACTGCAATGTGCCCATATCTACCACATGCAATATAGTTAGCCCATGTGTTGTAATCCCAAACATAAGAATTACCTTGTCTCTTTGGTTGATAAGGCTTGCATTGAGTTTCTGCTTAGGAGTCCATACTTACTTCATCTTTGCCTTACACTCTCTTGCAGTGTGTCCATGTTTACTACAAGTATAGCATATTTTCTCTACAGTTGTATTGTTAGCATTGTCATTCAGTTTAGCTCTGCATTTGTAAGCTTGATGTCCATATTTTCCATAGTAGTAACAATATCCATTGAATTTAGGAATAACAGGAGGTTTACCTTGTGCTCTGCTTCTACACACATTAGAAGTTTGTCCCGATTTGCCACAGTGATAACATGTCAACACTTTAGATCTTTGTCTTTGATTAGTATTGACTCATTCAGCTTGTTTTGATGACTCTCCTTCATCAGTATAGCCTAATCCAGCTTTTCTTCCAAATCTTCTATTAGCACCTAGAAAAATTCTCATGGCTTCATCATCTTTCCTCTGGTCTCTGCAGTGTTTTTCCTTGCCCCTGGCCTTAAACCCTAGTTCAAAATTTTGAAAAATCTAGTCGTTGGGATATGAAACCCTAGTTTGCCCTAGCCTTGTTCTAATTGTGCGTTACCTTTTTCGGTCACTAACTCCTAAAATACCCATGTGCAAAAGGGTTAGGTTCACTTTATGTGTTTCACGGTTAGGTTTCATGTCGAGGTCCCTTTTTAATAATTTTCTCTAAGCCTAAGTCTCCTGCAGTAATTTTTCTTAAGTTCCACCCTTTAAGAATTGTGTGGCTGTCATTGTTTTGCAAGACTACAGGTTGTCAGAATTTCTGACAAGCGGTATTGCGACAAAGTGCCATCTGTCCTAGCGGGCCCAGTATCTCAGTCTAAGATTCATGATCTATGATGGGCATATGATCTCATGGAATCTTCTTCCCCCATGAGATCATGCACTAGCCATTAGATCCTCCATCGTGTTCATGCCGACTGGAGTGGGTCCATTGCCAAGTGTGCATGGGTGGTAGTTGTTTATTGGTTGCAGAGTGATGAGGTGGAAGTGTGTCAGTGGGACCTAGTTGCCGGCGTGTCCTTGAGGGTCCTGACATCCACAGAAGATCTACGATTGGTGTAAGTTCTTATGGGTTTTGTCAGAGCTATGAGATCTTATGCCAACTGTCGATTTTACCTTTTTCTCAGGTGACAAACAAAAGGTGGGTCCTCTGATAGGTGGAGCTTATTTGTTGTCTTTTTATTGGTCAGTGGAATTATGACTTGGCAGATTGTTAGTGGGGCCAGTCTTTCGACGTCCAGGTGTGATTAATGCTCGGATGGATCTTGTGGCTATCATTACACCGTTGGGCAAAGATGCATGATTTTTAAAGGCCATAGTGTAGCGACAACCATTGATTTGATCTTAGAGGGGGAGATACTTTGCGGTGGGTCCGATATGCTTCATGGTGCCGACATGTTCGATTTTGATTGGCCAAATGGTGGTGATGTGGAAAAGACTTTTCAACAGTTTGTGGATTGTTATGTGATTAATAAGAACTGCCCGATCTATCGGGAAAGTACTTGGATCGACGGTCACATTTTAAACTCTGTCTGGATAACCATTGTAATTCAAATTTGAATTTTTAGAGGGTTTTTCAGTGACAAGAAGGACGGGAATTGAATGTTTAAGTAGCGAGATTTGGTAGAATCAGTTTTGTCAATTGTTGCAGAGTTGTCCAGAGGGTTTCCATGATCGATTGCAGGACTGTACCGTGGGGAAATGGGTGAAATTTGTTGCTCAAGGTGTGTTGCAGGTGGCCGATTAGATTAATTTGCATGGTGAATTTATGATCTTCGGTACAAACTCAGAGATTTCTTATTCTTGAAGATCATCCTTGGATTTGATTGACCTGTTGCTTGGTTTTCTTCCAAGTGTATTAAATTTTTTACTGTTTCTAGTTGGTGTGGTGGTTGAAAACCCTAATTTTTCTCTAAATGACCTGTAGCTTGTTGCAATCCTTGTTCCTATAAAAGGATTTTCTAGATCATTTAGAAGGGTTCTGATTTCGGTTGGTTCCAGGGGGTTGCAGCAGGTTGTATCATATTGTATGTAGATTGAATAGAATTACCTTGTAGTCTTTTGCAGGTTATTGAAGTGGTCTTTTCTCTCTTTTCTGCTTTGAACATGTACATGACTCATCATACTTAATATAATTATTTCAAGCTTTCAAGTCTCTCCTTGGTGTCAATCTTGTGAGTTCTGGATTTTCTGATCCATTGCATAGGGTTACCTTTGTATATGTTCTATTCTTTAGTTCTTGATCTAGGATCAAGTGAAATATACTTTAGATAGGGCATAGATTCATTTTGATTTGTCTACAGAAGGATAATATAAGTAGTGGATGGGCTGGAATGTTTATGTTTATGGCTATGAGTCTTTGACAGTAGTTGGTTCATGTTTCAATGTCTGTATTTGAGATCTTCCCAATGGATAATGGCACTGATTAGGGATTAGTATATTCAGTTGAGTTCAATGTTTGATTGGCTCTTGTTTACTTCTTTCCATCTTCATGTATCACTAATACATTTGGGGTGACATTGCGACGGCCATTTGCGACGGTAGGCAAATGTCATGTGGTTTTGCTCTTTTTTTTTCAAATATAGCCCGACACCGTCGCAATTTGCGACGACAATACATTTGTAACTATCGCAATTGCAACGTTGTCGGGATATAAGCGCAAAATTTAAAAGGAACATTGTCATGTGTGTTTTGAACAGCGCCGTAACCCTCCGCGAAATCACATCACGATATAACGGCAAACAAAATAAGAACGTTGTCATTTGTGTTTTCAACAGCGCCGTAACCCTCCGCGAAATCACATCGGGATATAAGGGCAAAAAAAACAAGAACGTTGTCATTTGTGTTTTCAACAGCGTCGTAACCCTCCGCGAAATCACAGCTACAATTTCTGAGTACGTTGGGTTTATTTTTCTTTTGTCATTATTATGTAATCTGGTATTCAGCTGTTAGAGAGCTAAAATACCCAGAAATGAGGACATATCTATGTTGAATTTATTGTTAGCGGCTTTGGTTATTTAGAAGTTTAATTTTATTTGTTCATCTTTCAAGCACAAACGTTTTGTGGACCGTAACGTCTTCATTGTTTCGGGTATGCAGTGAAACAGCCCTAACTTGCAATTGCGATGTTGTTGGGATATAAGGGCAAAAAAAAAAAGGAACGTTGTCATTTGTGTTTTCAACAGCACCGTAACCCTCCGCGAAATCACATCGGGATATAAGGGCAAAAAAAACAAGAACGTTGTCATTTGTGTTTTCAACAGCGCCGAGAGAGATTCCCTCCGCGAAATCACAGCTACAATTTCTGAGTACGTTGGGTTTATTTTTCTTTTGTCATTATTATGTAATCTGGTATTCAGCTGTTAGAGAGCTAAAATACCCAGAAATGAGGACATATCTGTGTTGAATTTATTGTTAGCGGCTTTGGTTATTTAGAAGTTTAATTTTATTTGTTCATCTTTCAAGCACAAACATTTTGTGGACTGTAATGTCTTCATTGTTTCGGGTATGCAATGAAACAGCCCTAACTTGCGACTACCTTCACGGTACTTGTGTACATTATCATGTTGTCTTTACAGTGACTGTCCTCATTCAAGTGGCAATTACACAAGGGACAGTCACTGTGAGATGTCCTCATTTGTGACAAGGACAGTCACACTTAGGACATCTCATAGTGATATTCCCTTGTGTAATTTCCACTTGAATGTATTGCTATTGAACCACATTAATGCTTTTCTTCTTCAACAAATGAGGACAGTCACTGTAAAGACAACATGATAATGTACACAATTACCAAAAAATGATCTTGTTAATTGATGTAACACTTTGTCTTGCTCACTCCCTATCCTTCACTAGGGTCTCTTTAGGCTAATGTTTTGACTTGATAGGGTACTTAACTATCCCTACACTCTTTAGGTATCTCTACCCAAGATCCCACTCCTTCAACTAGTGCACACCAACAAGAAATACAACGAACTCTGCTCAATACCAATCTAGCTACTAGGACACTCCTAGTCTTGTCTTCACAAATTGAAACAAATTCAACTAGAACTTTACTCCATGGAGAGGCTGGCCACTAGGACCTCTATTGGTTTCAATATTACTCCTTCACCTATACTTTTCATCAGTACTTCAATCCGGTTCATCAAACCATGCATGCCAATTGCACCCAAAAATAGGCTGCTAGCAATTAGGCCTTTGTCAAGCCTTTTTGTTTATATTAAGCCACCTAAAGGGCTTAGGATTCAGATGCCCTTTATTGAGAACTCCAAGATATCTAAGGTCTTCTCCTCCTAGATTTTTTGTACACCAACTGCTACAGCCATGCCTGAAAACAAGTATTTTGACACAACTTGGACAGTCTGACTAAGAGTTTATTTTCTTAGCAGCCAAAGAAACTCACCCAATCTTCTAATTTGACTTGGGGCTTCTTTAGATGTGTGTCTACCTCTCCATGAGATTTTAGTTGAAGCAACCAATGCATTCAACTTGTTGTAATCTTCTTGTAATGATTTGTCATCCCTAACTGTGCTCAACTGACTCACCTAGGACATCATTGCAAACATAGAAAATGAGCTTCCCAGGGCCCCTCCTTCCAAACATATAGTACATGGAGTCTCCTCACCCATTCCAAGAGCCTGTACAAAATTGACAATGGAATGATGAGCTAAGACTCCATTTGTTCAACCTGCCTGGTTCAAACCAATGATAGGGTACTTAACAAAAGAATTAACAAACTAGTTGGAATGCTTCAAAACTCAAAAAAAACACAACACAGAATAAAAAAACAACTTGTACTAACTTTTCCAATAGACACTGTGAGCTATCTAATCCATTAATCAACTGAAAACAAAGAAACAAAAAAACTCAAGAATTCACTAAAACCGTGTTACTCTACAAATCTTCTTAATTCCAAATGTTTTTCCCCCCAACCTTTTGCACAGATCGATGGAGGCCTCTTATAGTTGATCTGATGCCTAATTCAATGGTTTCATATAGTTACATAACCATCTTACTCGAAAATGCTCCCTTGCACAAATGTTGTCAATGTTGTGAATGACAACATTGACAACTTGTTACAACCTTTGGGATTTTGGTTCAAAACTTATTGTTCAAACACCATAAGACCCTAACCATGACTTAGTTAGGCTATTTAGACCTCACATAGGCCACTTCTACACTTCTTTGCCCAATTTGACCCCTAAATGCTTCATTCCCACTTTTGCCACAATATTGGTAACTTGGGTACAAATTGGCACTTGCCTTCACAAAGGTCACACATGAGGACATCTCACAGTGATCGATTGTCCCTTGTGTAATTGCCACTTGAATGTATTGCTATTGAACCACATTAATGCTTTTCTTCTTCAACAAATGAGGACAGTCACTCTAAAGACAACATGATAATGTACACTCACTGTAAGGACAGTCACAAATGAGGACATCTCACAGTGACTGTCCCTTGTGTAATTGCCGCTTGAATGTATTGCTATTGAACCACATTAATGCTTTTCTTCTTCAACAAATGAGGACAGTCACTCTAAAGACAACATGATAATGTACACTCACTGTAAGGATAGTCACAAATGAGGACATCTCACAGTGACTGTCCCTTGTGTAATTGCTGCTTGAATTACACAAGGGACAGTCATTGTGAGATGTCCTCATTTGTGACAAGGACAGTCACACATGAGGACATCTCACAGTGATTGTCCCTTGTGTAATTGCCACTTGAATGTATTGCTATTGAACCACATTAATGCTTTTCTTCTTCAACAAATGAGGACAGTCACTCTAAAGACAACATGATAATGTACACTCACTGTAAGGACAGTCACAAATGAGGACATCTCACAGTGACTGTCCCTTGTGTAATTTCCGCTTGAATTACATAAGGGACAGTCATTGTGAGATGTCCTCATTTGTGACAAGGATAGTCACACATGAGGACATCTCACGGTGATTGTCCCTTGTGTAATTGTCACTTGAATGTATTGCTATTGAACCACATTAATGCTTTTCTTCTTCAACAAATGAGGACAGTCACTCTAAAGACAACATGATAATGTACACTCACTGTAAGGACAGTCACAAATGAGGACATGTCACAGTGACTGTCCCTTGTGTAATTGCCGCTTGAATTACACAAGGGACAGTCATTGTGAGATGTCCTCATTTGTGACAAGGACAGTCACACATGAGGACATCTCACAGTGATTGTCTGTAATGTCCCCTTTTTGGCTAACTTGGAAAACAGGAACAATTACTCCACTTCTCAGACTTACTCTATCAGATACTTACAATTAAACTAAGTAATGGAGGTTACTTAAGATATCAACCGTTATTTCAGATTCAATCACAATATGTGTGCAAGATGATATTGATACCAATATGTTTAATAGCACTGTCGGATATAATGATATGAAATATGCTATGAATATGATGTTTCCTATCACTTATAGTGATAGTATAATGATGGTATGTCTGATATAAACAATATCAATATACAATCAATAAGTATTGCTTACAGCAATGTATTTGCTGTGTCTGATATGATGATGTAATTATGCAAATGTGTAATATCGCTATGAGTGATATGTTGCTATTTCAGATTCTGAATTATATGCTTGCAACTTCAAATATTGATGCTGTTTCTGACTATCCTTTCTATCTGTGCAATCATGGTGTTGTCTCTGATCTGCAATGATAAACTTGAAACCAAACTGCCAAAGGCAGATGCTCTATTGAGTATATCCAAATATGGATAAGTAAATAAAGTTCTAATGATGCCTTGAGTGACTGACGAGAATGCATTCTTATATTGTCTTTAACAAATGAAGAGATGCTATGAATGAGACGTGTCTTGTTTCTTCCTCCATGTCCCTTTGTTAAGCACACCTTTCCATAATCCGACAGTTCACATAATATTATTTCATTATTTTATGATCATAGATAACTCCCAGATTGACTCAATATCAAATCTTTTTATGAAGGTAATCTTCCCTAATTGGTAGTGCAACCAGTAGTTAACATCCATTGTGTTTGTATTAGTTTGGTCTAACTATCATTAGTATTTAGTCAATCGATATTAACTCTTGCCTTATCCCATATTGTTATGATGATATCCAATCTTTCTACTCTGATATAAGTCGATATCATTTTCTGATAATTGTCCATTTATTGGTTGATTGCTGGTAATGGAGTTTGATCTTCAAATTGACTTCCATTCCTGTTAATACTTAAGGATACATTGTACTTATTATCCATGACTGATGCCTCATTCATCAATAGCTTGTGATATAATCACTGATGCTTTTGTGTTTCTACAAGATGTGGTTTATCTCAGACAATCGATAATCTTTCAATCCTTTAGTCGATATCCTCCTATGTGGTGTCTATTGATATAGATAGTAGAATTCAATCTAGTTTATGTTATTGTCATGATAACATAGGAAGTGATGGTGCATATTTGCTAGCGGGTCTTCATGTTTGATATTGCTTTATCGGATATGTCATTGTCTAAACTTGTGCAATTAATGATTATTTATAATATATGAATGGTTATCCTTCTTGCTTATCAATACATCTTCTGAAACACATAGCGACCTATCCCTTATTCATATCATGTTGATCTTGACTTCATAGTATTTGGTTCATTAATCATCCTCTCATGGTATCGATGTGTAATGACTAGTGATTGTTGTATCACTTCTTCGTTCCTCATCGTGATAGATAATGCAGATGTTTAATGTAGATGTATATCGATTACAGATATTCGATATTGCTTTAAACGTTATTATTATTATTATTATTATTAATGTTATTGTTATTATTAAATATTATAATTAATGATGTTAGTAATATTAATAATATTATAATAAATATTATTATAGTGATAACATATTCTTTTATATTGAGAGGTTTATTAATATTATTTATATATTAAAATTATTATATCAATAATTGATTTAATATTATTACTTAATATATTATTATAATATAATATATATAATTTATTAATAATTATTTATTATTAATTTATATTATAATTATAATCATAATTATATTATTTATTAATATTTTAATATTATTTAATTAACATATTACTTATTATGCTAACTATATATTATTATTATCTTTTGATAATAATTATATATTATTGTTATATACCGTTAATAATAGATTATTATATATCATCTAATCATTTTATTATTATACTAAGTTCAATATGTCACGGCTCATGACATTGTCCCTTGTGTAATTGCCACTTGAATGTATTGCTATTGAACCACATTAATGCTTTTCTTCTTCAACAAATGAGGACAGTCACTCTAAAGACAACATGATAATGTACACTCATTGTAAGGACAGTCACAAATGAGGACATCTCACAGTGACTGTCCCTTGTGTAATTGCCACTTGAATTACACAAGGGACAGTCATTGTGAGATGTCCTCATTTGTGACAAGGACAGTCACACATGAGGACATCTCACAGTGATTGTCCCTTGTGTAATTGCCACTTGAATGTATTGCTATTCAACCACATTAATGCTTTTCTTCTTCAAAAAATGAGGACAGTCACTCTAAAGACACCATGATAATGTACACTCACTGTAAGGACAGTCACAAATGAGGACATCTCATAGTGACTGTCCCTTGTGTAATTGCCACTTGAATGTATTGCTATTCAGCCACATTAATGCTTTTCTTCTTCAACAAATGAGGATAGTCACTCTAAGGACAACATGATAATGTACACTCACTGTAAGTGTACATTATCATGTTGTATTACAAATGGACCTTATGTTGGTCGGGATATAAGTGCAAAAAAAAAAAGGAACGTTGTCATTTGTGTTTTCAACAGCGCCGAGAGAGATTCCCTCCGCGAAATCAAGCGGGTTATCATTTGTGTTTTGAACAAAGCGGGTTGTCATTTGTGTTTTGAACAGCACCGAGAGAGATTCCCTCCGCGAAATCAAGCGGGTTGTCATTTGTGTTTTCAACAGCGCCGAGAGAGATTCCCTCCGCAAAATCACAGCTACAATTTCTGAGTACGTTGGGTTTATTTTTCTTTTTTCATTATTATTTAATCTGGTATTCAGCTGTTAGAGAGCTAAAATACCCAGAAATGAGGACATATCTGTGTTGAATTTATTGTTAGCGGCTTTGGTTATTTAGAATGCTTCCCCACAATACTTAATTACACAAGGGACAGTCACTGTGAGATGTCCTCATTTGTGACAAGGACAGTCACACATGAGGACATCTCACAGTGACTGTCCCTTGTGTAATTGCCACTTGAATGTATTGCTATTCAACCACATTTATGGGCCCGTTTGGACCACGACACACAGTAGCATCTACAGAGAAGAATATCCCAGGTGTAACAAGTTGTAAGAATATACCAACAGTTCTAAGAAGTTCCCTAGCACGTAGTAGCATCTACAGAGAAGAATATACAACATGAGGGCAGCCACTGTAAAGACAACATGATAATGTACACTCATTGTATGTGTACATTATCATGTTGTCTTTACAGTGACTGACCTCATTCAAGTGGCAATTACACAAGGGACAGTCACTGTGAGATGTCCTCATTTGTGACAAGGACAGTCACACATGAGGATATCTCACAGTGACTGTCCCTTGTGTAAGCCACTTGAATGTATTGCTATTCAACCACATTTATGGGCCCGTTTGGACCATGGCACACAGTAGCATCTACAGAGAAGAATATCCCAGGTGTAACAAGTTGTAAGAATATACCAACAGTTCTAAGAAGTTCCCTAGCACATAGTAGCATCTTCTAATTGTCTATACCACTTCACAAGGTATTGTTTGCACACATTGTTTTTGGTTCTTTTGATGACCCTTGTTTTGAAATTGCTATTAGGCCTTGTAGCTTATATGTTTTGACTGCTGGAGAGCTTCTAAAGCTAAGCAAGAAGACCATTGCACGAGTTATAGCCGCGCGCTCAGGTTTGAAAATTGTATATTTTTTAATCTAATGTATATTTTAATCCTTTTGCCATGTCATGTAATATGTCTTGCCTTGTAGCTTATATGTTTTGAAATTGTTGTTAGGCCTTGTAGCTTATATGTTTTGATTGCTAGAGAGCTTCTAGAGCTAAGCAAGAAGGCCTTGTAGCTTATATGTTTTGTGTACTTTTGACAATTTTGCTTAGTCACTGAAAGTTGTAGACCGAAGTTTTCATAGCCCAATTTTTGCTTCCTGCGAAGAACGATCATGTCAGATAATATAAGTGAAGAACAAAATAGGGAGACAATCGCTAGATTGTGGTCTAACTTGAAAAGAAAAGGTGATGGAAAATGTTATTGTCCCTGCAAAATTTGTAAGGGCTTAAACCGTAGAAGATTGCTAATCAAAACAGTTAAGAGACATTGTAGGGAGAATGGTCACATTGAAGGGGGGCATGACTATCATCCACTGGTAAGTTGTTCATTATATCATTTTAACAATTTATATACATATGAAATCACTTGATGATGAGTTGAAGATCATGGTTTATTTATGTTAATCAATTTTATATAGGTTGATCTCCCCAGGGAAGTACATGATATGGAGGAACATGGGGGTGCGAATATCCAAGGTGAAGATAATGATCCCATGGAAGATGACGATCATGCGCCAGAAAACACAATTGAAGATGATGGTATAAATACATTGATCCATGACACATTTAGTCCAAGCGGATCTGATCATGATGATGATGATAGCCTTGATGTACCTCTACTTGAGAAGGCATACGAGCCCCTATACAAAGACTCCCAAACAACTCTTCTCTCTGCTGTATTGTTGTTGTTGAACTTGAAGGTTATGAATGGTTTATCCAACATAACAATGTCACGTATGTTAAGGTATGTCATATATGTCTTTATAGTTAACAAAGGGTGAATAATGTACCACTAATATTGTTTATATTAACAACTTATATTTTTTGCTGTAGATTGATAGGCGAGTTTTTGTTACCACCATCAAATATTCTACCTCGCTCATATCAAGAATTATCTGCTATTATGAAAGATATTGGAATGGAGTATCAAGCAATACATGCTTGTCCCAATGATCATATTATATATTATAAAGAACATGAATTTGCAACACAATGCCCTGTATGTCATACGAGTAGATATCGAACAGATCGAATAACAAAAAAGGTGCCTCACAAGGTTCTTCGTTACATCCCCATTATTCCACGGATGCGACAATTATTCAGGTGTACTAGCTTGGCACAATTTATGGATTACCATGCACGCAATAGAAGTCGAGATGACATTATTCGAATCCCTGCGGATGGTTCGGCATTTATGCACATAGAGGAAAAGTGGCAACACTTCAAAGAAGAACCTCGTAATCTCAGGCTTTCATTGGCAGTGGATGGTGTCAATCCATTTGGAGAGATGAGATCTGTTTGCTCGGTGTGGCCTGTTTTTGTTATCAACAATAACATTCCTCCGTGGATGTCAATAAAGAGGGAGCACATTATGTTGGCAATGATTGTTCCAGGTATTTTATCATTTGATAGTTATTAATTTACATGTACTTACAAATCTTACAGTAAAATGGTCACAATAATTATGTAATGTTACTGTTCATTCAAGTAGGTAAATATCAAGTTAAAGATATGAATGTATATATTGAGCCTCTTATTGACGAGTTGGTGGAGTTATGGAACGGTGTCACTATGTATGACGTGTCTAGACCAATAGGACAAAGACAATTTCAATTCCATGCAATACTTGTATGGACAATACATGATGCCCCAGGGCTAACACATTTTTGTGGTATGTTATAGTGAATTTAAGTTGCGCATGATAATTCTAATTATAAAAATCAACATATTTAATAATCCAATTATATCATTATCTTGTAGGTCTTCAAACAAAGGGAAAATTTGCATGTCCAGTTTGTGGTCCAAAGATGAAATCTCGTCATTCAAAAAGTTTAGGAAAGCATGTGTTTGATGAGTACAGACACTTCCTCCACAGGAATCATAAGTATCGAAGTATGGAAAAACATCTTTTCAATGGGAAAGAAGAGACTACATCAAAGCCACGAAGAATGACACCTCGCCTATGGAAGTTGGAATATAATAGAATTAATCGTCGAGGTAATGTCGTTCCACTTAATGGTTTATGTTTGTAATTTATATATTTCTATTGTGATTTTTGTTTACTAGTTATGTAATTGATGATCGTGAAGGTCGTCAAGGCACTACTGACAACCTTCCAAAGGGACTAAAAAGCTATCCCAGACAATTTAGTAGGTTGCCCTACTACGAGGACCTACAAATTGTGCATTTGTTTGATCTTATGCATGTTGGAAAGAATATAACAGAGACATTGTGGAAAATACTGGATGGAAGGCGTGACAAAGAAAAAATTGTCAAAATTTGTAATGACATTCATGAATCCAATCGTGCACTGAAGAATTTCATTCACTCAAATAGCAATAGAGATCAGATTAATATAAGTGCCCTTCCTTGGTTATTAACGGAGCAGCAAAGTGATGCCATAAAAGAAGTCATACGAAAAATTTGATTTCCCACAGGATTTGCTGGGAACATAAGCAACCTCATATCAAAGAAAAGTGAATTTGGGCCAGGGCTCAAAATGCATGATTGGCATACTTTCATCAAGGTAAGTTATGTTCTTCTGTATTTACAATATATTCATAAACTACGTGTACTATTCATTATGTTATGTTAGAAAATAATGAAATGATTGGTTTATAATTACTGCAGTACGTGCTACCTCTATCTCTCCCAGAGCACTTCAACAATAACATCAAACAAGTGATATATGATCTTGGAAAATACATGAGGTAAGCAGTAATATCTGTTCAATTTGTTGTATATATTTATTATATTCGTGATTTGTTTTTCTTGCTATGTAATCTATTGTATATTATTTTGTAAAGTCTCGTATTTATATATTTTTTGTGACTTGAATCTCTTAATGTAGGTGGTTGTCATCTAAAGAAATCCATAAAGAAGATATAAACTATTGGAAGAGAAGAATTCCTCATTTATTGTGTGAAATGCAAAAGTGTCTACCTCCAACTTTTTTCAATGCACAAGAACACTACCTCATACACCAAGTTGAGGAGATTGAATTGTGTGGACCTGCACACACTAGGTCAATGTGGATGGTTGAGAGGCACTTGAAATCTTTGAAGGCTTTGGTTCGACAAAGAGCACATCCTGAGGGTTCTATGGTAGAGGGATACATGGTATACCAGACTATGGTGTACATTACTGAATATCTTCCTAAGTTTGCTTCAAATATCCATGTAGATCGCATTTGGGATCTCGACCCTTTTAAAAAATTCAAAGGGGAGTACTTGATGGGGAAAGGTAGATTGAGGAAAGTGACAGGTAATAAATTATAAGATGTTATTGTAATAAATTATTTCTTAATCTTCAAAATAAATTGGTTGTAAGTCGTCTTTTTTTTTTTTGTACAGTTGCTCGAGAGTGGGATGCACTACATTTGTATATTGCAAACAATCTTGATTGGATGACGGTATGGATTGAACGATGTCAACATTCTGGTCACACATTAACATGGGAAGGTGTATCTTCATTGGTTAAAGAAGCTCATCGTAATGGAGATTCTAATGTTACGCAAAGGGAAATAGATTTAGCATATGGTTTAAGAGATTTCCAGGTACGTACAAAATTATTAATCACCCGTATGTTTATCAACTCACGATATAATAATTTTGACATGTTTCACATATTATTGCAGGTTAAACACCACAAGGGTATGTTCTGTAATGGTCAAAAATTTCGCGTCAAAGTGTTGGATGACACGAAGAAAACTTGTGATTCTGGAATAACTGCAGTCTTTCAAGTGACTAATATTTCATCTAGAAATGACTTAGATCCTCAAGAGTCTAAAAATCAATACTATGGCATTTTGGATGATATATTTGAGTGCGACTTTAGTTCCTTCAAATTAGTACTCTTCGTTGTCAAATGGTACAGGCTACGACTTAATCCAAATGATCCTAATAGAACTGTTATTGAACATGATAATGGATTTACAATGGTTAATACAAGGTCGTTTGAGCCAGTTGGGGATGAGCCCTATGTTCTTCCAAGCCAATGTGAACAGGTATTTTACTCAGAGGTTTCACATAAACCGGGTTGGTCATTTGTTGTTAGACATGAACCGAGAGGAAGGCCGATAAAGTATAATGCGATGGAAGAAGAAGATACCGAAGAAGTAGAAGATGATGTAGATGATGATCACGATCGACAATTATTGGATGATGTTCCTGAGACAAATTTTCATGAAGAAGAAGAAGAAGATGATGCTGCTACTGATGATGATGATGAAGATGATGTTGATGTTGATGATGATGATGTTGATGATGACGACAACGACGACGACGACGACGACGATGATGATGACGATGATGACGAGGATGATGATGATGATGATGATGATGATGATGATGAGGATGATGATGATGAAATTTAAAGGTATGCCATCAATCCTTAATGTATTTAATATTCATTTCTTGATAGAAATATATTTGTCTTAAATGGTTACATAGTTTATTCATTATCTATTTAAAAGCTATAAGTGTTATAATGTGTACGTTTTAATGTTTTTAATTTTTATGTGATGCTTATGATGGATGTGATTATGATTATGATGTGATTATGCTCACGATAATTGAATTACATTTGCAGGAAATTGAACCCCTTTCAAGAGCATCCCGCACAGTCTCATGGATCGACAGGTATAAGTCAATACACCTTATAGAAAGTCTATTTAATACACTTATCAATAGTAAGATTGATGTCTTCTAAGATCTCTCCCATTTGCAGGTACCAGCAAATAGGTATTTGTCAGAAGTGTCTTCCTTGAGTGAGGGAAATATAGGAATAGAAGAGGAAAGTGAGACATGCAGTTTATCTAGAATAGGGAGATTAACTAGAGGTCAAAGGACTAGAAGGAAATTCAATAAACACATGAAATTTTTCCTTGCTCAAGGGGGGTCATGTTCTTATGATGATGAGACGAAAGGCGACATCGAGGTGCCCTTGAGGTACCAACATCTACAGAAACATTGGGTACCCAAGGAACTTCCTCCAATAAACATTGATTTTTGTGTTAATGAGAGGATATATCGCATAGCACCATCATCATTACATGGTTTGGGCCTATTTTCTATGGATGGCATAAAGGTGTCTTACAACAAAGTTTCTGAATTGATGGAGTATGTTGGACCATGTTACGATTACAAAAGTTGGATGCATATTGTTCAATATAAAAAAAGTATGCGTAGGTATGCACTCTCGGCAAATTATATACAACAGCAAGACAATAATCAAAGTAAAAGTGTGGCTATATACATTGATGGAAGGCCAAAAGCAACAGGGAATATTGCAGGTTTTATAAATAGTACACGACCTGGGTCAACTATAAAGCAACCCAATTGCATATTTGAGGCGCGCGAGGGAAATCGTGTATTCATCTGTGCGATAAAATCAATACGTGCAGGGGAAGAGCTGCTTATTGATTACAATTTGAACCGCATAGATACAAACGAGGCTACTATCATGGGGGTGGTACATACTATTAAACCAACTTCTAATCAATGACTCCAACATACCATTTAGTTATTAAATTTTTGGCTAACATTTTTATACTTGATCTTTGACACAGGGGCACAATATGGAGCAACCGCCCGAAGGTGATGGTGACGATATTCCTAGCTCATCTACACATGAGCAGGTAAAATTCATTGTAATTGTGCAAACTAGATAGAAGCAAAATGTTATTTTTTTTAATGTTATTTTCTTCATTGTTTTGGAGTAATTTTGATAATACTAATACTATTGTTGTCACAGAGGGCCGGTGGTCGGAGAGAGGGAAAGCAACCTGCAGTCCCTCAGGAGTCCCCCCTTGTGGACCCTTTTTTTATTGATTTAGCAGAGACCGATGACCCGATCGGTTCCATTAAAAAGCTGCTAAAGAAAATTGGGAAAGAACTTCTACGTTTGGTATCCATACATCCTCAGACTCAGGAAATAAAAGACAGGGCAGCTGAGTTGTTGCGCACTTCTGAAAACTTTAAAGTAAGTATTAATGAAATTTTTAATTATTACAAGAGTTCAATAATGGTTTTTATGTTATGCTCTTTTATGACATTAATTAAAATATGGATGCATTGTCTTTACAGAGTTATTTGTGTAATTTTGAACCCCATTCCCATGATGAGGCCGGTATTGCAAGTGGTTCAGGTAGATCACATGTTCCATTCCCCACTTGTGTTTTCCACTGAATATATATAGGAATGATCATAATCATTGACAATACATGCTCGAACAATCTTTTTTTTAATGCTCTAACAATCTTGTCCATGCTAGTCCACGCGTTCTATATTTATGCATGCTCTAACAATTTTATTCTTCAGCTCCTTTCCATGATGATATGACAACGCCGCCTCCATCCAGGACAGCCACAAATGTCTTGCCGACTGCCATGTCAACAACACACAGCCTAAATGCACCAACTGTTGCACCATCTACTGGTACACAAATCCCTCTTTTTCTCTCTTTTGTTATGTGTTTAAGTGTTATGTGTTTACGATGTAGATCCCTTGATTGTGTTTGTGCCATGGGTGCTCTGCACCAATTTATTTCCCTTGAAGTATTATTTCTTGGAGGCATTTGATAATGGTTTTCATTTTTTGCAATAGGAGATGCAACAAGTCCCGATGCAACATCATTTCCTGGATGTTCCCGTGTTCCTAGTACGGGAACGGTGAAGGATTGCGTATTGATCATCAGCGACGATGAAGGCGTTCCCTTAAAAGTATCCAAACTTCCAGGTACTTTAAAGTTATTATTATTCTATAGTGATATAATAGTAATTTAGTTTTTGATCACTCTTCATCGACTAATGATCCCATGATTATTTTGTAGGGAATGATATTTTTTGGCGAAAACTTGGTGACGAGTGTTTGCGGATATTCGGGCCCACCATACGTACATGGTGGAACATCATATCCTAACTAAAACCCCAAACCACTATTTTGATTTCATATCATTGCTAGAATAGTTTTCCTTTTCATCAATTTCTTGAAGTATATTAAAGGTAGCTTCTCTTCATTTATGAGTCTAACATGTTTTTTTTTACTTAAAAGGTGGAATAACCAAGATAAAAAGTTGAAGGATGATCTTGTAGATAGTATGACCCAGCTTTTTGGACCTCGTGCATTCGAGAGAAACAAGCTCCTTGAAAGAGCTGGTTTATGTTTGAAGTATATTAGGGACCAGTACAGGAAATATTTAGAGGTTAACCCAAGGCACGAGCGTCCGCCCTGTGTTCTTGAGGCTGAGTGGTAGGGTTTGATTTTGGATGGAAAGTATAAAGCCGACATGAAAAAAGGAATTACGCTAGTAGAGAGTAGAGCAAGGTATGTGATACTTTTGAGAATGTAATTATGTACTAATTAACCTCTAAATTTTTCCTATACTGGTCTCTAACATATTTCAAACTTTTCATAGATTGCCTGACACATCAAAGGCAACAAAGGCAAGATTAGAAAAGCACGGGACACACAAGCTCGGCTCTGGTGGTTTTTCCAAACTTCAAGCACGAGTTGTAAGTATTAGTAAATGAAAACTTGTATCAATTTTTTTATATATTGCAAGGAAATTTTTTTTGATCAAACAATGCAAGTAAAATTCACCATACCAAGAAAAAATGTAGGGGTCAGAGTTCAATAGATGCCTCACAGAAGAGGACAAGAGAATTGGCTTCCAACAAGGCTATAGAGTCGTGGCTGAACGGCTACGAGTTGAAATCAGTGTGCAAGGTTCAAATAATGATGCATCTGAGCCACAGGTAAATAAGCTAAATGAAATTTATTTCAAATTGAATACTTTACCAATTAGTCTATTTGATGTTAAGTTCTAATATAAAGTGAGTATATCTGTTTTAAGAAAGCAATGATAACAATGTGTAGGATATTGGAATGCAGCCTGACAATCCTTCTACACAATCTATGCATAATGAAGGTTCGCATGATGTGCATCCTAGTGGTGGAGGTATACATTTGCTATTAAAATTTTTATATGTAATTACAATTGGTGTTTGGATTAATGTAACATTTTGTATAGCAACTGTAGAGGATCGAGGGGTCGGTGCTCATGAGCATGTTGAGGTTGAGTCTAGACAAAATGATGTGGCCAGATCAGGTAATTAAAGAGCGCCACAGTTATGTTCTTTAAAATAATTAAATACTTGTAACAATTATAATTAAATATTTTAAATTTAACTCTTTTATTTGTTATTGTAGAGGACCCCCCTTTGCAGCAGCATAGGAATTTGAGATCATCAAGAACAAAGAACAAAACAACTGATGAGGGGGGTATTGATGATAACACTGATGCTCCTCTTAGAGCTTACATAGAAAAAAAAATTAGAAAGAGAAAAAAGAAATGATTGTCATCTAAATACCTTAATTGATAATGACTGATACTAGGGCATCGTTTAATGGTGGTATTGTGTTTTCCCGTATTTAGGGCATCGGCCTTTTGAAGCATTGCCTTCATCTTTCTTAAGTCTGAGTTTTAAGTTTGTTTATCTCTCTCGGTGCTGTTGAAAATACAAATGACAACGTTCTTGTTTGTTTTGCCCTTATATCCCGATGTGATTTCGCGGAGGGTTACGGCGCTGTTGAAAACACAAATGAAAACACAAATCCCTTGTGTAATTGCCACTTGAAGGAGGACAGTCACTGTAAAGACAACATGATAATGTACACTTACAGCCCGTGTACATTATCATTGTGTCTTTAGAGTGACTATCCTCATTTGTTGAAGAAGAAAAGCATTAATGTGGCTGAATAGCAATACATTCAAGTGGCAATCACACAAGGGACAGTCACTGTGAGATGTCCTCATTTGTGACTGTCCTTACAGTGAGTGTACATTATCATGTTGTCTTTAGAGTGACTGTCCTCATTTGTTGAAGAAGAAAAGCATTAATGTGGTTCAATAGCAATACATTCAAGTGGCAATTACACAAGGGACAATCGATCACTGTGAGATGTCCTCATGTGTGACTATCCTTGTCACAAATGAGGACATCTCACAATGACTGTCCCTTCTGTAATTGCCACTTGAATGAGGACAGTCACTGTAAAGACAACATGATAATGTACACATACAATGAGTGTACATTATCATGTTGTCTTTACAGTGGCTGCCCTCATGTTGTATATTCTTCTCTGTAGATGCTACTATGTGCTAGGGAACTTCTTAGAACTGTTGGTATATTCTTACAACTTGTTACACCTGGGATATTCTTCTCTGTAGATGCTACTGTGTGCTGGGGTCCAAACGGGCCCATAAATGTGGTTGAATAGCAATACATTCAAGTGGCAATTACACAAGGGACAGTCACTGTGAGATGTCCTCATGTGTGACTGTCCTTGTCACAAATGAGGACATCTCACAGTGACTGTCCCTTGTGTAATTGCCACTTGAATGAGGACAGTCACTGTAAAGACAACATGATAATGTACACAAGTACCGTGAAGGTAGTTGCAAGTTACGGCTGTTTCATTGCATACCCGAAACAATGAAGATGTTACGGTCCACAAAACGTTTGTGCTTGAAAGATGAACAAATAAAATTAAACTTCTAAATAACCAGAGCCGCTAACAATAAATTCAACACAGATATGTCCTCATTTCTGGGTATTTTAGCTCTGTAACAGCTGAATACCAGATTACATAATAATGACAAAAGAAAAATAAACCCAACGTACTCAGAAATTGTAGCTGTGATTTTGCGGAGGGAATCTCTCTCGGCACTGTTGAAAATACAAATGACAACGTTTCTCTACATTATCATGTTGCCTTTACAGTGACTGTCCCTTGTGTAATTGCCACTTGAAGGAGGACAGTCACTGTAAAGACAACATGATAATGTACACTTACAGCCCGTGTACATTATCATGTTGTCTTTAGAGTGACTATCCTCATTTGTTGAAGAAGAAAAGCATTAATGTGGCTGAATAGCAATACATTCAAGTGGCAATCACACAAGGGACAGTCACTGTGAGATGTCCTCATTTGTGACTGTCCTTACAGTGAGTGTACATTATCATGTTGTCTTTAGAGTGACTGTCCTCATTTGTTGAAGAAGAAAAGCATTAATGTGGTTCAATAGCAATACATTCAAGTGGCAATTACACAAGGGACAATCGATCACTGTGAGATGTCCTCATGTGTGACTATCCTTGTCACAAATGAGGACATCTCACAATGACTGTCCCTTGTGTAATTCAAGTGGCAATTACACAAGGGACAGTCACTGTGAGATGTCCTCATTTGTGACTGTCCTTACAATGAGTGTACATTATCATGTTGTCTTTAGAGTGACTGTCCTCATTTGTTGAAGAAGAAAAGCATTAATGTGGTTCAATAGCAATACATTCAAGTGGCAATTACACAAGGGACAATCGATCACTGTGAGATGTCCTCATGTGTGACTATCCTTGTCACAAATGAGGACATCTCACAATGACTGTCCCTTCTGTAATTGCCACTTGAATGAGGACAGTCACTGTAAAGACAACATGATAATGTACACATACAATGAGTGTACATTATCATGTTGTCTTTACAGTGGCTGCCCTCATGTTGTATATTCTTCTCTGTAGATGCTACTATGTGCTAGGGAACTTCTTAGAACTGTTGGTATATTCTTACAACTTGTTACACCTGGGATATTCTTCTCTGTAGATGCTACTGTGTGCTGGGGTCCAAACGGGCCCATAAATGTGGTTGATTAGCAATACATTCAAGTGGCAATTACACAAGGGACAGTCACTGTGAGATGTCCTCGTGTGACTGTCCTTGTCACAAATGAGGACATCTCACAGTGACTGTCCCTTGTGTAATTGCCACTTGAATGAGGACAGTCACTGTAAAGACAACATGATAATGTACACAAGTACCGTGAAGGTAGTTGCAAGTTACGGCTGTTTCATTGCATACCCGAAACAATGAAGATGTTACGGTCCACAAAACGTTTGTGCTTGAAAGATGAACAAATAAAATTAAACTTCTAAATAACCAGAGCCGCTAACAATAAATTCAACACAGATATGTCCTCATTTCTGGGTATTTTAGCTCTGTAACAGCTGAATACCAGATTACATAATAATGGCAAAAGAAAAATAAACCCAACGTACTCAGAAATTGTAGCTGTGATTTCGCGGAGGGAATCTCTCTCGGCACTGTTGAAAATACAAATGACAACGTTTCTCTACATTATCATGTTGCCTTTACAGTGACTGTCCCTTGTGTAATTGCCACTTGAAGGAGGACAGTCACTATAAAGACAACATGATAATGTACACTTACAGCCCGTGTACATTATCATGTTGTCTTTAGAGTGACTATCCTCATTTGTTGAAGAAGAAAAGCATTAATGTGGCTGAATAGCAATACATTCAAGTGGCAATTACACAAGGGACAGTCACTGTGAGATGTCATCATTTGTGACTATCCTTACAGTGAGTGTACATTATCATGTTGTCTTTAAAGTGACTGTCCTCATTTGTTGAAGGAAAAAAGCATTAATGTGGTTCATTAGCAATGTATTCCCAGCATCTGTACCTGCATCTCTCTTATATACTACAAGTTACTTTCCATCAGAAATTGCAGTTCCCTCACGTGACATTGATGGTGAAGTGTTCTTTTCAAAACCATCATCTGTGGTTACCAATGCTCCTGTTTTAGGCAATAAGTTTATTGCATTCCATGAGCCATTGGTCAAGTTTCTTCTACGAGCTTCTGATGCCTCAAAATCTAAGCAGCGCCTACGCATGCCTCGTTGTGGTTGATTATCATTCTGTACATGAATTATAATGAGTAATCAGTTTTGGGCCTTGGAATCTTGTATTTAACATGCACAGGCATTTCATGGCTAAATGAATCTATTTAAAAGCATCAACTTTTCTTACATGATGCTGGATACATAAGTAGAACAAGCATATATCAAATTGGAAGCAATCAGAACTCCACAATGACATATTATTTAGAGTACTCTTCAGTTTAAGTAATAATGCATATATTGACACTGTAAAGACAACATGATAATGTACACTCACTGTAAAGACAACATGATAATGTACACTCACTGTAAGGACAGTCACAAATGAGGACATCTCACAGTGACTATCCCTAGTGTAATTGCCACTTGAATGTATTGCTATTCAGCCACATTAATGCTTTTCTTCTTCAACAAATGAGGATAGTCACTGTAAAGACAACATGATAATGTACACTCACTGTGAGTGTACATTATCATGTTGTCTTTACAGTGACTATCCTCATTTGTTGAAGAAGAAAAGCATTAATGTGGCTGAATAGCAATACATTCAAGTGGCAATTACACTAGGGACAGTCATTGTGAGATGTCCTCATTTGTGACTGTCCTTACAGTGAGTGTACATTATCATGTTGTCTTTACAGTGGCTGTCCTCATTTGTTGAAAGAAAAAAGCATTAATGTGGTTCATAAGCAATGTATTAAATTAATTTATTTTTTTTAATCCACCCACGGGCGTCGCAATTGCGACGGAAACCCGTCGCAATGCGATGCAGGCGCCCGTCACAATTGCTTGGGAGGTCCGTCGCGATTGCGACGGCCCTCCGAAGCCATGCGACGGGGGGGGCGACGGCCATGCCGCTTCTTAAATCTTAGCCACATTGCGACGGATAGGTGTCGCAATTGCGACGGCTACCCATAGACGTCGCAATTTGCGACTAAAAAATAGTGACGTCTATGGGTGTTGCTATTGCGACACATAGCTGTCGCAATTGCGACACATAGCCGTCGCAAAATGACCCAAAATGTATTAGTGTATCAACACATTTTTTAAGTTTTAATTATTGTTTGGTTGATAGTAGTAATACCCTTCATAGAAATGGAGAGTCAATGAATGTCTGGTTACCATTCACTACTTTCTTGCTATCATCTACTTTGTTCAATCTAGTTTAAAGTCCTAAAATGCCATAAGTTATTGGATTAGGTACACCCGCCTTGGTTTTACAGAGCCAGAAGTGAAGAGGGCAGTCTTGTCCCTACAGTTGGTCCAGTTGTCTTGCAGAACTCTAATACTTGGAGCTAACCACTTCTAATATCAGTCTCAAGGCATATTGGCAGCCCTAGTTGGCATAAGCATTTTGAAACACCAACATCTTCTTTGCTTAGTCAGAAAATCATCAATCTTCTTAGAATTTTCCTCAGCCAATTTCTTCATTTCATTGTGTTGTTGTTGAGTTTTCACTTCATTTCTCAACTTCTCATTATCCTCTCTGAGTCTTGCAACTTCTTCAAGTCTTCTTGATAATTCTCCATTCACTTGGTTGACTTCTTGATTCACAACCATCACCTGATTGGATGTTTGAAAACGGTGATTGGTGAGTCTCTGTATCTCACTTTCTTTTGCTTGAAGTTGTTCAGTTATTTGCCTTCGATCATCAATAGCTAGATTCTTTTCTTGTTCAGCTTGTCTAGCATTGTTCATTATTTCTACCATTCTCACCATCTGAGATTCTTGACCGATTTGCAGTGCTTTCACTTGTTCAGTTAAATGTTTATTCTTTTCAGACAAATCAGAGATCATGCTTTCAAATCCATCAGAGATACTTCCAGAACTAGATCTAATATGATTAAATAGGTCATCAACCATTTCTTCATGGTAACCGACTTCATTTTGTAGGATAGCAAGGTTCTTCCTTTCAACCAGTAGTTTCTTCAGTTCATCCTTAGTTTGTTTATACTATTCCACAAACATCTACATCTGAATTTTCTGATTCTCAATAGTCTTATCCAACTTATACCTCTCCATGACTTAGATCTTTACCCTTCAGTGATTAAACTGTCAAATAAGATAACTGAGCTCTGATACCAATTGTTGGAATTAGGAGAGATATAGTACTGAGAGGGGAGGGGTGAATCAGTGTCCTCAAACACTTTCACACTTCAACTTTTTAGATCTATAAAAGTAAATAGTAGTAACCTTACAAAATAGCTTGTATCAAATGCATGTATCATCCATCCATTCCACTTATAAAAGTAAATAACATGAAATCAACAATGTAATCAGTCCCATAACACAAGTATTTTGGTAACACAAAAACCCTTGTTAGAAGGTAAAAACTGCGGTGGGGATGACACCCACAAATTATTTACTACTACAGATAGAAAAGGTTTGCCTGTTAGGGCTACAAGTAGTGATCACTTATGGTGATCTTACCCTATTAGGAGTAACATATTAGATCATCTAGATCTACCTAGTTATATGATGTTAGCAACACTACTTGAATGTGCACTCAGTTAAGAGATTTACAAAAGACTATCAAGTCTACTCTATTAAAAGATTTAACCAAAACTCTATTACAATTGTTAGAAAGCAATAAGAAATTATCTACTAATGACAATGTAGATTGTCTGATACAAATCAATACAATACTGAATATATATCACCTTAATGTGATGAATCTCTACTCTAAAGTTGCTCTGATTCTACTCAATCTGATTACCTCTGTATACTATTCTCTGTAAGCTGATAATCTTGAAGTTAGGCAAATGCTTCAAGTGCTTCCTTGTACATACATCAGTTCACATCAAAAAAATGATGCAAACATACAATTATATAGCATACTATTTTATGTCATTTACAAAATTAGGTTTACAAATCTTAGACAAAACCCTAAGATCTACGGTGTACAAAAATAACCTAGATCAAAAACAATTACATAAGATATACATTGCATTAAATGAATATCTCAGCAATAAAGTCTCCTCGATCTTGGTAAAATGTTTTCTGATCTGTTGTAACCGTTTGCATAGAAGAATGTGTCATTCCTAATTACTATGCCATTTTTTGTGATCCTTGGTATATACTGTGTAAACTGCTCAATGTTTAATATGATGCTCGGTGTTTACTGTCACTCGGTATCAGTGTCTACTGATGCTCGGTAAACTGACTAATGCTCGGTATATACACTATAACTGACTGGCCTATTTTGCTTCTAGTTACCGACTAGCTTCTTAAATATAACTGACTAATATACTTAGCTTTCTTTTAATAACCTTTGATACTAATGACAACCTTAAATGCTCAATAAAGATAACAATTAAACTAGTATTACTATCAAGTTAAAGGGTTACTTATGATTACTATAGACTTAGATTATAGTTAGATTTCAATTAGGGCTCAATTTGGATTATGGTTCTATGTTATAGCTTGACATTATGGTTATGTATTTCATTGAAATAAGATAGTGGCTAGGATTAAATTTATGTTACTATTAGGATTTGTAATAATTTGCCTAAGGAAATACAACAAAATGCCAAGATCTAGATGCTCAATGAATAGAACAAAGAAAAGAGACAAAATGATATGATCCTTGATTGATTGGATTTAATATTGATCAATAATCAAATGATAATGCTTAAGTACTATGTAGATATGTCTGAATATATAGGCAATGCATGATAACTAGGAGATAAGCAAGAGATGACCTATTGCCCACACTAGGTGAAATCGCATGTCCACCAAAGGTGGATCATCCTCCATTGTATGATAAAGTATGTGCAACAATGAGATGATGATAATGTGATAAGAGCACTAAAGGTGGATCTCACACATAAAGTGGAATGAGATAACAATTATCACCACCTAAAGTGGAATTCTCCCACACCATGTGCTAAAATAGGATGAAAACTCCTAGATATCTACTATGAACTATTATGTAATGCATTATCCTAAGTAATATTGAGTAAAGTTTAATTAGGAATATTTAATTACACCAAAACCCCCCCCCTTAAATGAAACTTAGGGGTATTCACTTAAACTCGCAATGCTATAAGAAAATGCAAGATGGGTCTTGGCTACTAGGCCATATTAGGTACCCATGTACAATATGCAAGTTAAAATACAATGCAATGTCGCATAAAGTGGATAAAAGGAGAAAACCTCATGGGAGAAAACTAACCCCAAAAAATAGAGATAAAAATACACAAGCTGCATGGATGGATGTAGGACTCGAGACTCTCCAAAACTACATACATCGTGTATATACAATCAATAATCCCCCCATAGGAAGGAAACAAAGAGACACGATATCCCCCCTCCCTTATAATGAACAATATATGGAAAGAATGGTGAGTGCTTGAAGGAAAAACATAGTCCAATGCCTACAAACAACATTTCTCCCCTTCGGAAGAATATAAACCAAGTATAAATGCAAGAAGGCTTCCCATTTTGAATAGGAAATATGAAGGGGAATCCAAATAAAGTATGTAGATGATGTCTCTTAAATCTTCTCATGTGTCACCATGTCCTTGAATGATGAAGATGCCACTATCCAATCAGGAATATTCCCAATAGAAGATGACAAATAAGGAACCAATGGTAATTGAGTGTGATCAATCTCCAAAGAAAAAGATGTCTCCTCTAAATAGAAAGTAGGAAGAGAGACAAAGTAGCGCTCCCCCCGCCCCTTCCCCCCCTCAATGTAGAAGCTACACCAATGATAGATGCTCCAAGATCAATGTATAAATTGCTCCACGAAAACTAGATAACATTCCTCCTCTTGGGAAGAAACAATGCCATACTATGAATGAAGCCTCTCCAATTTGTAGGAAGAAACCTCAAAATGTATGATGGCTCTAGAAATTGAATAGGAGTCTCCAACACATAATCATGATCAACATGAATCAAGAAATGTGACATATCAAGTAAAGGAAGAGACTCACAAATATCAATCTCCACAGACTCAAATGTCTTCTCTGAAGATAAAAAGACCTCCTCCAAATGTTATATCAAAGGATCCACAATCATGTCAAACTCAAAAGAAAGATCAATTGGAGAATGAAGGGTCATAGTTCTCCCTTGCAACAATTTAAGAAGGATCATCCTCATCAAAGAGAAGATGAATTTCATCAATGATGTTTCCCTAATCTACAATGTAGGACTCCACAAAAAAAACTTGCAATGTTTGTCAAGTAGGCATCCCATGAAACTATGTCTAGAAGACAAAGAATATCTTGTTGTACTAAATCACAAAAATCCATGGTTGTAGGAATACAAGAATCATCAAGATAAATAATATAAGTGATCTCAACTGGATAATGTGGAACCTCTAAAGTGTCAAATAAATGAATAATATAAGCTAAATACCACAATTAGTGAGCTAAATATGCAAATAAAAGAAGATAAGCACGCTATGGCTCTCTATTTAAATATGCTAATGTGAAGCTCTTAGCCTTAGTGACAGCTCTAAACCGAGAATGAAATGATAAGCAAACTAAGAATTCAATTCCAAAAGAAATTAAGCCTTAATTAACACTATATTTGCCCTTCTGGCTCAAAAATGCAAGAGGTTTGATGCTATTCTCAGATTTGTGGATGATTTGTTCTTGATTTATGCCTTGCTTTTATACATTTTGACAAGGGTGGGGGGTGGAGTTGAGTTGATCAAGGTTGATTTGGGGTTAAGTCCATGGTTCCACCTTTGGAGACAATTTAAAAATGGATTGTCCTCAAAGCTTGGGACAAAGAGACAAAATGGATGGCCAAGATGCTCTCACTTTATGTGTGATGGAGATTTGTTTTGAGCTTGATCCTTAAATCCTATTGGTTGAGGCATTTTCCTCCCATGTGGTGTTGAGGGAAAATGAGGATTTAATAATTGAATTTATTTAATTTGTTTAGCCATGTGTACCCCTTAAATGGGTTGATTTGATTTAAATTGAACTATACAATTAATTAAATTAATTGCACAATTAATTAATTTATCATGATTTATTAGATTTAAATTGATTTAAATGGCTTTTGATTTTTAATTAAATTTGGATTATGGCTTGATTGCAATTATGCTTTGATTTTAGCTTGATTTGATTTTGCCTTGGTTTCTCACTTGTTTTAGTCTTGTCCATTTCCAGATGATTGCATCTAAAATATCTTTTAAAGGATCGTCATCATGGGCTATCTTCCCTAAAGAAGGAGAGGAGCATCCAGAGATGGTGAAGAATCATTGTCTTCATATACCTCTCGAATGTATGTCCAAATATCATGAGGAATCTTCAAGCCAAAAAGTGAGTCCATAAAATACATATCAATATGGTAAAAAATAACTTGGAAATTTTTTGGCCAAGAGTCCCAAAGACTAGTAACCCAAGGGTCACCAAGACTAGGAAGTTCCCTATACAAATATGGCAATAGATTATGCTCACTAAGATGAGAAAGAATCAGATCACTCCATTTCTTATAGTTTCCTTTCTCCAAAGTAATTAAATCACCCATGATTACACCAATGAAACACTTCTCACATGACAAAATGAGATCAACAAATGATTACCCCTCCCCAACAATACAATCAATCAAAGAACCCCTACAAAATGGATGATTTGGGAATTTATATGCAGTGCATGTATAATTTCCACTTGTCAAAATGGAACTAAGTGGACTTCTAATTTCAATGATTATAACTGGAAAAATGAAGCTATAACTAACTCAAACAAATAAGGCAAAAGATCACTCAAGGATCAAATCAGTTACAAGTGCCAAAATAGGCCAAAATAAACTAAATTCTAAAAGTGATATGTGTACTTATAATGGCTACAAAATTATAGAAAATCTAGAAAGTAAACAAAAAATCATGCACTTTCTAAAAAATAGCACCTAAAAATATATTTGTATGAACCTGAACAAAGCCTCTAAAGTTGCAATATAAAGGATTGGATAGGTACAGTCACCAAAAAACTGATATTTCTTCAAAATCTTGATGATGTCAACAAAGCCATCCATCTAAATTTGATAACCAAATGACCATCATAGAAAAACAAAATCAACTAGAAATGATGGTTAAATGATCGTCAAATTTTATCTCATGAAATGATGATGTGGGTAGGAGGTTAAAATTGATGGTCAAATAGTCATCAAATCAAAATAAAAAAGTCCAGATATGACGACCAAATGATCGTCAAAGTTAATGCCTTAAAACAATGTTGAAAAAAAATTTCTTGATGGGCTTCTCGATGACTGTGTATTTGACATGGATCTGTCTGGCCAATGAATGTGTGACACATAACGGGTGAGTGTTTGATTATTTCCTACATAACTAGCTCTTGATGGGTCCATATGGCCTATGATCTTTGTGGCTGCGAGTTTATGTGGATAGGTTCTACCCCATGGATTTGGCGACCTCCCTATACATGTGTCTCTACAGAAGAGGAAGTTGCAAGAGTTTAAAAAAATAGAAACCACTAGGTGGATCATGTGCAATAGTGGTAGAACCATGTGAGGTGAATGCTAACAAGGACCCCAAACCTATTCTCTCTATGGTGGTGAAACTCGCATGTGATTTACATGTCTTGATTGGCGGCTAAGAGGAGGTACCCAACAACTTTTATGGAGGAGGAACCCACCGTGGCGGGGTGGGGATATGGGATTAATAACCTCGCATTCCTGAATCTTTGCACTTTTTATATGTGGTCCATAAAATATAAAGAAAATGAGTTGATGACGCAAGTATGGACTTTTTGGTTGGTGGAAAGGTAGGGGCTAGGGGATGGGTTCCCAGACCTTTGTGTCGGATCTATACAGAGGATCTATCATGCTACAAAATATTCCTTGTCATGTTTATAAAATATGATATGCACTTTGCAAAAATTCTGACAAAATATAGAGGAGTGGGGTCTCTGACAAAACCCCAATTTTTTCATAGAAAAAATTAATGAAATATGATAAAATATGGATAGAATATTCGGATGCAAATCTAAAATTTTAAAAATCAATATTTAAAAAAATTGGACCTATACTATGGCAAGTAGGTGGGTTGTACGAATCACTTGTGCAAAAAAAATTCAACAAATTTGATTTTAGCCTAATGTAGGTAAATTTACAGACAAACTTTGTCAAAACGGCCACCTATACGCAATGGTGAGGTCAATTTTTTCTCTAGACACTCCCACAAGTTGTTGATACTTTGGATCTAGATCATAGCCTCTAACAATTGAAGCAAACAACTCTCCAATGGCTATGCAATGATCACTCCCATGGCTGTGATACAATGTAATAACTTTCCTAAGGCAATGTGACAATATGACAATATCTAGAAGCTCAATTAATAGCACAAACAAGAGAGACAAAATGATGTGATCCTTAATTGATTGGATTCAATAATGATCAATAATCAAATGATAATGCTTAAGTACAATGTAGATGTGCCTGAATATATAGGCAATGCATAATAACTAGGAGATAAGAAAGAGATAACCTATCACCCACATTAGGTGGAATCACATGTCCATCAAAGGTGGATCATCCTACATTGTACAATAAAGTATGTACAATAATGAGAAGATGATAATATGATACGAGCACTAAATGTGTATCTCACACATAAAGTGGAATGAGATAACAACTATCGCCACCTAAAGTGGAATTCTCCTATACCATGTGCTAAAATGGGATGTAAACTCCTAGATGTATACTGTGTAAACTACTATGTAATGCATTATCCTAAGTAAGCTTAAGTAAAGTGTAATTAGGAATATTTAATTACACCAATAGGATTCAATATAATGTTAGTATTTTATTAGAATTAAATTAGGATTAGGGTTATGGTTAGAATTCAATGAGGGTAAGTCTTCACTTATAGTTACAATTAAGGTTATATTTTAATTACGATTAAAAAATAAAGCTTCATGTTAGGGTTGTTCATGTATAAGGCTAGGGTTAGCATTAAAATTATTAGACAATGAGGATTATTTTTTAAGTATATTCATTTAAGTCAAGGGTTAGAGGTTAATTTCACTAATGGTTAGGGTTGAAATTAGAGGATAATTAGGGCTAGCATTTAATTATTATCCATGGTTAGGGATATACTTTAATTAGGGTTCGAGTTCAATTTAGTTTAAGGTTTAATTAGGCTTATGTTTATGCTTTTTAAAAATATAATAAGACTATAATTATAGAACTAGGGTTTACTTATGATTACAAATATAGTACAATCAGGATTAGGTTTTAGGTTCAAATTTTTTATGTTTAGAGTTGGGTTTTAATTACTATGAGGGTTTAATTAGTTTCAAGGTTAGAGTTATAATTATAAGTGTTAAGGTGGGGTTACATCTTGGGTTCAATTTAGGTTAGATTTAGGATTATAATTATACATTAAATCTTAGCATTATTGTTCGAGTTCAAATAGGGTTAACTTTACTATACAAATGAGTAATAATTACAACCTTAAGTTAATTTTATTAATTCAAATAAATTGTTCATAAGATAATATGAATAGAGGAACACATGTTGTGAAAAATATATGTATAAGCATCGTATATACAATAGTAATACTTATAGAAGCTACAATATTTGGTTATTGAGATAACCACCAAAGACCTAGAGGCCTGTGCAAAGCACAAGTTAACAAGAGATAATAAATATGAAAAGACTAAACTATATTCTTGTGGTCAAGAATGCAATAGAATGGATAAATGAAATCAATTGAATAAAAATACATAGGATACCCCTTGGTTAAGTTGACCAATGTGAGACATAAGAAGGCATAAGATTATGACAAGTGTCTTAAAACCTTATGAAATGATACATAGAGTGATAACTTATCACCGACCTAATGTGTAAAAGTAATAGTGTGATAGATCCACTAAAGGTGGATTAGCCACATAAGGTGGAAGAGTGATAATGGGATAGATCCACTAAAGATAGATCAACCATCGAAGGTGGAAAAGTGATAATATGATATGTCCAATAAAATGCATCAGTGACAAATGTCAATTTTTTAGGGTTTAAAAAGGTCATGGACCTTTACGGTATTGGGAGAGAGGATTTTGGCGATGTCATGTTTTTGTGAATTGATATTTGTGGGTAAGGCATCCCTAAAATCTTCAAGGATCATTCATTCATAATCCTTGAAAAGATTAAAGAATGAAAAGGAGAAAACACAAAAACAAATTCTATTGGGGACCAAGGCTTCAAGAGTATGATGGGATAGATCGAGAAAGCCAAAAGCTCAATCGATGAAAGCCTAAAAGATAAGGAAAGGAAAACAATCAAAGGCAAAAACAAAAAGGGGGGTTCGTACTTTGTCAAGTGAACAAGTAGGGTGTGAGTTATAGGGTTCAACAATATTTTTTAAACAATTGCTTAGATATATTGTACTCTAATATAATGAAATGCTTAGGAATTTTTCCCTCTTCTTTCTTATCTAACTCTACTAAATTACACTCAATTTATAAGGTCAACATACGTAGACTTCTAATCTTCAGTACTTTTATCACCCTGACACAATACTCTTCAACTTTTTCATTATGTTTTATTTTGAAATTATTAAAATTTATATTTAGGATTTGAATATTGGTAAGGTTACCTAATTTGTATCTTTAGGTGAACCTTCAAAATATGGCCAAAGATTGTGTTGTAATATACTAAAACACTACTTGGCTTTTTCACTGAATGTATAAGTTTAACAAACCTAAATTTGTTACTATGTTCCACAATCATTTCTTCTCAAACTACCATCTCGTAGGTTCTCATCATATTCATTGTGTTATCACCTGTCACAATAATCTTCAACTATTTCATTTTTTAAATTATTGAAATTTAAGTTTATTATTTGAATATTTGCAACCATTACCCCATTTGTATATTTATGTGAACCTCGTAAATCTTTCCAATCTACATTTGATATCTAGAAACTTGTATTTTTTTAACAAACTAGATTCCTAGGACAATAACAAAATAAAATTTTGTACTAAATCTACTTCATTGTTGAATTAGATTGAATCTTTTCGATTTCATTAGATGTATTAATTTAAATTGGGTTTTTTAAATTCATTATTATTCATATAATTTATTTAAATTTAATAAGATATTAGAACCTATCTCAAAAAATAATACGTGATTATGATGAAATCTACTTTAACATTTCATTTTTGAATAGAACTTTAGGTTCACTAGATTCTTTCATTTGATTGGCCTTAAATTCTTATCTTTACCCTATATTGTGGACATTTTAAAAAACTAATATTGACCCAAATTTCTATATTAGATTTAATTATAATAAAAAATAAAATCTAAAAACAACTTGAATATAGTATAGCTCTGCAACAGCTTCTAGTTTAGCCAACCTTCTATATTAGCCGAGATAAGTAAAGAGCATAAAACAGGAAACTACGCTTTAAACAAAATTATGTAATATGTCAATCAAAATATTCATCTCAAAATAAACGTAACTAAAAGAACAAAGGCATGAATTTACCCATTTCACTATCTCAATTCAAATAAAAAATATATCTTTTTTGACTGAATGTCAATAGATCCTTAATCTCCATAATAATTTGTGGTGAATTTCTAATGACGAAGAAAAATGGTTGACAAAATCATATGATCTTTTTCTCTTGATTTTTTTTAATTTAGATCTTTCTATTGAATTTTTAAATTCCGAAAGGCATTTCTTGCAGCTGCCCTCTTTGCCAAGTCTTTTCTTTCATTTTTAGCATTTCCCATCTTCTTTCCATCAATAATTACATCAACAGATAACAAAAGATTATCAAGTCTGGACATTTTGTATTCAATACATTTTCTCTGCTTTTGACAAAGTTCTTGAAGCTCTGCAACTGGGTGCATCTCAAGTGTCTCTGGACCAATTAAGGGTTGTAGCAATGGTTCAAATATCTATCATAAATATATTTTTATATGTGTTAGTACTCTATTTATAGTATAGGAAAATAAAAGAAATTTAATGGCTGTTTGGGTGAAGTTGTATAGGTCATAAGATTTATGTCACAGTTATGCTCTTGTTTTTACAAATCTTATTTTTCCTTTCTAATCAAAAACAAAAACATATAATTGTCTGACATTTGTGTCAACATTTAATCTTGGTGAAATATTTTCAGTCCTTTCAAAATCTAATTGTACTTCTTAGTCGAAACATAATTGTCGAGCATTGCTATCAAGTTGTCTTACTTTTGAAAAATATTTGTAATAGGTTTCTCCATTAATCTTTATTAAATTTTTTCCATCAATGTTTCAGATCATATTATGATAAAATATAAAGAAAACAAAGAATAGAAAAATGTTCAGCTCTTAGAAAAAAAAATTCCCTTAGCTTTCTAACGATTTCATCATTATAATAGATAATGCAGTATAATCCAAAATATTGATGGAAAAAACTTACACGCAATTTAATCCAGAAATATACTACTTATCTTCTTCATAGACTATAGAAACAACTCAAATCCTTTTAAAACTTTATTTTTACCTCTTAATAAAAACCATAATAAAACACAAATTATTTAGAGTTACTGATTAAATACCTCCCAAACTTTCTCTGCAGAATTCCCACTATCCACAAACACAGCCCCAGCAATGGATTCCACCACATCAGCAAGAATTTTGGGAGCCTTTGAATGGTCTGAGCAATGTGGTTTTGATTCAATTTTTACAACTTGAATGAACTTCTCAATCTAAAAAGCCACAAGATTTGTACATTATTTATCAATTGCAGAAACAATGTAATTTTGAGCACAATATATATTTTAAAAAACATGTTTCAGGAAAAAAACCTTACCATATCTTGTAGATCTGGGCATTCAAAACGAATGTACTTAAAAAATCCATGCTTGACTGCAACACGAGCCAGAGTTTCATTTCGAACAATTTGAGAACGCAAGCGGGTCAAAATCCCTGTTTTCAAGTCTGGATTAGCTGTGTACAAATAAATTGTAATCAAATGGCCCAGAACTGCATCTCCCACAAACTCCAAGCGCTCATAATCTCGATATTCCAAATATTCAGATTCTTTCAAACCCAATAATTCCATCTGCTTACAGTATTTCAGACCGACAGAAGGATGGGTTAGGGCTTCTTCAATAAGATTTCTTCTCTTAAATTTGTATTTCAAAATATCTTCCAACTCACTCAATCTCTCAATAAAAAAATTATCCTCTGCGAAAACATGAGCTATTTGTTCTTTCATCCACTTATTATCCAATTGTTCATCCATTTTAAGGAGAAGATTTCTGAAATTTTTTGATGGAGATTGTTTTCTTCATCTGTTTCAAAGCTATTGTTTTAGGGTTTCTCATTTTCCCTAATATGGAACATATGTGCTATACACGGTTTTCAGTTTGCCTTGAGCTGCAAGTTTCTGAACAATAAATGTTTTTATTCATTTTTTATCGGCTATATTAAACAGTCCGGCTGATCAAATTGATCGTGACTTCTGTATTTCCCTTTTTAAACAATGATTTAAAATCTTTATTAATTATATTTTTTATTTTCACTAGTAAATATTTTATGTTTTATAATTGAAACTATTAATTAAAAAATAGTCGAAGGCAACCTCAAAATCTGACGAAATAAAAACGAAACTAAACTCACACATCAGAAAACTTGACGTGCAAGAAAATTAAAACTTAATCTTCAAACTTACCAAATGAGCTTCGTAGAAGAATTCCAAAATAAATATAAAATAATGAAGTCAACTAAATCTAAAATTGTCGGCAGACGGAGTTGAAGAACTTGGATAAGATATTATAAAATAATCTATTTGATGGGGTGGCATTTGGAATTTTCTTGTACACTTTCGTACAATGAATTTTAAGATTTTTCATATACGGTCAAATGGCCTTTAAAAAAGGATTTTGGAGATTGGAAGAGTATTATCAAGGAGAGCTATGTTTATTTGGAGGGTGGAGGCTATCCTCCCAATAGAACGCACTACAGATGAAATTATTTTTTTCTCAAATCTGCGAAAATGTAGAGTTTTTTTCCTAAATTTGTTGGTTGTTTTCGATCTAGAATACACATATCCTGAATTTTTTGTAAAAATCTGCTGCATTTTCAGATTTTTCAAAGTTGTACGGGGGTGCATTCCTTCGGGAGAATAGCGGCGTCCCATTTGGAAAGCTACCAAGGTCATTTAGAGAGCAACCAAGATCATTTGAAAAGTAAAAACATCAAGGTCATTTGAAGGTAAACATATTATATTTTTATTTTTGTTTTCATATAGTTTTTATATAATTTTTATATATTTAACATTTAATATCTTTAATGTTATATAGTTTTTTATATTGTTAACATTTATATTTAATTTTATATAGTTTTTATATATTTAATATTTAATTTTAATAATATGTTTGGTTTTGAAAAAAAATTTATAGAGAGCTATGCAGTCATATTAGTTAATTTATTTATATTTCATATTTTGTTTCAAAATGTATGTATATGAATGCATTGCTCCATATTAGATTAATTGTATATATATATATATATATATATTTATTTATTTATTTATTTATTTATTTATTTATTTATTTATTTATTTATTTATTATTTTTTTATTTAATTTTTATTATATGGATGACAATGTCACCCATATTAGAATAATTGCTAAAATTTTCATATTTTTTGTTTTTTATATTTATATTATGCATGGCCATAATTTTTTTATTTATAAAAATAGTTTAGGTAAAAATATTATATTTTAGTGTTCATTTAAAAAGCTCCTTACATTTAGATCATTTCATTTAAAAATTTGATTTAGATAGTTTCGTTTATAAATTAGATTTAGATAATTTCATTTCAAAATTAAATTTAGATAATAAAATGTTAATTTAAATTATCTAAATTTAATTTTTTGGAATTATCTAAATTAAATTTTTTAGAATTATCTAAATTTATTTTTTTGGTTTTTTGAATTTGATAGTTAGTTTAATAATGTATTTATATGGATGACAATGCCACCATATTAGATAAATGGTTAAAATATTTATTTTATTATTTATATTATGGATGGCAATGCGCCATAATTTTTATATTTTTTATAATAATTTGGCTATAAAAGTTGTTTTATATTAGTTATTTAAATACTTCTTAGATTTAGATAATTTGATTTAAAAATTTGATTTTGATAATTTGATTTAAAAATTAGATTTTGATAATTTGATTTAAAAATTAGATTTAGATAATTTGATATAAAAATTAGATTTAGATAATTGATTTAAAAATTAGATTTAGATAATTTGATTTAATTATATTGATTTTGTTATTATTTTAATACTTTATTCCTAATATTAGACTTAGTTTTAATATGGATGGCAACCCTGCCATATTTTTATAAATATTTTTTACATTAATTTTTAAGGTCTCCTAATGTTTAAAATTAGGTTTACATAGTTTAATTTAAAAATTAGATTTAGATAGTTTGATTTAAAAATTCAATTTGGATAATTTGATTTAAATAATTTGATTTTAAAATTAGATTTAGATAATTTGATTTAATTAGATTGATTTTGTTAATTGTATTAGGATTGTAGTATATCTTTTAATTTATATATTGAAATGGTTTTTTTTGTAATCATAAATAAGGCATACAAATGGACATTCATATGGGAATGAAGGTAGAAGTTAGTTACGATGAGGAGGGCTTCAAGGGGGCATGGTTTCAAGGAACATTTATAGGCATTGTAAAAAAATTGGATAAACCAAAATTTTATGTGAGATATGATCACTTCATAACTGATGAATGGGCTCAAGATCCCCTCATTGAGGAAGTATTTTTAGACTATATGATCTACATATTCCACCTGTGATTAGTTTACCTCAATATGTACCACCTTGGTTTGTAGTTAAAGTTATAGACAATGATTATTGGTGGTCGGGTGTGACTGTTGATAGATTTGTTTCGCCACTCAGTCTTGAAGAGTTCTTTGAAGTATATTTCCCTGACAGTCATACTCTAAAACCATATTCATTCACCTACTTACGACTAGGGCAAGAATGGATTAGAGGATGATGGAAACCAACACAGTGGAATTGAAGATTTCACAATTACTTTTTGGTTTGAGATCTAGTACCTGTGAAAATGGGATCACATATTTTTAGGTTTCATTATTTAGTATTCCAAATAAGAGATCATGTTTTGTCATGTTTTCATAAAATGGCCCTTTAGACCATTTCATTGTCATTGTGTATCCATTATTGTTATAAAATATTCATTTTATTATTGTTACAATATCTTGGATCTCATTTTCTCCATGTATCTATAATTCTTATCATTTCTTCACTCTAATTGTTGTTCTTGTCTCATTTATTTTCCTAATTGTTATTCTATATGTATAAATATGTATTTAAACATGATACAAAAATTATAAAAAATAAATTGATATGTATTATAACATATGGCCTTTCAATTCTATATATAAAAAATCATATTAATTGACAAGTAACACTAATTCTTTCTAAACATTACAATGTTGAACTACATATTGAGCATATAAAGTTTGTTTAGGTTACTAATTTTACATTATTTCATAGTAGCTATGGTGAGACCAAGGTTGAACTTTGAATCAGAGGAGGCAAGAAGAGGATATCAAAGACAATATTTGAAGAGAGTCTCATAGATGTCAGTAAGAACAATTGATAAAAGGCAAAGAGAACAACATAGAATAAGACGTAATGAAGTTGACAGACAAAGAATTGGTAGAAAAAGGACATAAGTAACAATGGAACAATTAGAAAATGAAAATTGAGATGAAACAAATGTTGAAAGAAACAACCGTCAGTGAACTTTTGAACAACTCCTTCAAAATGAAGGATGTGAAAGGATACAAGATGATCTTGAACCAAGTCACAGATATAACAATCCACCTAATGTAAACATTCAGTTGGATGTTGAAAATGAATACTTTGCATCTATAGAACATGTTCCAGAAACACGACAACATGAGAATTAAATAAAAATGAATCTTGATGTGGAAGGTACTATGGAAAACATGTAGACCCAAATGGTATGGTTCAAACTAAATTTAGAAGATTCCAAATGTAGTTTAGACATTAGATAGGTAGTTTGAAGACTCCTAATATGTGTCACATTTGTCAAGAATTGTATCTTGCAATGAAAGTATATCAGACCTATGAAAGTTCTATATGAAACAGGTGTCGACAAGAGCGAGGAACTTATAGGTTTTCATCTTCAAAAAATATGGACCATGGCTCTCAACCAGAAGAGATTGCAAATTTGACTCATATTGAAGAGATGTTGGTTGCATGTGTCAGCCCTATACTACAAGTTACATGTGAAACTGGTGGTCAATATAAGTATGAAGGACACACTCTAATTTTTCCCCAACATGTAGAACAAGTATCCAAAGTTTTACCACATATAATTGAGCATTTTCTAATCATTATTATTCACAGAAGGGGCCAACATGGCATGTGTTATAACTTTATTGTAAATAAGGGTTGTGTGTACAGAGCATTGAAATACAAAGTAGAGCATGAAAAGTTTTATGTAGATGTTAGAATTGATGAAGCTAATCTCAATGACTTACCAAGAAATTATGATGAGAATATTTTTAATAGATTGAGGATAGTGCACATGGAATTTGATTTTGATGCAAACAAAGTCATATTTTTGGGTTCATTCATGGAGATGTAGATGAAGGTAATGTAATTGATAACACAACATCTATGGCTTCAAGACCACCAAATTCTCAAAGAGAAATGGAATTAATCCAAGCATGGGTTAACAATCCTGACACAATTCCATCTACATGAATTGAATGGCCAGTTATAGGTCCATCACCTTTCAATGAATATGTCATATCAGGATTGTTAGATATGGCATTTCCAACATTATCTCTTGATGGAAGATGTGCTTTGTTAGAGCCAAGAATGAGGTGAATTCATCTAAATGAATTTGTGAAGCATTTGTTGTGGTATACAGATCATCGCTTTGGTAAACATCCAAGGTTTAGGTATTTGATGATGAACATCATAATGAGACATCATGCACAAAATTTATATGTTGTATTTGTAAAAAGGAATTTTCAAGACATGTCAATTACCATCAATGAGCTACGTGAACATATGGAAAATATGCCACATAATGATTTGGAAAATAGTTTGATGAGATTTGTAACAACTCTAAGAGTAACAAGATCGTATTGGTCTAAATGTAAAGCAGAATTAACAGACCTGCTTCACCAAATTGGCACTCCTATAATTTTCTTCACATTAAGTGAAACAGATATGTAGTGGTCTGATTTGCATGTGTTGATGCCAAGAACACCACCAAATGGCCCACAAGAGGCTAAAAAGTGGAGAAGATAGACTGCCATTGACTATCCTCATATAGTTTCACATTACATGCATTTAAGGCATACAATGTTCAAAAAGGAAATACTTGAAAAATGTATGAAAGTCAAATATTTTTGGTGTATATATGAGTGAAAACATAGGGGTTCACCTCATGTGCATGGATTCTTATGGTTTTAAGGAGCACCGAAAATGGACACTATTGACTAGTCAACTGAGGAGGAATGAAAAAGTGTTGAGAGATATTTTCATTCCATTATTCATGCATGGAATCCTAGACATGCTCCTCATCAAAGAAATATACAAGTATGTTTAAAGTAATTTGATCATATATTAACTAAAAATTTATGAATAGAAGTCGGTCTTGTCAATGGAGTGTTGGGATATATCTGTAATATTGTGTACAAACCAAGAACTGCCCCACCTAAACCACCAGCTTATGTCATGGTTTAATTTGATAATTATTCTGGAATATCATATGATGACCATCATCCAAATATAGTTCTAACATCACCACTACAGATCCTGGTAGAACCTTTTAGTTACCATTAAGGTTGGCATGGGCATTGATAATTCATATATCTTAGGAAACAACTTTTTCCAAAGCCATAGTTGATATAGGCCCAAGAGAAAGAGCATGATTGACATTTATAGCTATATCTCGTGTAAAGTCTCTAGAAGGCTTGAGAATAATGCCACTATTCACATATGACCACTACGAAAAAATGAAAAGTGGGAAACAACTTTCCAATAGAAAAGCAGAAGAAATCAAACTCAAGTGTCTTGAAAATCAATGATATACTCTAATGATGTATTGCTATTAAGAAATGCATTATTGATTATTCTCTTACTTTGTGTCAAAATTATTCTCAATTATTCTTAAGAAATAAATTAGTATATGATATTTGGAAATTTTGTTCACTTTTTCTTCAATTTGTATCAATAATCAAAATCATATCATGTTTCAATACCCAAAATTTCATTAATTTAAATAAAAAAGTTCCACACATTAATACATACTATTCCACTATAAGTAACATGTAAAGTTCCAAATGGAAATGCAACATAGTTATTATGATTATTTTTATATACTGATGTTTGTTTAAAAAAATTTAGGATACCATTCAACCTATAGTTGCATCTAACAAAGAGTCAAACATCATGGTTACGAGACCACCTTCTTTGGTGGCCTCAAATTATTTCTTTGAGACTTAATTTGACAAGTGTACATGAATAATTGTAGACTCATGCACAAATATAATCAAATTTGTGGAGAACACAACATTATAAATTGATTATGTTCAAGAATTGGAAATAATACAGATGGAAGATATTGTGAAAGTTCTGCCAAAGTAGATGCATTTTTTGTCAATGATGAAAGAAGTCTACTGTGATCATTGTTCAAATAAGGGTCACAATACCATCTTAATCGTTGAAGAATATGTGATGTACTTACAACATTATGAAGAATTGTTTTGTATTTAGATCATTCTTATCTTGGCTTTCACACTTCTTACTTCATCTAAATAGTTGTAGTGGGACTTATATTTCCCCTTTCATCTACGTAAGTTTCATGAACAAGAGAAAAATAAAAAATTTTGACAATTCTACTGATGTTTACCACTAAACTTGCAAGGTTATGCAACATGTTTTGTTGAACTCTATATTTGTAATATTAATTCCTTCAATGGATGTGCCAAATAAATGTGAGGAATTAATTACAAAGGACATCTTATGGATTTTAATTATTTCTACTTCTAACCCTAACCTAATCAATGTTATAAAACTATACCAAACCCTTACCTTTGTAATCAACAAAATTTGGTCTAGTAAAACCTAAGCCCCTGATCTCGATCAATTTGCCTAATTTCAAATCTAAATCCCTATGACAAAATTTACTAGATATAATGTGAAAAGTAACCCTGAAAATCCTCTTTGCATAATTAAATAAAAAAAATAAAAAAATTTATATCAAGCTTATACTATGGTCTAATTTCTAGAGCTTGCATATTTATTTAATTTCTATAAATTTTTTATTTTCTTTTGGTAAAAGGCCAAAGCCAAAATGTTATTAATCAAAATCAAAGATACAATGTTTACATAGTACCTTGCTCAGTGCAGGCACTAGTAGGAAAGAGCGAGGTTGAGAAAACCTCCAGCCTTGCCTAGGACCTAAGTCCAATTTAAGATACATAGTTCACAGAAGAGGGCATTCCCTCAAGTTACAATTTGAATATCCCAAGTACCAGATATTCATCAGAGAGCATTCCCTCCTTCTGCAGAATTAATCGACAAAGAAAGCATTCCTACGAGTTACAGAATATCCCTAATACTAGCTATTCAAAAGAGGGTATTCCCTCTTTTTAATCGAGACCAAGAAGGCATTCCTACAAGTTACATATTGAATATCCCTAATACTAGATATTCAAAAGAGGGCATTCCCTCTTTTTTCTAAATTTAACGACCTCAGCCTTATCTGAGGAGAACAGGAACTTCTTAAACTGGATGAGGACTTTCTATGATTCCTTCACTTCTTTCCTTAAAAAAACTTGTTTGGGTGCTTCTGTCAGAAATGTTGCCTTAGGAATCCTCGAGCTTGAAAGTTTCTATGCAGATTTCTTTTTCTTCTTGACTTTAATTTTCCTTGGATGTTTCTTTGCAAGATTTCCATCCTTTCTTGACTTGTTGACTGTATTTTCCTCTTATCATGCAAAACTTCGTTAGCTACCTAGCTTGGAATAGGGTTAATTAGTATCTGGGATAGATCTCTCCTTTATTTATAAAAAACCAGTCCTAGAAAGTTCATTTTACATGGTAATATAATCAGTAACATTAGTAAAACCAATTCTTCCTTCGTCTGGAGGTCATAAATTTACTTTGAAAATTACCCATGTATAAATAATCTTGATTTAAACCATTGTAATTTCAGCTACTCGAAACTACTCCAAGATAATAAACTATATAAAACATTTCTAAACTATGCAAGTGATTTAGTGCCCTTAAATCCTTAAGCTTTAATTCCTCAGGTAAGAAGTTTAATAAGCAAGATTTCAAATATATGACTATACATGCATAAATATTACCGAACTCACCGAAAACTTGAGAGTACCCATTTTAGTAACAAAAAACCACAAACTGTGCCTTTTTAATCATTTCTATCTACAATGCTCATTAATACCCTAGTCTAAGATTCATGCTGGTAGTCTATTCCCAACAGAGATCCGGGAATCATCATAGAGATTATTTTTTATAACGAATTGTAAGTTAGAATATAGATTTGACCTTTAAATCACCTTAACCAACTATTATCATCAAGAGGCTACTATGTTCCTATACTGTTACCTTAGCATTTCTTTTAAGATAAGAGAACTTCCTTTGGATTATTTCTTTTTGAATTGACCAAAAATTAATAACAACCATTCCTAGATATCAATAATTGAAAATTTCCACACCAAAAATTTAAACAGTGTTGTAACCCTACTGCTTCTATCAAAGACCCTACCTACTAGAGATCTAGCAGTACTATACCTTTACTAGCTTGAATAATACTATCAACATATGCCAAAATATCCAACCTACTAACTTTTTATAAATACTTAATTTATGAATTGCAATGTCCTTCACCAGCCATATATTTGCTTCATACTATAACTGGCTACTGAAATCTTACAAATCTTACCCGGGTCGCTTCCTTCAAGCATATACAAAGTCTAAACTGATATGTTATTATGATTTAAACATTTATATGCTGAGAATCAAAAAATAATACAGACGTAAGTTTATGCTATAATAGTTAAACGCTTATATATTATCTTATCCAAAAAAGTTCCTTAAAGGTGTAATCTTCCTTCATTTCTTCCTAACTAGAGTGTGGAACACCAGTTCTTCTTCCTCCTCCATGTCTTCCTCTAGACCTTGATCAAATTTTCTCTTACCCTTGACTGCCTTGAAACCCTTGGTTTCTTTTTTTATAATTGCTGGAGAAAAAAGTTGTAGGTCATGTAGTGACATAGACCCAAAGTCAGTTTCTACTTCAAAGCCCTCCGCGATTAAATAATCTTTTACCCATTTGACATCTTCACATGGCTTAACCTTTATCCATTTTAGAAGAAACTCTACATTACGCTTCATCGTGTCAACTCTCCTATCAAAAATCTTCTTGTCTTTGAAGACCAGAATTGGTCTTCAGGCGCAATGAATTTTATGGGTCAAGGAACCCATAGGATTCGCCATGTAATCTTCTGGATAGGGTATCATTAGGTTAGAGTTAAAACTGTTAATAGATAAAAGGATCCCACTAGAATGCTTATCATCAAATAATTCCAAACAAGCTGATATTACCTCTTCCTTAGGGATTCTGATCATTAGCAGGATCGCTGCAAAGGTACCCACAATATCACAGTTGACCCTGTAGATGAATTTGTGATTGAAGTTGTCTTCACCCATAATTTTCTCAACCGCCCTTCTTCCTAAGTCATCTATCTATAGGATTTTGTCTCATCTTTATGCTTTGATACTTCCCCTGAAGGCATTCATTCTATTTTCCAAGAGGGAAATAAGCTTAATATTTGACTCCATATCGGTTTGCATATGCTTTCATCGAGGGCATATGTCTATTTATTTCTGGCTACCCATTAATGGGAAGGTCTTGATATCTATTTTGATGGCACCAAATTATGTCCACTTGCCTATTGCATTTAATAAGATGTATGTACTTGACATGGAGCTTCTATTGAAATAAAGCTAAGTAACATGTAATCTACTTTTCTTGATTCGAATAATAAAGCTCAGCTAAAAAATTCTAATTTTAATCAAAGAAAGATCTATGATAGATTTCATGTTAAAATCAAAATTGAACAAAGCGAAGAATGTCATATTATTTCAAACATAAAGCCTTTCTTTGCTTTAATATGATAAGTACAAATTTTCCTTAGGGCTTTACTTGATCCCTAGGCCCGGCCTGAAGAACAAGAGGACATCGAGGAGCTTTTATCTTCTCAGGTCAATTTTAGCCCAATAACATCTTCTGAAATAAAGTCGTTCATCCAATTTATCTCAGGAGGAGAGAGTAAATGGGTAAAGAATAACAAGAAGTCCAGGTTCCTTCTTATTGAAGGTGTTTCCTCTATATATATGTCCCAGTCCTCTAATTCAAGAATAGGAGAGGTGGAAACATAATTATTATTGACGACACTCCTATCATATTCTTTAGGTTTCAAAATAGATAAATCTATCTGTATACTCTTTAGAACTTTGTCCAAATCTACCAGATATTTCCTTTTAAAAATTCTCCTGCATAGACTTCCAATAGTCTTGATATCCGGGTCCACTTGAAGGGCCGAAGCTAAGAACATCGTCGGAATATCCAAGTTAACTCGATACCTATTGGTATTTTTCCTTGAATTCACTTCCTATTACCACAAATACAACTCTTACTACAATACTGAATTTGATCATAATTATCTTTCTAATCCTACTGGAGGAAATTACCTCATCGAAGGCTACTTGTCTATGTAAGCTCCTCAACTTGATTGGGGTTGCCATTTCTTGAGGAGCTGTTTAATCATGTGCAGGATAAGTACATATGTTGCCAAGATTTTCTTATAAAGGTTTCTAAAGAGTGTTTAAAGAACGTGAATCCTAATCGATAGCGATTCTCACGGAAGCCAGATTGGTCGATTTACTTTACCTAATATTCCAGTTGTCCTTCAAACATAAAGGTGTAATGATTTGTGTTTCTATATTACTTTTGAATGTGAATAAATGAGTTTAGATTGATAACTTCATCTTAGGATAAACCTAAAAGAGCCCTCCTATACATTTTTAAGTTAGGAAGCAAAAAAACCTCTAAACTATAGGCATATAATTATCTGAATATAATAAGAGAATATATGTCTACTGCGACCCTATATATTTAGGAATAAGTTTAATTAAAAAATGGGGAGAACATGCTACGTATTTAGTTTTTGATAATGGAAAATAGGTTTTAATGGGGCCCTGAAACCCTTACAGAACATATAAGTTTAACATAGATATAGCATTTAAAGAAGCAATAACAAAAAAGCCACAAGCAAAACAACACCCCCCCAACAGAAAGTAAGCTAAAACCAGTAAAAGAAAGCAGGGAAGTAGAACAAAAAACCAAGAAAAGCCAAAAGCCAGGAGAACAGCTCAGGCAATTTCCCTAAGAATCTCTGCAGCATGAATCTCGAGCTCGGACACCCTTTCAGCATGCTACGTATTTATTTATTTATAAATAAAAACTGATGAATAAATATTTAAAAATATGAACATAACAGAATATAATCCCTTTGATAAAATAAGTATACAAGTAAATAACAAGGTATAACCCAAGGGAAGCATATGAACCTGAAATTATCCTAGCCATAAATTATTACTAGATGAAAGAAAGGAGATGAAAATGATGTAAGTAAGAGCTAATGGTTGAATGTAGACAAATAACTAAGAAAGAAAATAAATAAAATTATCCTTAAAAGATTATATGATTGTAAGTATATATATTTATATATGAAAAACTATGCTCACATATATAGCCTGATATAAATTGTGGGACTCTATATGTCTAAAATTTATATGAATATCTCTATAAATGTATATGTATGATAATGAGATTAAAATACCATCTAAAGCTAATTGAGTGTATTATATGAGAAACAATCACTAAAAGACTAGAGGCCACCTATGAAACATAAAGATATCCCAGTTCCTAAATTATTCCTCAAAGAATATGAGAGAACTAAAACTGTAGGATTAGAACTGAAGTAAGTATTCTAGCTAATAAGGAACATTACTCTTTTTAAATAACCTTGATCACATCCATGTTTAGTCCTGAATTATTCTACAATAGGGGGCTACCTATTTTCACCTCTATTACCTTTCATCTCCTCTGAAGCTCCTGACAGTTCCATATTTCTCCCTCCTTTCTAATGACTATAATGGTTTCTTCACTCATATTGCCAAATTTAATATGATGGGAGCACTTCTTCACCTTCGGGGAGATAATGTGCAGGTTCTCCCTTTCTAGTTTATCCCAGGGTTCGGGAATGGCAAAGCCCTCCTCTCTCCAGTAGTTCAGTCTCTCCTTTGTTTCCAACTTTACCTTTAGAGTTTCTTTGAATAGATAATCCAAGTTTCTCAACATTTACAGCCAATGTGCATCAAAAATCTCCTTATTCTTGAAAGACATTAACGAAGTCCTCTTGGATTTAGGAACTGCCTTCAAATTTCCTATTTCTATTCTCATTATTGTTTATGTGAAAGGAATAGTAAGATGACAGTCTATACTATACACTATTTTCTATAGTCCTTCTAGAAGATTCTTTTGAAAAAGAAATTTTGTAGCTACCACTACTATTTCCGATCGGTGCCCAATGAAGGATGAAAGGGCAATGAAGTTTCCTATTATATTTCCATTTGTGCAATAAGTAAACTCATTATCAAAGTGATTGTCCCCAAACCCTCTTTCCAAATTTCTTCTAATCGATTCAACGATGGGGTTAAGAAGCTAGTTCCACCTCTCTGGTTTAATAGTTCCCTTGAATGTCATCGCCCTATTTTCTAGGTTAGCAAAGGTAATAAGCCTTGTCTCCATGCCTATGAACTTCCTCTAAAACTAGCACTATGCCTTTTTTGAGAAGAGCTCGCTAATAATATCCACAAACTAGACATCTCAACAACTACTTGTGTCCATGCTTCCTAATTTTAAAACTTGATTTATCCTAGCTAGAGCCACACTTCTAAATCCGTGTCATGACATGTATCCTTCGTTCTAGGAAAAATCCACAAAAGATCCTTGTTTTCATCGGTCCTTCTAAATTGTCATTGGGATTCTGACATTTCTCGTTGGGTGAAGGTCTTATTTATAATGATTATATCATTTTTAGTGATGTTGAAGTGGACACCTTTATATTTAGAAAAGATCGTTAAGCCAAGTGGAGCTTTACAGTCATGAAAAATGTTCTATATGTAGGAGAAACTATTTTCCAACACTTTACCTCATAATATTGTAGCATGAAGTGACTTTTAAGTGTACTACTTTGCTATAGATTGAATTTAATAAGATCTGATGCCACCTCCTAAGAGGAATTTCATCTAATACAAGGTGAAATCTTAGTTTAAGGGAGCATTATTCCATGATGCCTGAAAACATATCCAAAGGGGACACTTAATTCATGATATGTATAGTGTTTAAAATAATAACAATGTCCTTACCAGTGTTAAGCAAGGGTTCCTGAGCCATTAGGAAAGTTGTTTGGACCTGAAGATGGTGCTAGAGATGTGAGATCATTCTTAAGATAGAGTGATCCCATCTACCCCTAAATTAGCTAATTCATCTGCTCTCTTATTACCTTCTCTGTAAATGTGATTAATCAAGATTTCTTGAAAGGATTCACATAGAGTTAATGCTTGGGAGAGTAGGGAATTTAATCTCCAATTTGGAGTGGCTCCTTTCGTGAGTGCATTAATGATAATTGTTGAATCCCCTTCTATTTCTAGATGTTGTAATCCCAAGGAGGCACTCTTTTGAAGGTCCTTAACTAATTCATAAAGTTCCACCCAATTATTTGTTTCAGTACCCATAGGAGCTGATACTGATGCTATTTCTACTCCTTCTTGATTATGAATGCAGCACCCAATGCCATCTTTCCTCGGGTTTCCTCTAGATGCTCCATCAAAGTTTAGCTTGTACCAGCCTTCCTTTAGAGGTCTTCATTTACATTCATCTCTCTTTGATGCCTTCTTTTGTGCACTTGAACCAGTAAAGGGTGGAAGGGCCAAACCCTCCCATTTCCCTCACATTTTTCCATCCCAATGACTCATGCTGAGATCTATTTTTTGGATTTTGGCAATATTGTAATTCATATTTTCTATGATTACCACTTCGATTTTGTTGCAAAGCTATTTCCATTCTAGTTTTTCTTCTTTGAAAATTCTTCTATTATGTTCTTTCCAAATCTCCCATACTAAAATAGAGGCGGAGATAGTCCATAAGTTGGCAAATATACTCCTTTTTTTAATGATCGGCCATGCTTGCAACATTTCTCTAAGGGATTGGGGAAAGGCTGAGGACCATCCCAAGTTCCCTTGCAACCAATTCCAACAAAGATTTGAAAAAGGGTAGTTTAAGAATAAATGGTCCACATCTTCTTCTCTATTTTCACAAAGTGGGCATCTACTAGGGCCAGAGAAAACAAGTTTCTTAAATCTATCTGCGGTTAAAATTTTGTAATTCATTGCCAGCCATGTGAAAAAACTTGCTTTCAGTGAACAGTCTTTGCCCCAGCAAAGGTGAATTGGTAAAGTGGTTTTGGGTCTTTTGTAGTTTTGGATAATGAGCTTATAGCCATCCTTTGTGTTATATTCTCCTAACTTAGATCCATCCCATACTAATGTATCTTTCGATTTATCTAATGAAATCTTCATGTTCTTTAGAATATCCATGATTGCTGCCTCCTCGGAGGATGAAATCCCAAAAAATTTCAAGGATTTCCAGAGCCATATTTCCCCATTGAAAGACATATAGTCCTTGAGAAAGAGACCATTCTTTTCTTTCAATAGATTAATGAGGGAAGGGTTATTTAAATTCTTGGATATTACCTCATAGCCACCCCATGAGTCATCCCAGAACAGAACCTCCTCCCCCAAACCCGGGCACCAAGTTAATTTCTCCATAATAATATATTTGCATTTCATCATAAAATCCCATATTCTCAATCCTTTTGGAGGATTTGATTCTCTAAAAATGTTAATGGGGGAATTGTCTTTCAAATATTTGTGAATAAGTAGTTTTTCCCATTTAGCTTCTGAGTTTCTAAAGAGTCTCCACAATAATTTGGCTCCTAGGGCACTACCTTGGTCCCCTAAATTTTTGAGTCTCACCCCTCCTTCCTCTTTTTGGTTTACATGTGTTATCCCATGATATTAAAGGGATTTTCTTATTTTCATTGCTCCCTTGCCAAAAAAATGTCCTTAAATGCTTGATGATTTATGATCTTTTTTTTGAGAGAAGGTGCATACAAGATAAATGGTAGGTTGGCATAACTACTAGGACTGACGTTACCATGGTTGTTCTTCCAGCAGAGGACAGCCATCTTCCCTTCCACTAGCTCATTTTGTTTTTAATCTTATCAATAAAGGGATCCCATATATATGTAGCTATGTTATCCTTAACTAAGGGAAGACCCAGGTATTTACAAGGAAGCTTACCTTGATTAAAATTGAGGATCCTACATATGTCTTTTTTAGTTTCTATGTTAGTATTGAAGAAGATATTTGATTTGTCCGGATTAATTTCTTGTCCTGAAGCCTTTGAATATGTCTCTAGGATCCTCCTAAAGGCTCTTGCCTCTTTTCTATTACTGGCTCTGTATAGAAGAGTATCATCAACAAAATACTAATGAGTAGTGGGATCCAAGTTACTAGTAATGGAGATGCCCTCAATAGCCTCGTTTTCCTCTTCTTTTGTGATTGCCCTATCTAGTGCTTCTGCCATGATTATGAATAGAAATGGGGAGATACGGTCTCCCTACCTAAGCCCTCTAGATATGCCGAAAAAACCTTCTGAGGTTCCATTCACTAAAACTGATATCATGGGGGTGGAAATACATTCAAAAATTAAGTTGATCCAGCTTTTAGCAAAGCCAAAGGCTTCCATGCTTTTGTATAGAAATCTCCAATCAAATTTGTCATATGCCTTTTTTATGTCTAATTTGATAAGCATGCTTGGATTCTTATTTTTAAGGATCGAGTGGATAGCTTCTTGAGCTATGATTACCCCATCAAAAATGGATCTTCCTAGAACAAAACCAATTTGTTCCTCGCTGATGATCAAAGGGAGGATTTTTTGAAGTCTAAGGGCCAATGTTTTGGTAAGTAATTTATATAAAGTATTACAAAGTGCAATTGGTCTAAAATCATTAAGGCTATTTGGTTTCTCTTTTTTGGGAATAAGAGCAATAAAGGTGTTATTTACTTTCTTAAGAGTTTTTCTTGAGTTTCTGACCCCTTCTAAGGCTTACGTGACTTCCTTTCCAATAAAGTGCCAACACTTCTTAAAGAAAATAGCTGAGAAGCCATCTGGTCCCGGATATTTTTCCGGATTCATTTGCATTAAGGCATAATTGATCTCATCCATGGTAAATTTTCTAGTTAAAATTTGGTTATGTTGTTTAGTTATGACTTTTGGGATATTTTTAAGAAGTTCTGCTTGACATCCCAGATTCGAAGAGTCCCTATTATTTAGAATGTTATCAAAATAGTTTACTGATTCTTCAACTATTCCTTTTGAATCCTCTATGGTTTTCCCCTTGTCATTTATAATACTAGAAATCCTATTAGTGTTTCTTCTTTGTTTGGTACTATTATGAAAGAATTTAGTATTTCTATCACCTGCTTCCAACTAAGTTTCTCTTGATTTTTGTTTCTAGAAAATTTCTTCTTGAGCCAATATCTCTTCATAATCCTTGACCAAATTCTTCTCCCTATGTTATAGGTCATCATTCATACCATCCTTGATAACCTGAGAATTAACTTCTCCTAATTTTATTTCTAGTATTAGTTTCTTTTCGAAGATGTTACCAAACTTAGACGAGTTCCATTCTAACAATTTTCTTTTAATCCACTTTAGTTTGTTTACTAATCTATACATTTTGGAACCTATTATCTTAGGTTCTGACCACCAAGACTCAATAAGCTTCAAGATTTCCAGATCCCTTAACCATGCTTGTTTGAATTTAAAGGAACATTTTTTGGCTTAGTTTGTGTTGTAATGTTAAGAAGTATCGGGTAGTGATCTGATCCAAATAATGATAGGATGTTGGCTGAGAGTGAGACATCATAATTGGTTAGGCTTCCTTTAAGGAAGAATCTATCTAATTTCTTTGCTATGTTGCAAAAACCTAGTCTTCTATTGTTCCAGGTAAAGCAGTTGTCCTCTATCAAAATTTCAAGGAGGGAGTTCCTATATCTCCATTGGGTGAAGTCTCTGGTTGCTAATGGAAGGGTATTCGCACCTCCTCTTTTCTCAAACATCTTTATTATCACATTAAAGTCACCACCTAAAAAACAAAGTGTGTCCTTTGTCTAATTGAGATATGATTCTATCGCTTGCCAAACTGAAATTTTTTATTTATTTTGAATTGGACCATATACATTTACTAGATTAAAGGTCAGATTGAGTCTAAAGTTCTTGACCGTTCCACTCATCCAGAATTGTCTTCTCTCTGTAATGTTTATTGATATACTTCAAGGATCCCAAATAATTGCCAAGCCACCCAATGCACCCTTTGCCAACAAGGCTTCAATCTCCCTCAACCCTAATTTCTTTTTAAAATTCCCTAACTCTATGTCATCTAACTTTGTTTCTTGAATTAACATAATCTCTGGGTTGTGAATTTTGATGCAGTGTTTGATTAACCATTGCTTGTTAGGGGCGTTCATGCCCCTAACATTCCACAAAAGGACATTCATGGCTCTTTGGGAAGGTTCTTCCCCTTCCCTGCATTCAGAATAGATGTAATTTTGACCTGTCCTACAACTTCCCCAGCCAAGCCTCTTAATTCTGCGTTAGACTTTCTTCATCTTTTCCTTTCTTTTTTCGCACAATCCAAGGATTTCTTATTATCTTTAAGTTGAGCAATGCCTAGAGATTCTTGCTCATGTGTTTCCTTATTTTTCAGATTTATTAACAAATCTTCTACTGATCCTCCTAAGGTGTCAATATTCAAATTGATTCCCTCAATTAGGAGCTCCTTCTAACGTTTTAATTCTTCTGGATCACAAATCTCATCCAAAAGTAGTTCCATTAATTCCTTTGTTAATGATTCCGCTATATAATTTGATATTATGTTTACTTCTTGAATTTTTTCTCTTTCTGAACTTGAGTTTTCTAAATTATCAGTCGAGACCACTTTAGGGATGTCTCTTGTTTCTAGAGTAGAGTTAGCATTAATCTCTACCTTTCCTAGAGAGTTTCTAAGAGTAGGGCTTCTTGGGGGATTGAATTCCAATTTCTTTTCCTTCGTCCCATAACTTTGTCGATCCTTTTCCACTGTCATCCTAGGGCCCATATGTGAGGCTTCATTCCACCCATCTAGATTGTTGAAGTCTAATTGCCTAATTTCTTCCTCCATTGATGGTTGTGAAAAAACTACTTTATCATTCCTTGCTTCTTCTAAAATGAAATCATTTTTGTTGGGGGATGCTCTAATTGAGGTATTCTTAGAGTCATTTTCAGGGGCTAAAATTGTTTTTAGAATGCTTGGGCGTTTTTGCCCTACCTTCATTGAAGATGGGACACTGCCTGGGAGTATTATCAAAAATTCACCCCCAATTTCGTTGAGGTGGATATCTACTCCTTCTGCAGGGACAGAGTTAGATTGAATGGATCTTCTTTCTATTGGAACATCTTTGTAATCTCTAATAATCTCCTTCAAAATAATAGGGATTATATTATGTGATTTAGACCGATCTTGAATCAGAACATGGGGGCATGATTTAATCAAAATGTCCATTTCTACTATGATGGTTTGTTCTGATTGGGGATATTTTATTTTCACCATTCTTAGATATTTCCCTAATTTATTGCCAATGTCATTAATAATAGTTTTGTTCATGTATTCTATAGGGAAATCTAAGAGCTAGACTGCTCTTACTACTTTGATATCCTACAGATTGTTAGGGTTGAAAGAAGGGTGCCAATCTAGAACTATAAAATTATGCCCTAGAAATTATAGACATCTATTATCTAAAAATTTCCCCTTAGTTTCAATGTTGGAGCATAAAACAAACAAAAACTCATCAGGTAAAAGCATTATACATACCTATGACCCTAGATTCTCCATTAGCCAGTCTGCTATCTTAGATGCAGAAATGCCATACCCATTCCATCTTAAGAAGACACCTTGGAGATGCATGAGATCTTTAGATTGTTTTATAAGATTTTCCTTAATATTAATTACTAAGGGTGAATGTGGATTATTCCAGTGGTGAGGGGAAGAATAAGGAGGGCTTTTAGGGTAATGAGTTACCAATTGTCCTCTTGATGGTTTATCAAGTATATCTCTTTTGTGCGGAGGAGTATAGGTTTTTGCAGGAGAAAGAATGTGTTTGAGCTTCCAGTCCTTTTCTAGCTTTTGTGGATTCACAGGGTTATCCTGAAAGTCTCTTAGGGCTTCGAAGCTATTAGTTAAGTGAAGGGTTTTGGAAGAAGGCGTAGAAACTCGACATTGTCTTTGATTTTTTGTCTTTGTTACTTTGATCCAACTTTCAAATTCAGATGCTCCCTTTGAAGAAAATCTATTGTCAGAGACTTTGGCCCTGGGAAGGGTTTCAGAATGCGGATCCCTTCAAAAAATATTTTCTTTTGGAGAGAAATTTTTCCTATATTGATAACATGATGAAAGCTATTGTTGAATGCCTGCATATCTTCTTTTTGTGAAAAATGTAATCTGCTTTTCCAAGTATTCAATGGAGTGGAAGACCAAATGTCTTTGGAAGGGCAGTGGCAAATGTCTGTGTAAGGGAAGAGCCATCACATATACCCAAAAGGAAATTATTGTTCACTTAATTATTTAATTATATAATATTTCTTTTAATATAAAGTTTCTACACTTTTATTAAAAGAACACATTCACATGTATGCACATAATTAATCTTGATTACTTAGCAATTAAAGGGGATTTGTGCTTTCAAATTTGTTATTTTGTCTTATTCTACTTAACATTTCTTTTGCCTCTTAATCCTCACCACTCATTTCTACCTAACCTTGCATCTCCTTCATTCTCCTTTTTCCTCTTAATCTCAATCACACATTCTTTTCCACTTAATCTTAACCCTTCGTTGGAGAGGCAAAAAATTTAAAATCTCTTCTCTCCATTGAAAAAAGGATCCATAATCAATCATTCAAGCATATTTGCATTCTAGACAACTTTTTGGCATTCTTGAGCATTCTTAGCAATCTAGTTTACTTTCTTGCATTATTTATCATGGCATAGTTTCTAAAATACTAGTTGTTTTGCATCCATTCTAGCTTATTTCTTTCATTTTATAGTTGTTAATATTGAATTACATCATAGATTACTATTTCATTTGATTAATCTTGTTCATTTATATATCTTACTTTGCATTATTATTCATAGTTTAATCTTGCATTTCATAGCTTTGCAATCCTCCTATTTTACTTTACATTTCATCTTGCAACTCAAAGAAGATTGGGATCATCTTGTGAATCTTCCATTTTGAGGTTGTTTAGTCACTACTTATATTGTCTCAATCTAATGAGAATAATATAGAACTAAACTCTCTTCAAATAGGAATCAATAAGCCACTTTCAAACATTTCTTTTGTGAGGCATACCCAAGCCCGTCATAGCTTAGCACTTTATTTTTTGTTATGTTTTCAGTTGATACTATTTTAGACTCTTGGTTACTTTGAAACATATGTTAATTTTGAGGATCTGTAAGATTATGTACCATGTTATCATACATTTTTATTTGATGTGAACCTATTTAGGTGATATAGTACTATGATTAATTGTGTAGTTTATCTATATGGTTAGGTTTTATGATGCATTGTCATGGATATACATGTTAGGATATATCAAGATGAATAATGATTAAGAATTAATTTATATGTATAAACTAGATGCAAATATTGTTTAATTTACCAATGATTAATTAAATGCAAATGTAAGTGGTGTGTGTGTGCTATATTATGTATTATGTTATGTTACATGTGGATTTATTGGACCTACTGATGTGTGCAATGAGTGTGTAGGAAGTTGACCATGGTAATAAATATGGGGTTTTAGAAATGAATTTATGTGTATTCATTGTGATGCTAAGGTCATGTTTGTGAAGAGACGTGGATCTTGTTGTAATGTATTTTATTAGTACAAGTATATTGCATGGTTGTATTTAATTTAGTTTTGTAAATGTTAAATGGTTCGTGCCTAATGTATTTATGTGGTGTCACTTGACACCTATGTCTATGTGAGTTGGCATGGCTAATAAATGTAACTAGGGTAGACCTAGTCATGACCCAGGGGTTACCTAGTGTATTACCCATGCATACCCTAAGGTTTAGGAAGATTATATTTGGTCAAGGGAGTTGAATTTCGTAGGTTAACTTCATGTGGAGTTTAGGAGGACCAAATAGGCTTCTAGAAGGTAGTTAGGGTTAGTTTTGACCACCCTACTTGGTACCTTAGGGGTTAGGGGTCATTTTCAACCCATTAAGAGCTCTTGAAGTCATTTCTAATACCCCTAAAATATCCTCTCTTCAAAGTGGCGAAATTGGAGAGTTTGATAAATTTGGGCAAAATATCTCATCTTTCCCATGTGAGTCATGAACACCATTTATTAGGGTCTTGATTTGGTAGGAGAAGGGAAGACTCTAAAGGCTTCCTCATTAATGCTAGAATCAGATATTCCTATGCGAGAGCCTTTTTAGGGGGATTTGGGAGGAAAGTGAAGGTTGTTCACCCACTCTCTACTCAAGTAGAGACATCTAGTTTTGGAAGGAGACTTGGAGAAGGAGAAAGGCATAAAGGGAGAAAGCTTCTTCAACCCTTCATTTTTCACCTTGAGCTTGGACTTAAGGTTAGAAATCTTTAAGAACCTTATAGATTAATTATTTTGTGCATGTAAAAGCTTTAAGATGCTTTAATGGATTTTCCATGTTATTTTGTTCAAACTCCATGGGTCTCCATGGAGGTATGTGAGTTTGTGTTATTTTTGTGTTGTAAAATTTTGTGGGATTCTTCAAGGCACACTCACCCTTGGGAGGGAAGAGTAGCCTTGAAGGTGTGAAGGATTAGTGGCTGCCCATGATGTGAAGATTATCCCATGTGTGGAGAGATGTACGTGGGTGGGAAAGTCCCCATGATGCCAATCATGCCAAAGGGCATTTGCGGTAATAAGGAGAAGTTTTGATGGCTTGAAGCCATGGAAGTTTTTGTGGAAGTTTTGACATGATGGAATGAGTTTCCATGTGTGGCATATTCCAAGTATTGCATTTGTTTTAGATTGGATATCTCCATATGCGGTGAGCCCTCTTCGGCACTAGTTATAGGTCCTATTTTTTGGCCTAGTAAATCTGGGTATGGGAAGTTTCATTTTTATGTCCTTGTAAAAGCTTGTGTGATCATTTTCTTGTTACCTATTGGTTTCTAAAACCCCTAGCTTGGGGGTGGCCTAAAAGGCCTAGGTTGGGAAGTGATCCTCCATCGTCAACCTATGAGATTTCATAGCAAGATTTGGGTGGAGCTCTTCGTGATCTGGCATGCTTTAAAGGACTTGATTTTAGATTATTTCTTATTCTAGTTCTCTTGTAAAAGCTCCTTTATGGATTAAATAAATTTTGGAATTTGTAAAGTACTAAGTTGTAAAGAATATTACTTTTATTGAATAAAGAAAAAAAAGGGAAAGGACCATTATATTTACTTATTTGTTGAAATTGTTGGATTACCTCACTTTCCTTGCATTTAGTTTTATCTAATAATCTTGTCTTGTTAAATTTGGAATTTGAATGTTATTTAAAATTCAAAATCCTTCCATTGTATCTTTGGTTAAAAGACAATTAAAGGAAGTTTTATAATCCACATTATTTTAAAGGATAAAATTTTATAGATTAGGAAAATATTTGTATTTTCCACATTAGTTGAAACTTGTAAAAGTTTAAATCTAGGATAGGTAAGTTAACTTGAGTAAAGATTAAAAAGTTTATCGAGAGAACTTAAGGAAATAATATTAACATTTATTTCTATGTAAGATCATTAGTAATAATAATAAATATATATATATATATATATATGACTGGGTATGTGCAGGATCATGAGGGGCCAAACTATGCCCTTAAGTGGCAATGAAAAATCAGACAATCAGGATTAGTCAACTTGGCGTAAAAAAATGAACTAGTTATCAACCTAATATTAAAAAGTTGTAAGAATATAATTTGTAGAAAATTGAATGTAGTTTCTAAACTACTAAGCCTTTTCTGAAAAAAAATTAATATGATTGGTAAAAAGTATAGATTGCAATGCAGCACTACAAACATTTCAGCAAAAAAATAAGAAGTACGTGTATGTCTGACCACCCTAATGAAAAGCAAATGATAATATTTTTTTATAATATTCTATATATAAGTAGCTGACTCATGCCCGGATGTGACGCATATTTTTTGGTATTTTTATTCCAAAAAGATAATTAATTATGATTTTTTTGCTACAGCGCTTTCATAATTTAAAAACTCTCGTGTCTGACCACCTTAACTCATTGAAAACTTATCATAATTCAATTTTTTTTAATTTTTTCTTATACTAGATGAAGCATAGAATGTGACGCATCTTTTGGATTTCAAAAATGTTATACCATTTGAAAGATATAGTCATTTTTCAATCAGTATCTAAATCAACACTTTAGAGGTAGCTCGATTAGAAAATAACTAATAATTACTTAACAAATTCAAAATTTGACAACAATTATATCGATAGAAAGCTGATAATCTCCTTAAGATACCCTTTTCATTTTATCAAATTCGGGTGAAAAAAAATCATCAGCTACATGGTCGAAGTCTGGAACTGAGAGAAACAGAAGAAAAACACGTTTTTGTGACACTTGAAGAGTTGACCAGGTAGGTTTGGTGCACAGACCAATACCGAGCCTAATCGGGTACCCAATATTATCAGGTGCCCGATATTTTCAGGTACCCGAATCTGGCGGCAGAATTTCAAATTTTTGCTTTGCCTCCACTTTCTCTAATTTCTAATTTCAAAATTTGGTTCCACTTTATCAATTATAGTTATATAATTGATAGTTATATATTTGATATATATTTAATAGTTATTAGTTATATATTAAATATTATATAATATCAATTATATATTAATTGTTATATATTAGTTATATATTAAATATTATAAATATGAATTATATATTAAATGTTATATTTAATATTATTTAATATATATTAATATTAAAAACTATATATTAGATTATATATAATATTATATATTATATATAATATTATATATTATATATTAAATATTATATAATATACATTTTACATTTTAAATATTATTTAATATGATTCAGAGCATGAGCATGAGTCCCTACAGTGGCATAGTAGTGCATTTTACAGGTGCCAAAAACCCTAGCTACGTAGAAATGGAGGCTTCGAAGAATAGTTCACTGGAGGCGGATTATAGAAGCAGAGGGCAAGAGAATCACTTTGTTTCCACCACTTGTGGCTATGAAATGGTATCTTTCCCTACTTTTTCAATCGAAATGCTAAATTGTAAAGGTTCTCAAAATAGATTCTAGTCGTGCCAGACAATTGTACCACACCTATTGATAATCCGGTAGCTGAACAAAGTCATTGGGAGGTTAAACAAGAACAACCGGATGGATCTTTGAACCAGTCGAAGATTATGGAGAGTGGGGAAGGGTTTGGTAAAATGAGTAGTTGTACTAGAAATGATGCACATGTCATAGAACTGACCGCATTAATAAATTTAAAGAAGAGATCAGTGGCGACATGACATTATGAGGAAAGTCTTATCGTTTCGATGGTGCCCCCCCCCCCCCCCGCGATATTATGAAGAATGTCTTACCACTTCAATGCCGGCACCACCTCTGTCTCAGACTTTCACCATTGCTTCTCATCACTACTCTGAAATATGGCAGGGATTACAAGCACATTATTACCCCTAGGGATTGGGATTGAGATATCACATGTTAGGACCCCTAGGGAGTCCCCATGACCCCTTTTGACACATTGCAATGCTCAAGTGTGTCTTAAGGGGTCCTACAACCCCTTAAGACACACTTGAGCATTCCAATGTGTCAAAAGGGGTCATGGGGACTCCCTAGGGGTCCTAACACATGATAAGGTGTACCAGGACCCTTAGGGAGTCCCCATGACCCCTTTTGACACATTGGAATGCTCAAGTGTGTTCGAAGGGGTCCTACGACCCCTTCGGACACACTTGAGCATTCCAATGTGTCAAAAGGGTTCATGGGGACTTTCTAGGGGTCCTAACATGTGACAAGGTGTACTAAGACCCTTAGGGAGTCCCCATGACCCATTTTGACACATTGGAACACTCAAGTGTGTCCAAATGGGTCTCAGGACCCCTTAAGACACACTTGAGCATTCCAATGTGTCAAAAGGGGTCATTGGGACTCCCTAGGGGTCCTAACGCATGATAAGGTGTACTAGGACCCCTAGGGAGTCCCCATGACCCCTTTTGACACATTGGAATGCTCAAATGTGTCTTAAGGGGTCTTAAGACCCCTTAAGACACACTTGAGCATTCCAATGTGTCAAAAGGGGTCATGGGGACTCCCTAGGGGTCCTAAAGCATGATAAGGCATACTAGGAACCCTAGGGAGTCCCCATGACCCCTTTTGACACATTGGAACACTCAAGTGTGTCTTAAGGGGTCCTATGACCCCTTAAGACACACTTGAGTATTCCAATGTGTAAAAGGGGTCATGGGGACTTCCTAGGGGTTCTAACATGTGATAAGGCATACTAGGACCACTTCGAAGACCCCGTGACCCCTTTTGACACATTGGAATGGTAGAGTGTGTCTTAAGGGGTCCTAGACCTCTTAAGACACACTTGAGCATTCCAATGAATCAAATGCGGTCATGGGGGACTTCCTAGTGGTCCTAACATGTGATAAGGCATATTAGGACCCCTAGGGAGTCCCCATGACCCCTTTTGACACATTGGAACACTCAAGTGTATCCGAAGGGGTCCTAGGACCCCTTAAGACACACTTGAGCATTCTAATGTGTCAAAAGGGGTCATTGGAACTCCCTAGGGGTCCTAACACATGATAAGGTGTACTAAGACCCCTAGGGAGTCCCCATGATCCCTTTTGACACATAGGAATGCTCAAGTGTGTCTGAAGGGGTCTTAGAACCCCTTAAGACACATTTGAGTGTTTGAATTTATCAAAAGGGGTCATGGGGACTCCCTAGGGGTCCTAATGAGTGATAAGGTGTACTAGGACCCCTAGGGGAGTCCCCATGACCCCTTTTGACACATTGGAATGCTCAAGTGTATCTTAAGGGGTCCCTACGACCCCTTAAGACACACTTGAGCATTCTAATGTGTCGAAAGGGGTCATGAGGACTTCTTAGGGGTCCTAACATGTGATAAGGCATACTAGGACCCCTAGTGAGTCTGCATGACCCCTTTTGGCACATTAGAATGCTCAAGTGTGTCTTAAGGGGTCCTACAAACCCCTTAAGACACACTTGAGCATTCCAATGTGTCAAAAAGGGGTCATGGGGACTTCCTAGGAGTCCTAACGTGTGATAAGGCATACTAGGACCCCTGGGGAGTCCCCATGACCCCTTTTAACACATTGGAATAGTCAAGTGTGTCTTAAGGGGTCCTCAAACCCCTTAAGAAACACTTGAGCATTCGAATGTGTCAAAAGGGGTCATTGTGACTTCCTAGGGGTCCCTAACGTGTGATAAGGCATACTAGGACCCCTAGGGAGTCCCCATGACCCCTTTTGACACATTGAATGCTCAAGTGTTTCTGAAGGGGTCCTTGAGCATTTCAATGTGTCAAAAGGGGGTCATGGGGACTCCCTAGGGGTCGTAACACATGATATGACATACTATGACCCATAGGGAGTCCCCCTGACCTATTTTGTAAGATTGAAATGCTCAAGTGAGTCTTAAGGGGTCCTACGACCCCTTAAGACACACTTGAGCATTCCAATGTCTCAAAAGGGGGTCATGGGGACTTCCTAGGGGTCCTAACATGTGATAAGCCATACTAGAACCCCTAGGGAGTCCCCATGACCCCTTTTGACACATTGGAATGCCGGGTCCTAACACGTGATAAGCCATACTAGAACCCCTAGGGAGTCCCCATGACCCCTTTTGACACATTGGAATGCCAAAGTGTCAAAATACATCATGGGGACTTCCTAGGGGTCCTAACACGTGATAAGGTGTATTAGGACCCATAGGGAGTCCCCATGACCCCTTTTGACACATCAGAATGCTCAAGTGTGTCTAAAGGGGTCCTACGACCCCTTAAGACACACTTGAGTGTTCCAATGTGCAAGAAGGGGTCATGGGGACTCCCTAGGGGTCCTAACGCGTGATAAGGCATACTAGGACCCATAGGGAGTCCCCATGACCCCTTTTGACACATTGGAATGCTCAAGTGTGTCCGAAGGGGTCCTAGGACCCCTTCAGACACACTTGAGCATTCCAATGTGTCAAAAGGGGTCATTGGGACTTCTTAGGGGTACTAACGCATGTCAAGGCATACTAGGACCCCTAGGGAGTCCCCATGACCCCTTTTGACACATTGGAATGCTCAAGTGTGTCTTAAGGGGTCCTACGACTCCTTAAGACACATTTGATCATTCCAATGTGTCAAAAGGGGTCATGGGGACTCCCTAGGGGTCCTAACGCATGATAAGGTGTACTAGGACCCCTAGGGAGTCCCCATGACCCCTTTTTACATATTGGAATGCTCAAGTGTGTCTTAA
>BSBK01011331.1:0-182102 GCA_027943335.1 Chamaecyparis obtusa | reverse complement strand
TGCTCCCCCTTTTTGAGGGCCTTAATCTGCACCATTTTCAAAATAAGTTAGTAGTTTAGGAACTAGATTCAAAGTATTACAACTCTTATTTTTTTTGCATCTTAAAATTTTGAGTCTAACTATCTTCAATTTCTTGTTGAAGTTTAGAGTTTTCTGATTTTAGGAAAAAAGTGGCATCTTATACCCCTTTTTGGTCCCCCATCTTTGTGCACTTACCCTGTTATTAGATTTGGTGAAGCCTCACATAAGAATCAAGCTAAGAACTCTGCAAATTATGAACAAGGATTATGTGTTGGTAGTGAAGGAGACTGAAAAAGAATTTGAGAAGGTAGCAAGAACAAGTCCAAATTGAAGACCTAACTGGACAGGAACAAAAAAAGGAAGTTGAAGACCTGATAGGACATGAAAGTGAGAAGGAAGAGGAACAAAAAGAAGAATCTTCAATTGAAACTCTAGTGAATGTAAAAAACTGCGTTAATGGATGCCAGTCAAAACACACTCCTTACCCCTAGGCCCTTAATTTCATTGTTGTCAAGTTTGACCTCTGATACAACCAGTCTAGACTCTTGGGGAGAAGAAGATTTGATAAAAATAAATGTGTTAGCAATGGAGAAAGTGAAGGAGAAACAAGTAATTAGGAATCCATTATTTGTTGAATCAGTAAGCATATTGAATAGCCTATTGCTTGAGGGCAAGAAACTAGTAGAATTTCTTTCAGTGGATGATGTAAGCAGCATCCTATCAAGTTTTAAAGAAAATTTCTCTATTCTTGAAGAATCTGTTAGAATGAGTTACAACATGTCGGCCTAGTATTAGCCGAAAATATGTCGGCCCCAAAAAAATTCACCCTAAACCCCAGCGAGGGTAGGAGGAAAAGTGTACAATACTTTTCTGATCAGTCACCACAAGCTAACATGGGTCCTATGTGTCTTAAGATAGTGTAAGGCATGGATAAGGGTCCTAGAGTGTCTTAAGGGGTCGTGGGTAACATAAGAGGTCCTAAGGGATCCTAGGTTGCATTAGTGGATCCTCGTATGTATTAATTGAATCTAAGATACATAAATGTGGCCTAGGACAACCTAAGATATGTTAATGGGTCTTGAGGATCCAAAGGGGTCATATGTGTCTTAAAATATCGTAAGGGATGTATAATGGTCCAATAATGTTAATGGGTTGTAGGTATGATAAGTGGTCTAATGTATCTTAGGTTACATTAATTGATACTAGTATGTCTTAAGAGTTATTGCGGGAAATGATGGGTTCACATATGTATTAATAGATGCTACGATAGATGAATGGGTCCTAGGGCATTTTAAGATATAATAATGGGTTTTATGGGTCCTAAGGTGCCCTATCTATCTTAAGATGTCATAAGCAATGTGTAAGGGTCCTAGAATGTCTTTGGGGGTTGTAGGCATCATAATAGGTCCTAAGGGATCATAGGTTACATTAATTCATCCTAATATGTCTTAAGGAGCCTTGGGGGAAACAATGACTCCTTGTATGTATTAATGGAACCTAACATACATCAATGGGTCCTAGGACATCCTAATATGTATTATAAGGTCTCGAGATTCCTAAGAGATCCTATGTGTCTTAATATGTCGTAAGGGAGGGATAAGGGTCCTAGAAACTTACTACTACAACTTTCTAACATATTCTAACATACTACTAGATCATTTTCTAAAATTTAACTACACAGTTTTCTAAGATTTCTAGAAACTAAAAATTATTTAAAACAAATAACTAACTAATATTTAGTAATGTTGGCAAGTTGGCTATACTAATGTATATGACATAATATAATGTTTCCATTATGGCAACAAAGTCATAGACCAGTTTGGAGATACCGCACTTGATGGGAAGATCAGAAATTAGCTAAGTGTTGAAGACTGGATAGTGTACAAAGTTCCTGAAGCTTAGAGCATCAGCACATGTGCGTATGACCGAGTTATGGTATGTGCCCTAGAAGAAAATTTGGTTAGACTATATTCATGCTTAGTCTATCAGTGCATGATCAAATATGAAAGTATGAGAAAGAAACAGACAGTTGAAGTTACATAGCCAATGTGTGCTAGAGAAGAATAGAGTAAGCAGCCAGCTATTAGCATTTTGCATTGCGGTTATATTCTAATGATGTAAAGGCTATGCACCTATTGTAATTAGGTTTCTGACATGTAAATATGTTTTTTTTTAAACACACTTGAGCCAATTCAATTGGAAGCGTTGTATGTAATAGGTTTAAGGGCTGACCTAGTTGTTTGTTTTGTATGCGCATATAAATATGAGATGCGCCCATTGTAATTAGCATGGAAGTTGATATAGAGTTGTGATAAGTAGAGAAGAAGTGTATGAAGAGACTATAAGATGTATTAGAGCTTTGCAAGAGGTCAAAGCATCAGTGAATTAAAGGAAATGATCAAACAAGCAGTGTCACAATGACAATTCATCCAGCAGATATAGTGTGTATCTGAGATCAAAAGGTTGTAGCCTTCACAACTTGAGTAGTGACCTCTAGGATAGTGCGTCCATACCCCTAACAAGGTTTATTGTAAAATAATCCAAACAAGGTCCGACCCTTGACAAGGTCTACTCTACTAAACATATTGTAAAGCAACTCCTAACAGGGTTAAGGATCTTCTAACAAGGATCATAATACACTAGTGGAGAATATTAGTGGGTGTCAATTCCCACCAGGTTTTTTGCCTATTTGGGTTTCCCTGTAACCATATTGGTGTTATGTGTTGATTTCATGTTTCATGTTTATGTAGATGTTCATTTCAGTACTTAAGCATTTAAGTTTAGGTTAAGGATTAAATGGACAGATAAAATACAATGAACACTGATTCACCCCCCCCCCCCCCATCAGTGTTCCCATTCCTAAAAATTGGTATCAGAGTTCTGGTCCTCAACAAAGAAGTTTAACCACTTGATGAGATCATGGAAAAAGTATAAATGAAACATCTGAAAAGAAATCTTGAAGCTGCTCTTAAAGACCTGGACAAAACTAAAAGATAAACTAAAGAACTAAGGGAAAAACTCAGTGATGCTTAATTAGTCATCAAAAGGCTAAGGAAGGATTTGAAAGAATGCTCTACCAGTGATCTAGGAACAATGGTCAAGAAGTTGAATGAAGAAAATACATCCTTAAAAGAAAAACTTGAAGAATTTAATGATAAGTTGACTAACAATCGAGAAGTCTATGATGAACAGGTCAAAGAGAACCTTCAATTGAATGAAGAATTAAGGCAAGCAAACATGGAAATCTTAGAGCTAAGAAACAACAAGGAAAGCTTGGAATCTGAATTAAAAGATGCTAAGAATCACATTGATACATTACACACTAGCTTTGATTTGATAGAATCTCAGTTATATGCAAGAAGACCTAATGGAGATATTAGCTGCATTGGATACAATGAAGCACAAAATCAGATTGACGACATGCAAGCAAGAATGAAAGCACCAAAAGGCACCTTAGATACTAAGGAGACTAGAAGTCAGACTAAGGACCATATTGAACCACCTAACAATGAGCGTAAGCTAGTAGACCTCACTTGTTATGCATCTAACAAGCATGGACACATAGCAAGGAACTATACAGAGGTAAGACCCTTTAATGGTTACTATTATTCATGCAATAAATTTGGTCATAGAGCTATGAATTGCAAGACAAGTCAAAAGAACAGGACTCATAATCAAAGAAATCAAAATCAGTCAAATGTAAGAAGTTCTTAGAATGTTACATGTCATATATGTAACTATAATGGTCACTCAACTAAACAATGTAAGATGGTGACTCATGTCAATGCACCGAGGAATATAAGGCCTCCAGTCATTTATCACTCTTGTAATAAGGCTGGACACATCTCAAAGTTTTGCATATCAAGGACACAAGGTTAGGAAAGCCCTAATAAGCCTAAAAAATTATTTTTAGATCTCAAAGGAGAAGTCAATTTTGTGAAAGCTTCATAGGAGGCGAGATTGATTTGGTCAGAAGCAAAGAAGGAAAAGGTTGATGAGTATGTATTGGATGCATCCATAGTGGACACACCCTCTACATCTAGATGAATGGCCCTTAGGGTCATATGGGGAACTAATTTAGCTCTAAACCCCTGCATGGCTACTATACTCACTCTCAGAGTATGCACCTTTAGACTTAAGATTTTGAAGACTAAGGGAACCTTTGTGCAAAAGTGCACTAGCTGATTGTTTGCAGGATGAAAGATAGAAATTTCCAAGTGGCAGCTTGGTTTACGTGACAAGCATTTATTGTAGAGTTTCTACTTTAAAGTACACAAAAGTTAGAAGATCTCTCATTACATTTGAATTAAGAGTGACTAAAGAGCAAAAGAGCCTTAGCAGTTGAGTGAGAAGGATTGCAGTTTGATTCTTCAAGTGATTTGTTGTGTATTTGATCAATTGAGGAAAGCCTAGTTCATCATGCTAATTTGAATCTCTTGGAAACCTTTGAAGAAGTGTTATACAAGTAAGTGATGGATACTCCTATAGTATTTGATGTTGCAGAGAAGAAAAGATATGTGTTTAAGATGCATCCATTTAAATCTACATCTACTGTAAGAAGGAACTAGTAGGATTGAATAGATTAAGAGCGCACATGGAAACTATGTTAAAACTAGACAAAACCTTCATGGATGTGTATGTGCGGTGGGATAATCACCCTATAGTGGAGTATGTTGTGGCATATGAGTTCTATGAATCAGAAAGGATCAAGATTCTTCTGAGCAAGATTCATGATGACCTATTTTGGATAGGTGAAGTGTCAGTCAGAATTACTGGTGACCTAATTAATGAGATGATAGGCCTCCCAAGGATAGGCATCATCCTTCCAGTGGGAAAAGATGTAAGAAATATTGTTGAACAAACTTGCAAATCAAGGAGTGATAGGTGAGGAACTACCATAGAGCCTATTGATCAAGATGACATCAAATTGATGTCCATGATACTTGGATACAGGTTTCAACACACCAACAGGGTAAACAGTGTGTCTGTGGCCACAATTCTTGCAACCATAAGAATTATAAATGAGAATGGAGAGTTCAACCTATGTGAAATCTTGTGCACACAACTAATTGACAACATCAAGGCAATCAAGCATGATAAGACCAAGATATTCAGATTTGGGTCTCTTATCATTTATATGTACTTCCATATTATTGGAAAGGTGTCAGACTTATACCTTGATAGGACAATTCCTACCATGCCGCATATGTCCTTCAAGGCATCTACTGAGAGCACTCTAAGTGACTACATGACTCTAGAATTGAAGACATTCAGAGCTAAGATGTAGATGAGGTATAGGGTACCAGAAAAGATAGTTGAGAAATATAAGGATACTATTTATTTTATGGTTGAAATAGACACAACATGCATAGAGGCAGTTGAACTTAGAACAAAGTGGATTCATCCACTTGGATATGAAGTAGATGAACAAGTCTTGGAAGCATATGCTCAAGTATTTCTTTCAGCCCCTAAAGACCCTAATGAGCCAAGATGGGGAACCTATGAGGAGAAAATAAGAGAAATTGATGCATTCTTGAACAGTGCAACAAAAAAAAGGAAGGTTGCTAAGGTTACCTCAGAAATATTGAGAATACATGGAGTGTCTCAAGCAAACTTAAACAAAGCAAGGGAAGAAAAGATTGCTTTGGAATTAGAGAGCACAGATGCAGCAAAGGAAGAATCAAATGATCCTAAGCTGAAGAAAGTGAAGATTGAAAAATCTGATGAACAAAAGGGTAAAACTGATGTTACTCCTTCTGTGCCCAAAGAAACCGTTGACCTTACTGCTCCTCCTAAGTATAAGGCAATGTTGAATAGGAAGAAAGAGATCAACATTGTTCATCCATCCTTGAGAGTAACAAGGAACATAAATAACTCACAAGCACCTCCTGAAGTAAGTTTCAAACCTAGTTTTAGTGTGCTAAGTGCAAGAATAATTGATGAGGGAAGAATTGATCAAGTAGGAAAGTTTTATGAAAAATATAGTGAGATAGACAAATATGAGATACATGGAATGATATTTAAACACATGCTAAAGTTCAAGAAGATAGTCTTGGAACTTAAGACTATGATCCCTGACAATGTATGGAACATCCTAGAATTCAAAAAGAGACAAGCCATTGAAGAGAATTTAAGGATAATGGAAAATATTCTAAATGACACTCTTCCAGTATGTTCCTTAGAAGAGAAATCTCTATTGTTAGATTTGGTGAACCCACATCTCAGAACAAAGTCAAGGACTTTACATATAATGGACAAAAACTATGATCTAGTGGCAAAGCCCACTAATGCATCAGTGACAGGTCCTCAGGACTCAGTGCCTGTAGTTGAAACACAAACAAAGATAGTTAAGTCTGTGCCCATGACAAAGTCACTAAAGGATAGCACCATTATCATTGATAATGTAGAGATAGCCATGGCGGCCATTGCCACTAAGTTGGACAAGTTTGAAGAAGCTTTAGTGAGCACACAAGAAGCTAAAATCTTATGTAGTAACACTCCTCCTACTCATCAAGAAGAAATATTAATTGAGGATATAACAAATGAGAAAGAAGAAAAAAAGATGGAAGAAAAGAAAGAAGCAGAAAAAGAAAAGGTAATTGAAAAAAAAAAGAGGTAAAAGGAAGTGAACAAAAAGATGAAACATCAGTTGAACCAATCAAGGTAAAACAAGAAGTGATGGATAGCACTCCCATCACTCCCTTAGCAGCATTGTTGTCAAGTTTGACACCTGACACAACTAGTTTGGACTCATGGGGAGAATAAGACCTAATTAAGTTCAGCATCTTAGATATGGAGAAGGCCAAGTAGAAACAAGTGATTAGGAATCCTCTTCTTGTAGATTTAGTGAACATACTGAACAGTTTGTTACCTATAGACAAGAAAGTGTCCAAGGTACACTCTGTCGATGATGTAAGTGTAGAAATTTCACAATTCAAAAGCAATTTCTCTAGCCTAGAAGAATCTACATCCTTATTTGCAGAGGAGAAGTACTTGAAGAAGAGATTAAGTGAATTGGTTATCAACTATACACTTGACATGAGCTCACTAAAGGTTGGTCAAGCATCTTTGAAGGAGTTTGTAGCAAAGGGTGGAAAGATCATTGCTGACTATATGGACTAGGACAAACTAACTGGTGGTCTATACAAAAAGGTACAAGAGGTAGAAGTCATGATAGAAAACATAAAGAAATTAGTGGAAGATCCCTCTATTGATGTGAACATGTGTAATAATGTCTACCAAGGACAGTTAGACAAGATTGAGAAGGAAGAAAAAGAGATGATCAAGATAAGGGCTAGACAGACTCAGCTAAGGAATGCTCTTGCACCCTCATTAGACATACTAAATCAAAATATCAAGGAGATCGATGCCACCATGGTGACATATGATCAAGGTCCTAGCACTAATCTAGAGAAGATGGAGAAGCTACAGTATGCTTTATGCACCCATATACAAATTGTAAATTCACTAATCACATTTTTGAAGGAGATCCAAAATCTGTAGAAAGCATATCCAGATGTTCTATCATAGTAAGTTTTTGTAGATTCAGTTTTGACAGACCTTTGTCATTAATGTCAAAGGTGGAGTATGTGTAGAATATGGATTATAGATCTGTATAAGGAGATATAAGATAGAAAGATATGTATAGGGAGATATAATATAAAAGTTTTTTGTATTGAGGACAGTTAGCAACTTGGCCATATTCCTTTGTTGCCATCAATGAAAAAGGGGGAGATTGTTGGAAAGTTGGATATACTAATATATATGACTTAATATAGTGTTGTCATTATGGAAAAGAATTCATATAGCAGTTTGGAGTCAGCGCATTTGATGGGAAGATCATAAATCAGCTAAGTGTTGAAGACTAGACAGTGTATAGAGTTCCTAAAGCTTAGAGCATCAGAACACGTGCGTATGACTGAGTTATGGTATGCACCCTAGAAGATAAGTTGGTTAGACTATATTCATGCTTAGATATCTATGAGAGCATGCTCAGATATGCAAGTATGAGAAAGATACAGACAGTTGAAGTTACACAGCCAGTGTGTGCCAAAGAAGAACAGAGTAAGCAACCAACTGTTAGCATTTTGAGTTACGGTTATATTCTAATGATGTAAAGGCTATGCACCTATTGTAAATAGGTTTCTGACATGTAAATATGTTTTTTTGTAAACACACTTGAGCCAATTTAATTGGAAGCATTGTATGTAATAGTTTTAAGGGCTGACCTAGTTGTTTGTTTTATATGCGCATATAAATATGAGATGCACCCATTGTAATTAGCATGGAAGTTGATATATAGTTGTGATAAGGAGAGCAGAAGTGTTTGAAGAGACTATAAGATGTATTAGAGTTTTGCAAGAGGTTAAAGCATCAATGCATCAAAGGAACTAATTAGACAAATAGTGTCACAGGGATAGTTCATCCAGCAGATATAGTGTGTATCTAAGATCAGAAGGTTGTAGCCTTCACCACTTGAGCAGTGAGCTCTAGGACAGTGCATCCACACCCCTAACATGGTTTATTGTAAAATACTCCTAACAGGGTTTGACCCTTGACAAGGTCTATTGTACTAAACATATTTTAAAGAAACTCCTAACAGGGTTAAGGATCTTCTAACAAGGATCATAATACACTAGTCACTAGTAAATTTTACCTTGTTTTTCAATGAGGATTAGTCAAATTTTTGATACCCATTGGTTGAACAGATGACCAAAACTATTGTCAAACTTTTCTTCATTGATTACATGAAAAGAAAAATCATCATCAAAATTTTGACCTCCTTAGTGGTTGAATTATTGACCGAATTACCTGGAAGAATTGTAGATCAAATATTTTATCTGTGCGACCAATGTTCATCGAAATTGTGACCAATCAGGGTCCATAATGTTGTCAGAATTGATGTCGAACACATAGCATTCTCATCAAAACACAAAACATGGTTTGTCTCTTGTGACAACATGTGGTTAGAATCGACATCGAACACATAGCATTCTTGTCAAAATAACTATTATTAAAACATCAAAAAAGTGACCAATAATAATTTTTGGTTAAAATATATATATTATTGATGGGTTTCTAACTGATTTCTCTGTAACAACAACATATACTAAAGTTGCATTGTCATTGGTTCCCAAGTATTTGTCTCTTTGACATTTGTTTCTCCATCTTTATACATTATATTACCATGCATCTCTATTCTTCATTCAATAATCATTTGATTATTAACTTAATGTGTGGCTACATGTAATATATTAACCTAGTGGGGTGCTTGTATCTACCTTCCCTATCCATACTTCATTCCTTAAGACTTAGTAACCATACATGAGAGAAGGAACACAATAGGTCTGCCTAAAGCTATCTCACACTAAGCCCAAGAGTAAAAATTTGGGGTCCTTACCTAGTGGGGTGCTCGTGTCTACATTCCCTATCCAAGCTTCATTTCATAAGTCTCAGTAACCATTATTATGGAATTGGTGAGATGGTCATAATAGAGGATCTTTGATTGTCCTATCTAAGCCCAAGAGTGGAACTTTGGCCCCAGTGGCAAGAAACATGGACATCCATTTGGGGTCCCTACCTAGATGGAAATCCTTATAATCTATGAGTTGTCCTTTGGAAGCCCTTCAAATTTTTCCTCATCTATGGATATGGATATAGTTGTCCCACCTCCACATCTTCCCCCTAGACTTCTTTGTGATGTCCCCTTTTAAGATAACTTATGAAACCAAGAAAATTAACTTGCAAAATCAGAAGCAAGAGACATATTTCCTCCATGATGCAGGTGCAAGAGTATTGATGATGACAGTCCATAGTACTGTCCATGAAGACTAGAAGAATAGAAAGAGAGCTTCTACATGATAATGATAACATTAAGATCTTGCCATTTTCCCTTATAACACATGTTCTCTCAAGCCTCCTTACTTGAGGTTGACTTAGTAGCCCTGTCTAAGCTAAGAATGATAAAGAAAGAAATGAGAATAATGACCAGCAAGAGCATGGATTTGGTGCTAATAGGGAATAATAAGGGGCAGCAAACAAGTAATTCATACATAGTCCTTAAGACCATAGTATAGAAATATCAAAGTAGCAGTCTTAATGCTGATACATTCTATTATGATAGAAGTCAATGGGCTAGTCATGATGAATAAATGGAGTCCATGAATAGGACAGGAATGTACAGGCTCATCTTGACAAATTAAAAGAGAAAGAGAGTAAAATGTTGATGAAACTTTTCTAAAGCACACATAACAACCTTATACATAGTAAAATTGAATGTAGGATAGTCTTTCAAAGGACAAACATATATGAAAAGATTCAAATTACATGTGAATACCCTCCTAAGTTGGGCTTTGTAGAGATAATGTGTCCCAGAGAGAAGATTTGTGTAATGCATCATCCCATATAGTAGGTTTGGGTGTTGGCATACATTGTATTGACAAAGTAAAAAGCAAAAGCTTCAGGTATGCCAAGTAACATGGTAATATGTTTGCAACTTTGCCCCTACAGAATGTTGTGCTAAGGGTTACAAAAAGCAAGTTAGCTTGCAAAATTGAATCTGGAGAGAAGCCACATAGTGTCTCTACCCATTAGAAGTTGCAGAAGGTTGCCAGGTTAGCAGAGAATGAAGTATCATTAAGTGTTCAATGTAGGAAAGACTTAAATGAGGAAGGCATTTTATGAAGCCTTAAAGAAGACCTCTTTCCATGCCTCAAAGAGACCTAACTCACCTTGAACTCAATAGGAACATAGCCTATATGCATGAAAGTGACTATATTAAGGAAATAATGAGGAGTTAAGAGGTAGAGATCAATCTATGACATGTGTAGTGGACAATTTTGAATAGTTCCAACCATTTAGGAGAGTGGAGGCAACATCTTGGAGCCTTTATAGGAGCTGACATAGGAAAAATAGATTGAAAAGTATACAATCCATTTGTCAAACCCTACAATAGAATGGAATTTTTTTCAATTTTGATTTTGTAAAATATTTCATATCACAAAAAACTAACCAAAGATAGATTATTAAATTGTTCATACCTGTGAATAATTATTCCTCCTATCTAAAATTCTCTTAGAAATTGCTAGCTTTCCTTTTGGATAGGTCTTTTGGTTCTGCATCCTAGGTTTGGTCACCCTTATTATCAAAGTTGGTTTTAAGTCCTTAGATGTTACCCTTTCTATTATCCCTACCTTGGACTTATTTTGTGTGAAATTAGGACAACCTTGGCTCAATGGCATGAAATCTATTCCTTCTATCATCAATAAGTGTTTAAAGTTTCCCCACAACAAGCAAGTTATAACAATAAATCAGTCTCTTTAGCCCTTAACTAAAAGGGTGGTAGACCCGCCTGATGAAGAGACCAACCTCAGTCCGTGAAGGAGCCATAATTTCTGTAACAGTCAAAAAATGTTGGTGAGTTGGTTTAGTGATTACCAAGGAGAGTATCAATGTTGTTGATGTTCTCATCATTGATATATCACAAGATTATAAATCTCTTTCAACAACCATACAATTGGCTGTCACAATGAAACCTATGATGAATGAAAGTTTAGATTATTAAGTCTAATTGGGCTTATTCACCTTTGGTTGTCAAGCTCTACATCACTCCAAGTCTCAATTAACACTATGAATTATGATCTATGATACCACTTATAAATGTTAAACTTATCTAATTGATAAGATATATATGACAATATCATTGCTATCTCTAATTTGACAATTGGATTTATGCAAGGTGATTAGGTCTATATATAGGTAATGCTAAGATTATCTGGATTAATATGTATAATCTAAAAATAATAATGTGGATATGATATTAAATCAATTTTGTATCTGATGACTCTAGGAATTATGCAAAGTTAAGATATTCCAATTTGCAGATATTCATAGAGATCTCTGCTCTTCTTGAAGTATCGATATAAGCTATACAATGAACCTCCCTCTAATGATACTAATGATGTTATATAGTGTTGTGTCTGATATGTCAATATAACCTTGCAATTATGAATATGAGGCTCTACTTGATATGGCAATATCATAGTACAAGCATGAAATACCCAAGTTGTGCTTTTGGCATTGAAATACGAGCATGAAAAGACTTCACAAATAGAATGAATTGGAAACTTAAGACAGATCATGTAATGCAATGAACCTTTGGAAATATAAAATAAGAAACTAAGTGTTGATATTAAAAGGGCATACATACCAGTAACAACAATTTCCCTCACATCATTTCTTCTCATTGCCTCATCATACTTTTCCCTAAGTGCACCAAGGACTACAAAGAAACAAGATAAACAAATCATAAGCATATAGCGATGTTAGAATAGTAAAAGTATACTTTGACATAAGAAAAAAATGACACAATATTAAAACATGACATTGTGCTTTAAAAAATAAAAAGGTAATAATACAAGACCATTCATTAATTAGCTATTTCAATTTTCATTAGTTGAGAATTGATAGTCATTGACAAACAAATCAGTGTTTATAGATGGATTGACAATGAACAAAGAGGTTTCAAAAAATAGTGATGTGCACACTGTCAAAGAACATTGTGGTATTCACAATCAAAGAACAAAGATGTGCTCAAGGTTATAAAACAATGATTTTTTTTAGAATGTGAAGAGTGCAATAAGAACAGTAGTAAGTAATGTTGCAATAACAACGAATGCAAGACAAAGATGTAATGGAAGTGAAAAAATAGTGATTGTTCAAGGGTTTTTCTATACAAAGTCAATGGTTAACAAACATTGATACAAAACAATGAAATGATAGGATCCATGAGGAAGATGAGTTGTTCACCATTCTTGTTGTAGCAAAGTCAACAAGATCAATCGAAGGCCATAAAAAAAATCAGTCACAATTATCTAGGAACTATGTTAAAGCACTGTCCCAAGAAATGATGAAGGCATGTTTTCAAGAATAGAGATGGAGTCTTTGTTTTGATAGAGGGGTCATGTTTTAGAGAGGGATGACAAGAACCATAATATAGAGGTATCATTTTATTATTTTGTCATCATGAATATATAGCATGGTGAGTTTGTAAATGATTGTCATAAAGAGCAAAAAAAGATACCTAATAGGAACACGGTAAAGTATCATATGGGGCAAATTAGAGGCCAAAAGTACATCAAGTGAAAATCACAAGAACATTATTGCAAAAATAATGGTCAAGTGGGCTTAAAGACAGTGTTGCTATAATGCATTAGCAATACATAATAGTGATTAGTAAAGTGTGCAAAAAACTAGTGATAGAGTGTCGATATGCATAGAGGTCATAACAGTAATAAATGTTTATAATAGTGCTTTTAATAATGCTCCAAACATTGAGAATGCAAGATACCTGTAATGATGAACTTCATTTCGACTTGCTAATTGGCTGTCACTATTAACTCTAACCTTATCTTTAAAGTTTGAGCTTCACTTGGTTTCGAGAATAGTTTAATATTCTCTACTTAACAAGGCCAACCACGTGAAGGTGTAAGCTCATTTGGCCCCTCCCCCCCCCTAACATCACTCTAAATTCCCCATTAACATCTAATAACATTCATTCATTCATTCATCCATTTTTGAAATATAACATTCAAGCATTATAATCACATGATAACATTCATTAACACATAAAATTCATTAACACACAACATTCATGAATAATTCATTAACACATCATTCATCAACTTACTAGTACAAAATTACATCCATTAAGACAACGTTCTTTCATTACCAAAAAATGTTAATTATAATCATTTCTTTTTGGGTTTCTTGCTATTTTTTTTCATGTAATTTCTAAGAGGAAGATCAATGTCCTCATCATTCCCCTCCTCTACTATTTCTAATGGCAACACATGTCTCCTCCTCATCTGTTTAGGAATAGAAGGCCATTGTGCCAAAGGGGGGTCCACTACAATAACAACTACGTCATGAGTTAAATTCACACATAATTAATTTAAAAGAATAAATTATAGATTTTCTTTACCTGAATGTGCCACATGATCTACATGGTGATCACTTTGAACATCTTCTGACACTCGTTCAGCATGACATTATGTATCCTCTAAAATATACACAAAAAAGGTTACACCAAGTTCAATTTAAGATGTTAAATTGTATTAATAATTACATAATTAATTTTAAATAGCAAATGAGCACCTCTATCAACACTACGATGCACATTAGGGGCTTCATCATGCAGTGTATAATCTATGTTACGATTAAGAGGTTGCATTGTCATGTCATGCACATTATTATCAAATAGATTGTTGCTCAAGTATTCAATTTCTAATATATTTTTTGGCATATTTACATGTTGGAAATTTTGCTAATGTGGATGCATAGATTTTGTCATTATGGAAACATATGATATCTATTGAGAGCGCAGAATCTAGAATGCAAGTATGGCAAGTTGAAGGAAGAAATTGTCTAAGTATGGATACAGTGATCTTGATAGAGCACCCAATGAAGATTTAGTTAGCGACGTCCACTGGAGCAATATTTTTGTTTGTGTAGTTAACTAAAGCTTCTACAAAGTATGAGGATACCCCATCTCAGTGCACATAAAGTTTGGAGCAGTACGGACGAAGTTATTCGAAGTTTACCGAAGATAGTTTTTATAGACAGAATAGTTTTGGAGACAGTATTAGCGAAAGAGTTAAGGGATTATTTTTGCTTGTCAAAATAATGACTTAACATTATGAAGGGATGACATCCTAGATGTTTACTCTTGGATAAATATTTTGGAAGTGGACCATATAAATTTATTAGCTCTAATAACTCATATATTAGGCATACTTGAAATGTAATGAAAAAGTGTGTGATGTGTAAAAAGAAAGAAAAGGATAACTTGTGATAGTTGTATATTGTGATAGCAGCAAAGGCTATTGATGCGAAGTTGTAAGCAGTACCATACTATAGTCAGAAACATTTTTTATTACCTATTTGGGTAGTGAGCTCTTCTGGTGATCAGGTTTTGTAATCTAACTCCTAATAGGGTTAAGGCTTCTAACAAGGCCTAAAGTCCTTTAACCAAGACAGATCTACTATATATTGTAAATTGACTCTTAATAGGGTCCAATATCCCTAATAGGATACTTTTGATTAGTGATCTTTGTAGGTACCATCCCCACTAGGGTTTTCCCTTGGCCAGGGTTTCCTCGAGAACATATCATGTGTTATGAGTTCTTTCTATTTACTGTTATGTTTGTTAATCAGCTTGATAATCTTTGTATGCACTAAAGTAATCTGTTATATCCATAAGTGGGCAAAAGAAAAAGTTTGTGAAATACTGATTCACCCCCCCCTCTTAGTATTTCCTATTTCTAACAATTGGTATCAGAGCACAGTTACTCAGAAAAGGAACATTCAAGGAAAGCTTAGCAGCTTGAGTAAGATCTCTATGGATATGGATCAACTTCAGAAGAATCTTGAAGAAGCTCTTGAACAGATTGATATGCTTACTGATGAAAGAAACTCATTAAGAAGAAAATATGAAGATGCAAAGAATGCTATTGATAGGTTAAAAGGTAAGATTGAAGATCTAAAATCTGAAAAGAAATCTGATATGCTTGTTGAAGATTGTGATGAATTAGAAAAAGAAAATGAGATCCTTAAGCATGAGCTGAAGATAGTAAATCTGAAGCTTAGTATGAAAGATGGAAATTTGAGATTTGATAATGAAAAATTGAAAATTAAGAATGAAGATCTGAGATCAAGACTTGAAAAGGAAACATCCGAATCTAAAAAAGTAAAACTGTAGTATGTGGAACTTCAGAAGTATAATAAAATTGTGAAAGGTGAATTAACTCAATCTAAACAACAACTTGAAAGGCTATATTCAAATAGTGATAAGACTGAAAAACAAATTTCTTTTGAAGAACCATTCTTTGATAGGATTGGATTTGGATTTAGTATGTTTAGAACAAACCATGAAAGTAAGAAGCCAGATCTGAAGACATCTGAAAGTGTGGAGGAAATGAAGCTAGATGAGAACACATTGGAAGATCCACCTAAAGAAGAACCACCTAGAGAGAAAGAAGAATCAAAATAGGAAGAATCATCTAAAGGTATGCAAAGAGAATTCAAAGGTAGATGTTTTTCTTGTAATACTATTGGGCACATGAAGAGAGATTGCACAGGTAAGCAATTTAAACCTCTTAATGGACATTGTTATAATTGTCATAGTTTTGGACACAGAGCTAATGAATGTAGAAGACCTAAAGTAATTTTGAATAATTATGATAGAATGATTGGGAATACTAACAATGCAGATAAGAAATCTATTGAAGAAATGAATCAAAGAAAAGTGGTAGTATGTTTTAGATGCAACAAAGTAGGACATATTGCTAGAAATTGCTGGTCACAGATTAAATAGCAAGGACAAAGATGTGGAAACAATGGAATCATTTGTTAGATATGCAACAAGTTTGGACACTCAGCAAGAGTTTGCAGAATGAACAATGGAGGTTATCATCATAACCCTAACCCTAGGAACAATGCAAGAAGGAATGAAAATGCAGGAAACAAAGAGAAAGGTTGCTATAGCAATAAAGATGAAGTAAAATTTGATAAAGGCATAGATCAAGGAGGTATATTCAGCATTGAAAGTAGTCAGGAAGGTAATGTAACTAATGGTAAGGATGAATCTTTACCTGACCCTTCTTTAAGTACTTAAATTATGTAAGTTTCTATAGTTTAGGACTTAGGATTAGTGTAGATTAGGAATTTGAATGAGTTAAGTTTTGCACAGTTAGATATAGGTTTTTTATGTTGTACTAATGCTATGGTTAAGTGCGCAAAAGAAAATATCATGTTTTGCGAGGTCGCAAAAATTTTTATGGTCGCAGGTTTCCAGAATCAGCTTTTTGAGGTTTTAGCGGCAAAATGAATGAATGCGATGTTAGATTGAGTTAATGTGAAGTGTTATAAGGTTGAAATTGAAGTTATCATGATTACAAAGTGATTGAAAAGAGATTTGAAAGAAGAAAAAGTGAGTTGAGGATAATTTGAAGAAGTTTGGAAGTAGTTTGCAGCGACGATCATACCAAAACCCTAGATTTGCAAAGTTGAGGTATTTTTTGATCTTTAATCAGTTGATAAGATGGATATTTCTATGGTTCATAATGTTAAGGATAAGAATAGACCTAAGATTAAGATCCAATAGAACCAGCTGAAATTGATGATAGACTAGCACTATCATCCGTACCAGATGGACTATTACACATTGAGAATGTTAAAGGATATTTAGGTTGCAAGTTTGAAACTTTGGGAGATGCAAATTTTAGTGATGATTACAGGAAATTGTATAATCAAGACATGTCAGTTAAACCAGCTTATGGGCACCTAGAGAACAATGAAATTATCAATTATTCCATGAAGTATGAATTTAATGATGAGGAATGTACCAAGATCATTTTAAGTAGAATCCACAATGGGAAATTCTGGATGGAGGATAGAGTTATTGATATAACTGCCGACCTAATTCATGATGTTACTAGATTATCAAAAGTTGGAGAGATTCCACTGAATGAAAAGAACATGAGAAAGATTGTTTTAGACAACACTGGATCTAGTTATAATGGTAGAGGAATTGCGATAAGTAAGATTAAGCAAGATGATGTTAGGTACCTTTGCAAGATCCTAACAACTAAATTCTATGGTAGTTCAAGGGAAGATGACATGGCTGTAGGAATGGTTCATGTAGCTTATCTTATGTGTATTGATAAGAAACAAGTAGACCTATGTGAAATTTTGAAAATTCAATTATTTGAGAACTTAGAAAAGATTAAGAAGGCTAAGTACACACAGTTTAGGTTTTCATCTCTGATAACCTATATGTTTTTCCATATTTTGAGAATATTTCCTTACACAGATGATTGGAGTGACAATGTGAACACAATGGAAAGAATAAACTCAGTCTACATGAAGCACCTAATTGATAAAGTCAATGACAGTGTGAAGCTTGTATTGAAGACTTTTCAAAATATTGTTAAGAACAAATCAAGGATTCCTCAATCCTTAGTTGAAAAGCATAAAGATGACATTTGTTTTATGGTAGACACTGATTTCACCTACATTGAAACAGTTGAGCCTAGAATGGAATTCATAGACCCTCTTGGCTATGAAATATCTGAAGTAGAAACAGTAGGATATGTGAATAGACTGTTAAAGTGTGAGTTGGATGGTCATGCAAATAGGTTTGGAACCTATGAAGAGAATTTCAACTCTGCAATAAGTTTGAAAGAAAAGAAGCAATCTAGTAGGAGAGTTGAATCTACTATGAAGAAAATATTGAAAGAATCAGCTATGTCAAGTCATGAGTTTGACATAGCTAAGAAGACTACAGAAGCCTTGAAGCAAAGTGAAAATCTTGTAATTCCACCTGTGGCATCTAGTGCAGACCCTGTTGATCCTATTGCAGTAAAGGTAAAAGTTGAAGTACCTAAAAAAGATGAAGGAGATAAATCTTTTTCTCCTATTCCTAGCAAAAGAGTAAAAGTAAGTGCAACAGGACCCGTTAAGAGACAGAAAGTGATTGTACCACCTATACCTAGAAAAGTAGTAGAAATTAAAGATGATGATGAAGTTTCAATCAAGAAGAAAACTTGGAAACCAAGAATTGAAAGAGTTAATGAAGATATATTGAAGCATGGAGACTTCACTAAGATAAATAAATTCTATGATCTATATGGATCATTTGACAGATTGAATTTTGAAAATGCAATGATTACACATATGATTTTGACAGATAAGAAACTTAGCACTATTCATGGTAAGATCCCAGAAGATTTGTATAACAGACTTGTGAATAGAAAATAGAGAGCACAAGAAGAGGACATAAAGATGAGAGAACATGTAATCAGACAGTTCTGTAAAGTTGAGGATGAAGATCATTTGAAGAGATTGTTGAAGCCTCTTGGAACTTTATTAAGAACTAAGAGAAGAACAATCCTTGTAATGGGATGCAAAAAGGAGGAAGCACAGAAAGAGACTGAGCAAGCAGTAATGCAAGTTCTTATAGATATAGTTGCAGGAAAGCATGTTGAATCAGATCCTTAGCAGAAGCAATCAGAGGAACCGCATGCAGAGGAAGTTGGTATTGAAGAAGTCCCATCTTCTTCACATATCAATATTGGCAAAGAATCAATGGACATTGAAGGAACCAAAGTGACATTAGAGTCAGATGATGTAGTATTTCATGATCTAGGAAACATTGTTGACAATTTGGCTTTAGAAGAGAAAGAGAAGATTACAGAATCAGAAAAGGATACAAAGGTAGTGGAAGCACCAGCTGTATCAGAATTAGTTCCAGCAGAGTAGACAGTTAAAGGTAAACAAATTTTGACAGAGGTCACTACCCCTAGTGCACCTGACAGTAAGAAGAGACAAATTGGTTCAATTTTTGAAGATCTTGGAAAAGAGGTTGAAGATGATGATCAGCTTGAGTTCATCACATCTCTTAATAAAATTATTGGAAAGAATAAGAAGGTGAAGGACCTTGAAGGCAAAGTTAGAGTTTTGACAAAGAAACTTGAGAGTGTGATCAGCACTAAGGTATTTGAATCGGATCCACTTGAGAAAGCTAAAATAGTAATAAACTCTTTTGACTATGAATTTTCTAACTTAAAGGATATTGCTAGAATAAAAGTTCAGGAAGGCTTTGAAGTAGAAATGCAACAAAATTTAAGTGTAAATATTCAAAATGATATTGGTAATTTGGATGTATGCATAAAGAATTTGAAGAAACATTTTGAGACTGGAAAGAGTTTGTATATACAATGCACAAAATCAAAAATCCTAACAGATGAAGAAGATAAGAAGATCAGAGAGAAGATAGATGCAATTACAGCTGAACAAACACCTTGACAAGCCCAAATGTAAAGATAAGTTCTGTAGAGAAGAACATAAGGAAGTTAAATGATGAAATCAGAATGTTAGCAGAGGAGAAGAACAGAAAGATGATCAGGATTAACATCTTGAGAGAGCATATCTCAATCAAGACCTTAATTGTTGAAGACCAAATTGTGCAGTGTCTTTCAGCAAAGACATCTTTTCAGAAGTTTATCTTTAATTCCCTGCAAGCTTGTCAGACAGCAGCATACGGATTGAGTACTCTACTCAATGTTGCTGAATCCATTAGGAAGATATGGGAGAAAGATTTTGAATCATTGAAGTCAGAGTTTGGCGATTGTGTTGCAAGCCTACCGGCTTTGCAATAGTTGATAACAAGGTATCAAATTTTTTTTGAAATTTTTATACACCCTATCTTTTTCATTGTTGTCAAAGGGGGAGAGATAGTAGAAAATTGAAAATATGTTGAGGAAGGATACTCATAGGGGGAGCTATTCTATGGAGTACAATATTGTATATGTTTTGTATAACATTTGGCCACAATTTTGTGTAAATACTTTGAAGCTTTGTTTGCACACTTAGCCAATTTTCCCATATGTTGCCACCAATGACAAAGGGGGAGATTTTTGGCAATTTGGCTAATGTGGATGCATAGATGTTGTCATTATGGAAACATATGATCTCTATTGAGAGTGTAGAATTTGGAATGCAAGTATGGCAAGTTGAAGGAAGAAATTGTCTAAGTATGGATACAGTGATACTAACAGAGCACCTGATGAAGATTTAGTTGGCGACATCCACTGGAGCAATATTTTTGTTTGCGCAGTTAACTGAAGCTTCTAACAGAGTATGAGGATACCCCATCTCAGTGTGCATAAAGTTTGGAGCAGTATGGATGAAGTTATTTGAATTTTACCGAAGATAGTTTTTGCAGACAGAATAGTTTTTGAGACAGTATTAGCAAAAGAGTTAAGGGATTATTTTTGCTTATCAAAATAATGACTTAAAATTATGAAGGGATAACATCCTAGATGTTTACTCTTGGATAAAGATTTTTGAAGCTGACCATATAAAGTTATTAGATCTAATAAATCATATATTAGGCATACTTGAAATGTAATGAAAAAGTGTGTGATGTGTAAAAAGAAAGAAAAGGATAACTTGCATTAGTTGTATATTGTGATAGCAGCAAAGGCTATTGATGTGAAGTTGTAAGCAGTACCATACTATAGTCAGAAACATTTTGTATTACCTATTTGGGAAGTGAGCACAACTGGTGATCAGGTTTTGTAATCTAACTCCTAACAGGGTTAAGGCTTCTAACAAGGCCTAAAGTTCTTTAACCAGGACAGATCTACTATATATTGTAAATTGACTCTTAACAAGGTCCAATATCCCTAACAAGATACTTTTGATTAGTGATCTTTGTGGGTACCATCCCCACCGGGGTTTTCCCTTGGCCAGGGTTTCCTTGAGAACATATCATGTGTTATGAGTTCTTTCTATTTACTGTTATGTTTGTTAATCAGCTTGATAATCTTTGTATGCACTAAAGTAATCTGTTATATCCATAAGTGGGCAAAAGAAAAAGTTTGTGAAATACTGATTCACCCCCCCCCTCTCAGTATTTCTTATTTCTAACAGTGTTCACATGATGTAAGAGACACTTGGGTTGGGCCAGTGGAAGCTTGGTGTAGGCATTCAGTGATAGCTTGATAGCCTTCTTTGAAGGCAATTTTTTTGTCTTTTGTCGTGCCCTTTAAATTAAATTCAGAGCCTTGCATTTTTTGATTAAACAAAATTATTTGCATTTTATAAATAATTTTTCTCTGCAATTCATTTACTGCTACTTACAATTCATGCTTTAATTTTAGAATATCTACTAGAGCCAAGTTTGTGCTACCTAATCTTTTGCAGCCTGGCCTTTGTTGCCTTTGATGTGTCCTGCAACCTATGAAAAGTTTAAAATATGTTAGATGATATAGATATAAAGATCACTAATTAGTGCATTATTACATTGTACTAGTAGTTAATACTATTGCATACCTTCTTCTCTCATTTGGTAGTGTAATTCCTCTTTGAGCATCCCCTTTCTCCTTTGCATCCAAAATGAACTCATTCCTATCCCTCACTGGAATAAAGGGAGGATGCTCGTACTTTAGGTTCTGGACAAGACTCCTTCTATATGAGTCCCTCACAGTCTTAAGATGTTTGCAAGCTTTTTCTAAAATTTTATTCTCCTCAAAAAGATTACTACCAAACTCATGCTCTAAATCTTTAATGAGCTGATCTTTTAATTTTTTGTCTTGCAAGTTCCACCTTTGAAGAAAAAACACAAAATTGTTAGATAGAAAAATTAACTAAAGTTGTGTACCTTGAATATAGTAAAAGAAAAGACCCAAATGAAAGGAAAAATACTATACCAATTAATGATATGAAAAAAAAACAATGGGATAGGGTTAGTTCACTTATGATGTTCCACCTTGTATGTATGATGGGCCCGAATATCTTTAGTGCGAGGTCATAAAGCGTCTTATAAAATGAATCATTTCCTACAAAAAATGTCATGGGATAATCAATCCAAAACTTGTTATGAATAGGTAAATGCATATTACAATATAAAAAATAATAATTTTAAAGTACCTGGAAGCTTAGGACATTTTAAAGGCATCAATTCATTATCGTCAATCAACAATGACGTCTGCATAACTCCCATGCTAGAAAGATGGGTAGATCTAGAAAATGATGGTGAATTATCACCAATACATGTACTCTGATTAGTATCTAGCATAGAAGACTATGCCGGTGTATCTCCTACTCCACAAAATTAATCTACTATGTGATGCACCCAAGATTAAAGTACAAATTATCAAATCATAATTAACACAAAACCAAATATAGAAAAACAAGTATTTACCAAGCATAGACCATGAAGTCATCGATGTTTACATGCTCCTTGTTGCTGACATTGCACTCAGCAATCTCTGATGGACGTTTTTCAACCTCCTAGGAGGAGTCGCTTGCACTTGATGACCTGAACAATACATTGTTAGCAAAGACATTCTGAAATAATAAAAGTAAGAGTTAACTTAAGAATTTTTTGAATATTCCAAAGAAAACATTTATTGTAACTTGTCAACTAAAGGATTATTTTACTTGAGATGGCCTGGAGCTCTGCTACTACTAGCCTCACTGTGTTTTCCTTGACCAGGTACTTGAGTTTCCAAAAAATCCTATAACAAGAACGCATATTACATATTTTACTTCACAACATAAAAGAGTATAAAATATAAACCTTTATTGAACTTTTGTTATAACTAAAGATTCATTACTGCTTACTTCATAATGATGTGCTTGCACCATCAATTTAGATAGCCTCCACTTCAGCATCTCGGTTGGTTTTGCTTCATCCAAAATGCTCATAATTTCTAAATTGATTTTTTTTAGTTTTTTCCTCAACGCAATTGTCATATTAGGTGTTTCTATGATATCATCATTAGAAGGGGTAGCTATTGCCTCTATTGTTGTAGATGCTTTTCCCCTATCCTGAACATCAAATTGTGACAAGAATATCAGTAAAACTATCATAAAAAATCCAAAACCCTAAATAAAATAATGTAATAATATAATATTTTTCAACTATCTAATTTGTACAATTTCAATAAGGCTTACCATTGCTAAAGAATGGGTGGGAGGAGCATCCTCATGGCCTCTATCATGTGGGGGATCCATATCATCCTATGACAAAGATTAAATATAAAAATTTCGGCCAACTAAAAGCAATAGATTTATCAAAAGAAACTTATTAATAAAATGGTATATAATACTTACCACCCTCATGATAGTAACTTTATTTGTCTCTATGTGATTTAAATGGTAATCTATTAGCAGTTCTTCCCCTGTACTTATTGATTTTATCACACATACAAAAACTTGATTCCCCTCACGCGCCTCAAATATGCAATTGGGTTACTTATTAGTTGAGGAAGGTGACGTACTATTTATAAAACCCCCAATAGTACCTGTTGCTTTTAGTCTCCCATCAATGTACATTGCAAATCTTTTACTTTGATCATTTTCTTTCCATTGTATATAATTTGCTGATAGTGCATATCTACGCATACTTTTTTTATATTGAACAATCCACATCCAATCATTGTAATTGTAACACAAACCAACATACTTGAACAATTCAACAACTTTTTTGTAACATACCTTTATCCCATCCATGAAAAATAGGCCCAAACCATGTAATGAGGATGGAGCTATGTGATATATCCTCTCATTAACACAAAAATTAGTGTTAATTGGAGGTAGCTCATTGGGTACCCATTCTTTCTCAATATGTGTGTCCCAAAAAGGCACCTTGATGTCACCTTTGGTATCATCATCATAAGAACATGACCCCTCTTTAGCAAGGAAAAATTGCATACATTTATCAAATCTTTTTCTAATCTTTTGACCTCTAGTTGATCTCCCCATTTTAGTCGTACTACATGTAGAAATTTCATCTACCATTCCCTCATTTCCCTCATTCGATGTAGATAGATCTGACAAGTACCTATTTGGTGAGTCCTGCAATCCATCAAATAAGATATTGTCACGTCCTTGCTTCAAATAGAATTTTGATAATATTTAAATAATATATATAGAATAATCAAGTCGTGACCCATACATACGGTTCTTCTTTGTCTATACGTGGGAGATATAAAATGTACTAAGTTGAAAGTGATTATATAATTATATGTCTATACAGTTCTTCTTTGTCTATATATACATTACATGATTATATAATATGTCTATTTATAACATACGTGCTCAGTGATAAACAATGTGAGACCTACTAGACACTCATACTATAACTATTATGTTTTCCATGCTTTCAGTACTTATTTCATAGATATAGTAGACTATTTGGGACACCTATGTATTTGAGGATCTATTGAATCCTATATTAAATATTTGGTACCTAATTATGTAATCAGGGTACATTTGAGGTACTACATGTTATGTTTTAATTATGGTTATCTACATGTGATGTTATATGATGTTTTGAAACTATTGTGATGAAAAGTTGGTTTAGGAAACTGAAGTTATGCTTAGTTGATTGATTTATAGACATAGTTTTAAACCATGCAGTTGTGATGTAATATATTTATATCATGTTTATTGGACCTACTGATGTGTGCAATGAGTGTGCAGGATAAGTTGACCATGGATCTAAATGCGGGGATTTAGTATTGGAACCTATGTTTATACCGTGCATTCCAAGGTCCTCTTTGTATAAAGAGATGTAGACCTCATTGTATAGTCTTTTATTCGTAAACACGGTTTGCATTTGTGTATGTAATTTAGTTTATGTTTATGTGAATTAGCCATGTCAATTGTTTTATTAAATGTGCCAAATTGTGGCTTAAGTGTTGGCATGGTTAGTATTTTAGTTATTAATTGGGTCAAGGGCTTGACTAGGGTGTTACCTTAGGGTTTGATCAATTAACCTTGGGTTGGGAAGTTTCTAGAAGTCAACCAAGACTAGAAATCCGTGCATAAACTTTAGGGGTAGTTTAAGAGGGTCTTTTAGGCTCCTAGAAGGTAACCGGGGTCAATTTTAGCTACCCAACTTGGTACCCTATGGGTTAGGGGTCATTTTCAGTCATTAATAAGCCTCTAAACTCATTTATTACTCCCCTAAAGTCTCAATTTCAAAGTTGGACGGATTTGAAGAGTTGTCAGGTTTTGGTTAACCTCCCTCTTCTTCCCAAACTTGCATTCAACTCCATTTATGGTGAAGGAAGGCAAGTGGGAAGAAGGGAATGGAAGTTTCTTCCCCTCTTCTAATTGGCTCCTAGATTTTAGGAAGTTTGCCTATTTAGGAGAAACTTGGGGAAGGGATTAGAGAGCACCCACTCTCTACTCTTAGAGACAGATTCAGAATTGAGGAAGCCTTGGGAGAAAGGAACTTGGAAGGAAAGCTCCTCTCAACTTCAATCCACCTTTAACTTGGGAGTAAGGTTGGTTTCTTGATTTGAAAATGCTTACATATATTTGTGTGTTCTTGAGCTTGAAACTCCATTAATGGAGTCCTATGTAGTTTTTAAGTTATTTTCATGTTGGGTTTATGAAGTTTTATTTTGTTGTGTTTACGTTTGTGCTATATTGTGTATGGGTTTTTCAAGGCACACTCACCCTTGGGAGGGAAGAGCAACCTTGGAGGGGGTGGTAGGAAATGACTCCAGTTTAGTGTAGAGTCTCCCTTGTGTGGAGTGAAGTACATGGGTATATGGGTGCCCATGATGCCAAACATGCCTAAGGGCACTTGGGGGGGCATAAGGAGGTTATTTTTCATGACTACATCTTGTGTGGATGGTCATTTCAAGTCCATGTGTGGCTTGAGGTTATTATTTTTCTTGGCTATCTCCTACTGAAGGTCTACCACCACCCCTACTTTTGGAAGGCCTCTTGGAGACCACCTTCTTGTTCTACCATGTGTTGGGAAGTTTTCAAATGTGGGTTTCTATAAGTGTTGGTTTTATGTGAGTTTTGTGAGTTCTTGATTGTATCCTATTCCTATCTGGATCCCCAAGCTTGGGGGTGGCCATGTAATGGCCTAGGTTGGGAGGTGAGCCTCCATGGTCAACCTAAGTGGTTATTTTGTGACAAGTTTTGAAGATGCGGCTATTGTGAAAGGATGGTTCTTCATATTATTGTTCTAAATGTGACCCTTGTAAATTTATATGAAAGCACGATGTTCTTCCTTAAATATGGTATTCAGTGGAATTGTGTTTTGTAAAGAGCCCTTGTGATAGTCAACATTGTAACTCTCAAAGTTGTAAATCCTGTATACTTTGGTAGTGATAGGATGTTATGTACCTCATGAAGGGAAGTTGTGAATTCTTGTAAATCAATGATTTAAGTTTTAATTCATAAGATTCAATATAATGTCTTTTGCAGTTGATTTCAAACAAACTATTCTTTTGTACAATTTATTGATTTTGAGAAGTTAAGTAGATTTTTTTTATTGATTGGGTAGATCTTGTACTAAATGTTTCTATAAGGTTATATGAATTTATGTTTAATATCCTTGCATAAAATAGAACCCTTGTAAAGATTTATTCAACTAAAAGAATTTCATAAGAATATATTTAGGAATTGAAATTGAGAATTATTGGTTTATTGGATCAAATTTCTTATCAATTTTACTTCATTCTTAACTTAGATAAATTACTCTTAAATTGATCTGCTTATATTTTAACTTGTTAGGGTAATAGATCCTGCTAAAAATAAAATAATTAATCATCTATTGAAATATCATAAAGATAAACATAAAGTATTGTAAATAGGATGATGGACTGATTTAGTAAATTACACCTTACTATTATTGCATCTAAGGTAACTTATTGAGCTTTTAAAAAAATTTGTAGTTGTTGTTTGTTGTGTTCATGCCTGAAAATTTTGGGCATGACAAACAAGAAGAATATAAGAAAATTATGTCTATTTATTGACTTATACCTGCTGATCCATGTCACTATCCATGATCCATGCCAAAGGGGTTAAATTTCCTACATATGTTAATCATTTATCTTAAGTTAGCTAAAAATTACATGATACGTATGCTACAAATAACTTAGAAGACAACATGAACAATATGCAACATCGTAAACATGAACAAATTTACCTTATATATGGAATGCAAGATCGTCAACAGAAGAGGTGACAATGTCTATAATCAATTGCCTAATTGCAAAAAGGGTGATAATCAAACACAATATATACATGTATCAGCAGCAATTAATTGAGCATCGTAAGTAAAACATGGATAATTATAAATCACATATGTTGTAATCATTAGAATTGAACACAATAAATATGTAATCATTAGAATTGAAATCAATAAATCAATATTAAACATATATACTAATCAATATAAATATATATAAATAAAATTAAATCACCTATATACCTTGTACATTTCAATCATGTCATTGATCATCTTCTTCATCCATCTCATCATCATCGCCATCATCATCATCATCATCACCATCATCTTGATCTTCATCATCTACTTCTTCATCATCTTCAATATCTTCTTCTTCCATAACATTATAGTTTATCGGCCTTCCTCTTGGATCATGTCTAACAAAAAATGACCAACCCTGTTTATGTGGAACCTCTGAGTAAAACACTTGCTCACATTGGCTTGGAAGAACATAGGACTCATCTCCAACTAGCTCAAATGACCTTGTATTAATCATTGTAAATCCATTATCATCTTAAATAACAGTTGTATCTGGATCATTTTGATTCATTCATAGCTTGTACCATTTGATGACAAATAGAACTACTTTGAAAGAGTTAAAGTTGCACTTAGTTATATCATCCAAGATGTCATAGTATCAATTTTGAGATTGTTGAGGATGTATGTCATTTCTAGATGATATATTAGTGACCTAAAAAATTACAGTTATCCCATAATCACAAGTTTTCTTTCTGTCATCCAACTTTTTTATGCAAAATTTGTGGCCATGATAGTACATAGATTTTTGGTGCTTGACTTGCAATTTTTCCAAGTGTGTGAAAATGATTTGCACCATGAGTTTATACGAAACATACGAGTCATGATCATTAATAAATTTGTATGTACCTCTCTACCTCTTAAACCATATGCTAGATCAATTACCATTGGCGTAATATTGGAATCTCCATTACGATGAGCTTCTCTAACCAATGAAGCAACACCTTCCCACGTTAATGAGAAACTATTTTGTTTACATCATTTAATCCATACCATCATCTAATCAAGATTGTTTGCAATATACAAATATATTGTATCCCACTCTCAACCAACTATATAAAAAAAATAGACCAATTATAAATAACTTATATTGAAGATTTATAAGAATGAATTAACTATAATAACATCTTATATTTACCTCTCACTTTCCTCAATCTACCTTCACCCATCAAGTAATCCCCTTCAAATTTGTTAATGGATTTGGGATCCCAAATACGATCTACATGGATCTTTGCTGCAAACTTAAGAAGATATTCACTAATGTACACCATGGTCTGGTATACCATATATCCCTCCACCATAGAACCCTCAGGATGTGCTCTCTGTCGAACCAAGCCTTTCAAAAATTTCAAGTGCCTCTCAACCATCCACATTGACCTAGTTGGTACAGGTCCACACAATTCAATCTCCTCAACTTGATGTATGAGGTAGTGTTCTTGTGCATTGAAAAAAGTTGAAGGGAGACACTTTTGCATTTCACACATAAGAAGAGGAATTTTTCTCTTCCAATATTTTATATCTTCTTTATTGATTTATTTTGATGACAATCACCTCATGTATTTTTCAAGATCATATATAACTTGTTTGACACTATTGGCGAAGTGGTGTGGGAGAGATAGAGGTAGAACATATTGCAATATTTGTAAAATGATCTTATCAATATTTTATAAAATAATGAAATGAAAACTACATGTAGTATACAAATATATAGTGCATACAAAATAACATGAATTACCTTAATAAATGTATGTCAATCGTGTATTTTCATCCCTGGCCTAAATTCACTTTTCTTTGATATGAGATCGTTTATGTTCGTAGCAAACCCTATGGGAAATCATATTTTTTTTATGACTTCTTTTATAGCATTGCTCTATTGCCCCGACAATAACCAACTAAGGGCCCTTGTATCAATCTGGTCTCCATTGTTATTTGATCAAATGACATTTTTCATTGCATGGTTAGATTCTTTAATGTCACTACAAATTTTGACAATTTTGTCTTTGTCACGCCTTCCATCTAAGATTTTTCATAATGTCTCTGTTACATTCTTTCCAATATGCATAGGATCAAACAAATGCATGATTGGGAGTTGCTCGTAGTACAGCAACCTACTAAATTATGTAGGATAACTTTTTAGTCCTTTTGGAAGCTGGTCATTAATGCCTTGATGAACTTCACGAGCATCAATTACATCATCAGTAAACAAAACACAATATCAAAATATAAATTTTAAACAAAAACCATCAGATGGAATGACATTACCTCAACAATTTATTTTATTGTATTCCAACTTCCATAGGCGAGGTGTCATTCTCTATGGCTTTGATGTAGTCTCTTCTTTCCCATTGAAAAGATGTTTTTTGGTAATTCCATACTTATGGTTTCTATGGAGAAAGTGTCTATTCTCATCGAACACTTGCTTTCCTAAACTTTTTGAATGACAAGATTTCATCTTTGGACCACAAATTGGACATGCAAACTTTCCCTTTGTTTGAAGACCTACAAAATCGTGTATAATTGGATTAAATATGTTAACTTTGTGTTAGCACTATAACATACCAAAAAAGAGGTGTTAAGAAGAGAACATACCACAAAAATGTGTTAGCCCAGGGGGCATCATGTATTGTCCATACAAGCATTGCATGGAATTGAAATTGTCTTTGTCTTATTGGTCTAGAGATGTCATACATAGTGACCCCATTCCATAACACCATCAAATCATCGATAAGGAGCTCAATATATACATTGATATCTTTAACTTGGTACAATTACCTAGTTGAATGAACAAAAATATTACATAATTATTATGACCATTTTGATAAATTATTTATAATAAATTAATTTAGATGACTATTAAATGAAAAAATACCTGGAATAAATAGTGCCAACATTATGTGCTCCCTCTTTATGGATATCCAAGGAGGAATGTTATTGTTGATAACAAAAACAGGCCACACTGAGTAAGTAGATCTCATCTCTCCAAATAGATTGACATCGTCTGCTGCCAATGAAAGCTTGAGATTATGAGGTTCTTCTTTAAAGTGTGGCCATTTTTCCTCTGTTTCCTTAAATGTCAAACCATCCATAGGCATTTGCATAATGTCATCTTGACTTCTATTGCATGCATGGTAATCCATAAATTGTGCCAAGCTATTGCACCTGAATAATCATTACAGATGTGAAATAATGGGAATAAACCGAAGAACCTTGCGAGGCACCTTTTTTGTTATTTGATCTTATCGATATCTACTAATATGAAAAATAGGGCATTTTGTTGCAAATTCATGTTGTTTATGATATATAATATGATCATTCAGACATGCATGTATTGTTTGATACTCCATTATAATATCTTTCATAATGGTAGATAATTCTTGATACGAGCGAGGTAGAATGTTTGATGGTGGTAACAAACACTCACCTATCAACCTACAACCAAAAATATAATTTTTTAATTTAAAGAATATTAATTGTTACATGATTCACCCAATGTTAATTGTAAGAGAATTACGACTAAAATAATGAAAAAAGATGACATACCGTAACATACGTGTCATTGTTACATTGGATAAACCATTCATAACCTTCAAGTTCACCAACAACAATACAATAGCAAGAAGAGTTATTTGGGAGCCTTCATATAGGGGCTCGTGTACCTTCTCAAGTATAGGTACACCAAGGTCTACGTCAACATCATCATCATCATCATCATCATCATCTTGATCATCGTGATCTTCTTCATCATCATGGTCTTCTTCCATGGGATCATTACCTTCTACTTCTATATTCACACCTCCATGTTCCCTCATTTGGAAATCCACATTCTCCGAATTGTCATGGTCCATAACATGAAACCCAGGGAGGTTGACCTATATGAAAATGATGACCTTATATTAACCATGACCATGATGTCATCATCAAATCATGTCTAAAGTATTTTATAAATTATTAAAATACATGTCAATGGATGAAATTCATTTCCCCCTTCAATGTGACCATGTTGCCTACAATGTTCCTCAACTATTTTGATTAGATATCTTTGAGTCTTTAAGCCCTTACAAATTTTGCAAGGACAATAACATTTTCCATCACCTTTTCTTTTTAAGTTAGACCACAGTCTAGCAATTGTCTCCCTATTTTGTTGTGTGTTGATATCGTCAGACATGGTCTTTCTTGACGTTGCAAGAAGAGCAATGCTTAGAACGTATAGGCCCGATCTGAAGAAATCAGCAAATAAAAACTAACATGCAAAATGTTAAATTGAATGACATTTTATTATAGAGATAAATATGTTGTCTAGATTACTACATTTCAAAATTAGTGAAGGAATAGTAAGAACAAAAGAAAAAAATGCATCCAAGAGTCTTGAGAAGTGACTATCAAAAGGATGTCAATAAATGGTGATCAAATTTGTAAGCAAAGATTAGTCCCAATGACAAACAACACTTTTGAGTTCTTAGTTATAGACAAGGTTGACTATCAAATAGGCTTGATGAGGTGATGATAAGTGTAAAAATTCATGATTTAAAAAGATGCCAAAACAATGTGGATAAGAAATGTTTAAAGAAAGTTCTTCTTCAATGCTTATCCACTGTCACAATGGTATAAAGTGATAAAAAATAATGATTCATATGGTTTATGATAAGTCACAAAGACACTCTTATAATAGTCATCAAGAGATAATAGAGGTCATACATGCATGATTGCAAAGCACAATGAATAAAGAACAGGCATTGTTATGAAGGCTCATAGCCACAATAAGGAATGATGTCATAAAAAACAAAAGAGGGATAGTTTTTAAAAGGCAGTGATATTCAAAGATTGAAATGAGGGTACTATATCATGACAAAGATGCAAGCATTAGTAGATTTTCATGAATGTGAATGTGCGGTGATCAACAATGCCATAAAGAGACTATTGTTAGTGTTTGTACAAAATAGAATGACAATGTTGTGAAAGAAAAGATTCATGTTCAAGAAGAGTGCCTCAAAACAATGTTATTCAATGCTTGAGGGATGATATTTACTACTTTCATAATGACTACATGATGAAAAGATGGTCAGATTAAAAGATGTAAATCTTACCCACTAATATGATAGTCAGCTACAGGGCCATAGTGTATGTAACAAGAGGTGTCATATTGTCTTTCAAAGAGTAGAGTAAAAACTAGTAGTAGCATCAAGAGATGCATGTTTTCTACAAATTTTTAGACCATGGAATGAAGAGCATGAGGCTATCATCACATCAATCCTTATGAGTTGTGAGATAAAAAAAGATTGAAGGCATTAGATCTTACAAGGAAGCAATGTCCAATGTAACGAAAGAAATGGCAAACCATACCAAGCATGAGGAATCATGGTGACTATGTATAAAGGAGTGGCAGTGGTAAAGGGAACAATTAGATTAGCAATTTAATGGTCAATATAAGATATAGAGATGTTTTCAAGAGGAGAGGCAATGATATGTATTTTTTTTCTAATGATGTGTTCACTACCACAAGACAATTTTGCAATCAAGGATAATAGAACTCTGAATTGACCCTAACATGCATGAATTTAATGCTCAAGGTGGATTGATATGGTATGGAATGAATTCGATTGTGACTTTAATTCAACCTTAAGACAAGACAATCACTACCTCGAGACTTAGTGGCCTATGTAAATGTAATTTCCATTGCTATGATTTGGTTCCAAGGGATCCTGATCAACTTAAAGATATATGAAAAATATATGTATCCTTGTTTCAATACCTAACAATCATTTTTTATCTAATTTTGTGTCCTTGCTGCAGTGATAGAGGTAACTTGGATCAGTCAATTCATTTTGAAAATAAATCTCATAGATAGATCCCAATCATTTTTTTTGTTACACGAAGTCTTCCACTCCACCATGAGAATACATCAATTGTAAGAATGAAGAACTACTACTCAACAAAGGATTGTCCTAACTTGGACTGACTGATATTGTGACTGGGAATGATAGTAGACTAAGATAGTTTTTATTTGGGACTACCAAAACAAAAATAAGCATGTCCAATCCAAAGAAAAATACCCCTATTACTTATAAAAATTAAAGACTTCAAATTATAGATATTAACTCCCACCAAAAACATGGGAGGAAATTAAAACAGATAAATGAGTATGTCTGATTAGTGGGGGGTGTAATCAAGAAACATATTTAAATATAAACATATTTATTGACTCAAAAAATAGTATATGTGTGTGTACAATATATTGCAGACATAAATATGGAAAAACAAAAGATAAAAAAATTTAAAGCAAAGAAATATCTACGTAATAAATTTCACTCCTTTTAGATTATATTCACATTATTTTAACTTCAAACTTTTACATAATTCTACTTCAAATGCATGGATTTCATTAGCGTTGAAACTCGTACACTTTATAATAAGAATTGAAGACAAGTCACATAAAGAAAACAATCATTTAAACATGGACAATGACTAAGTATTGTGACCTCTCAAATAAAGATTGAAGATAAATAAATAAATAACTTCTACACCTACTAGTATGTCCTCACCAAAACAACAAAGTGTTACAATAGAAGATTCTTTCGAAGAAGTAATAGATTTGGAAGTTGAAGTGGTGGCATGTGAATATCTCATGGTTGATAGAAAAGTACATGAAGACCTTGGTAGTCCCTAAGAAGGAAAATATGATGGGTACAAGAATACTTGTTCATAAGGATGGTAACAAGTTTATTCTCAAGCCTTTGCAAAAATAATTCTTCATATGAGATAAGGGTTATCTATTTTGGAAAGAAAGAGTATGCTGATTTGAAGAGTCGCACAAGGAAGAGGTCTATGAAAGAGGATTAGAAGATTGGAGCATCAATAATGGTTCTGAAAACCGATGATTATGACAATGAATAAAAGATGGAAAATTGGAAGAGTAGTGTGATTGAAGAAGATATAGTTATGTGCACACATTGGTGTCCTATCATTGCACAAGTGCAACATGGTAAGGGTCTATTCATGGAGGGAAGAAAAATAGGTCATTTTAACCTTACAAGGAAAGAGGAGAGACAGTCTAAATAATTTTATGGTGACTGTCCCAAACAATAGACAAATGATGGAATTGCTAACATGTTTTCTTTTCATGTTTCTACACATTTTGCCTGACATCAACTTTGGTAATTATGATAGCTACAGAAGTGGTGATAGATTACGGCCTGAAGATGAAAGGGAAGTTCTTGAAAGAGTTCTTATTCACCATCCAGATGCTGCAGCAAAGATAGGTTTTGGTGTTGACTTCATAATGGTGCGATTCTACCCTACTTTTTCTCTCCATTTTTGCAACTTATTTTCTTGCACAATCTTCTAAACAGCCCTTCCTATTAGCTAATGTGAGTTTTAGGTAACAAGAAATCCAATTTGCTTGCTATACCTTTATATCTTTCTTTAGCATTTCATATAAACATGGGGATACAAACTAAACCATGTAAAGGACTTGTAACCGGACAACTCTCTAAAGCATCTTAAGTTCTGTAAATATCAGTTTCCAAAAGGGTTTTTAAGTCCTGAAAATTCATCGGTTACATTTCCTACATTTATGTTTTGAAATTTCAGATCTCAAAGTCTTTTGGAGACATAGAGAACAAAGAACACATAATAAACCCAAGTTCTAAAACAGGAGCAAGAACTGTTTGAAAATTTTGAATTTGTATTTGTTTGAGAAATCAATTAACATTGAGTATTCTTAGAATAGCTTCTTTTTAGGCACCTAGAACATTCACAGATGATTTACATAGCCCTTGATGAAAATGCTATATTTCGAATGTGTAGGTGGAAATTCATGTGGGAGTATTTTATCTTCACAGTAGAATAATTTTGATATTCTAAATCATTTCCCAATCCCCCTGATATGGAGTAGTGGTAGGGTGCATCACGTGGACCACCTTCTAATCTATCCATAGCAAAGAGTTTAAAATATTGCAAACAACGTAGGAAATGGAAGACATATCCCTTTTGTTTAGGAGTATGCACCTCCTCAAAGTAGAAAGGAGAATTTTTAACTAGGCTAGTAATTATTAAGTTTCCACATGACTTGCCCTAATGTTAATCCAAGTTATTAAAATGATATGCATACAACTTCGCATAAACTTAATAAATGATAGTTGTGGGATTGATTATTGAACAATTAAATGTTAATTAAGAAATTAACTAATAGATAAAGGATAATTAACCTCTAGGAACTATGCAAATGAATAAATCTAATGTTATATTTGTTAAAAACATATAAAAAAATTCATATGATAAATTTTAATCCAAAACTCCATAATTTGATCCAATCCAATGATCACAATTCAAAGCCTCAAATTATTTGTTTAAGCCTTTTTTTTTCTTATTTTCAGGAATAAAGATAAGAAGTTCTAATGTATGTCAATCAAATCAGAAAAGAAGTTAAATGCAAGAAAGATTTAATAGCCACTTCAATAGTTTCAAACATTGCCTAGAAATTAGTGTATATTATATGGTGTACATCTTTGAGAAGAAAGGGTAGAGCTTAGTCGAAGTCAGAAAAGGAAGCATTCATTCTTGGGCTATTTCAAAATATATTTTTTGTATCTATCAGTGGAAAGTGCATGACAACAAATAAATCAATTGTTGGACTCTTGCAGGAGGGAAGTTACTAATGTCAAACAAGGAGAATACAGACTAGTCAAGAATGAAGTGACATTATGTAGAATATTGACATGCATTAAGTAGAAAGAGGTTAAAATATATATAGGCTTAAATTTGTAGTGTATAAACAACTCTTGAAAATGCCAAAGGTTGCACATTTGATTCAACATTTCTATCAAGAGGTTAAAATATATATAGGCTTGAATTTCACATTATAAACCATTTCTCCACTTTCAATCATAGCTGGATTATATTTTCTTATTCATATTTTTTTATTTGTTTCTTAACTTTTTTACCCAATGTAAGTGACCTTACAATGGCCTAACCAACCCCTTAGACTAGTCTATCAACCTTTCAAGGCATGGTTGTCACTTTAGTACAAAGTGCTTCCTAGGCCTGCAAACCTGGCTTTCTGCATCTAACACCAAGTTTTACCATGGAATCCCCAAGTGTTATTGGGATTCTTTGACACTCTCCTTGAGGTAGTCATCCTCCAAAAAGATCAAAGCTTGGATCATTCTCTAGGCCTCCCAACTGTAAGAATCTCAGAGGCCTAATTATGGTACCTAACAAAGGAACACCCAATTGAATGGAGAGTTTCTATAGGACAGGGTTTGGAAACTATTATGGCACCTACCAATGTCCTATATTCCAAGTTTCAGGTTTTAAAACCATCCTAGCAGTGAGTTATGGGGACTGTACCCAAAAACTGAGCCATTCACATTTCGGATGCCTGGCTTTTCATCATTGAAAAATTCTCCCAACTGCATCTTCCCATCTTGTGACTATGATGATCCTAATGTACATCCTCCAAACTCTCTTTCCACCAATTTGTAGAGTCTTTCAGTGTTCCATTTGGGAGAAATGGAGGATAATGGAAGGGGGGTTTTGTTGGATGTTGTAGTTCCAAGTGCCTTGGGAGACATGTATGCAAAATGTGGAAGCATGGCCAAGGCATGTAAACTATTTGACAAAATAACTCAAAGAAATGTGGTTTCGTTGACTGCAATGATTGCAAATATCCCTCTTCCATTCATCAAAAGATAATGGAAGAGGGATATTTGTTCAAACTACATTGCAGTCACAATCTCAATCAGACAGCATTCAAACCCCAGTGCAAACAATCTCAATTGAAAGGAGGGGTTCAAACCCTAGTGCAAACAATCTATATAATGGATAAGCAATCCATGGCTTTGGCTAGCTCCTCGATATAGCTTTGGCCTTCTCTGCACGGCCAACAATATCCCAGCTAATCCCAATCCCAGCAAAACAATAAAATATGTAGCAGATGACATTTTTGGGGAACAAATTGGCTTCAAACTTTTTAAAACTGGTAATAATAAATAGATGCATTCAAATTCTCACAAGAGTCGGGAAAACAAAATCATGTTACCTCAGTGCCAAATTTGCACTCCAAATTACTGCAATGGGCTTCCAATACACAATGCCGATGAGGTTTCACGCACTGCAACCTTGAAAAAATTCACTGTGGTAATAATGAAATGAAATCTCTTTTTTTAAAGTTATGCCCATGTTCATCGATAGTTTGACCTACATAGTATTGGTCGAACTTTCGACAAATGCGGGCATGGATTAAAAAAAAATGAAAGTTTTCCTTCTATAATCTGACCAACCAAAACTGTTTTATTTCATGGTCAAAAATTTTGGTAGAAAAACTAGGTCAAATGTACTAGTGAGTGCAGAATATTAGTGGATGTCAACTCCCACTGGAGTTTTTACCTATTTGGGTTTCCCATAACCATATTGGTGTTATGTGTTGATTTCATGTTTCATGTTTATGTAGATGATCATTTCAGTACTTAAGCATTTAAGTTCAGGTTAAGGATTAAGTGGAAAGATAAAGTACAATGAACATTGATTCACCCACCTGCCCCCCGCATTAGAAAAACTAGGTCAAATGTACTAGAGTGAGTGCAGAATATTAGTGGGTGTCAATTCCCACCGGGGTTTTTACCTATTTGGGTTTCCCCATAACCATATTGGTGTTATGTGTTGATTTCATGTTTCATGTTTATGTAGATGATCATTTCAATACTTAAGCATTTAAGTTCAGGTTAAGGATTAAGTGGAAAGATAAAATACAGTGAACACTGATTCACCCCCCCTCAGTTTTCCCATTCCTAACAACTAACTTTACTAAAAATGTGTGTACTTGAGAGAGAGAGATTCCTAATATTTACTAACTTTAAAAGAAATTTAAAAATAAATATTTTTAATAATTTCTATAAGATCTTAATGTTTTCTAACATTTTCTAACATTTCTACTACGGTTTCTAATATTTTGTAAATATTTTCTAACATTTTCTAACAAACTACTATGATTTTCTATCATTTTCTAACATATTCTAATATTTATACTACGGTTTTTAATGTTTTCTAACATTTTCTAACAATTCTACTATGATTTTCTAATATTCTACTATCATTTTCTAACATTCTACTATCATTTTCTAACATATTCTAATATTTAACTATAATTTTCTAACATTTCTACAAACTAAAAATTATTTAAAACAAATAACTAACTAAAATAAATATAAAACATATAATTTACAATAAAAAATGAGAAAAATGCATGTACCTGATACTACTAACAATCTAAAGAGGTCAAAAAAGTTCAGGAGGTGCTAATGTCATACTGGATATCACTAGTTCGCTCTAAGCCCTGGGTCCACAAAATCCAAATAGTAAACAATGAAAATAAAAAAGGAATGTCAAAAATTTATAAAGAAATCTGGCCAAAAGGGGCTTTGCATGAAGACCCCACTTCACGCGAAGTGGGGTCTTCGCGTGAAGTACCCTACGTGGGGTTCTTCATACAAAGTGGGTCTTCCCCTTCGCCTGAAGTACCCACTTTGAGCGAAGGCCCTAAATTTTTATATTTTTTTGTAGAAAGCCGATTTTCTTCGTCCCAAAAAGTGGGACACACTATTGTGTTTTAACCCAATATTGATGAGCCATATCCTTTTCCCAATTAAATAAGGTTTAATATTTTAATCTCAATCCTAAAATAAAGTAATTCTTGACATTAAATTAAATTAAACATTAACAATAAACTAAATGAAACACTAACAATAAACCTAATGGACCAATAAACAAAGTTGAACCCTATAGCTAAACCAAATTGAACCTCAATCCTGAACTTGCTTGAACAAAAAGTAGAATTGAACCATAGCTCTATACATAATTAATGACCGAAACTAATTAACTTAAATAAATATGTGTCATAATTAATAAAATTAATGTCAAAAATTTTGAAATTATAATTTTAGTATAAGAGGATTATTAGACTTGAATTTTTAAATATATGTATTAAAATTTTATTATTATGTTATATTAAATATATTAATATAAATTACATAAAATACTTTCACTTGGATCTATGAGCTAGTGAGACCACAAACCATTTTATTTTTTATAAAATGGTAAAGCGGTTTGAACCTTGGTGGACACAACAACACAACCAACACTTCACCAACACACTATGTGGTGAACAATTATTAATTTATTATTTCAATAATTTTAAAAAGAAATAAATATTTTGACTTGTAAATTCCTAAATAATTTTCACAATTGCTATATATATATATATATATATATATATATATATATATATATATATATATATATATATATATATATATATATATATATATATATATATATATCTATGTATGTATGTATGTATGTATGTATGTATGTATGTATGTATGTATGTATGTATGTATGTATGTATGTATGTATGTATGTATATATATATATATATATATATATATATATATATATATATATATATATATATATATATATATATATATATATATGTATATATTATGTATGTATTTATATATCTATATATATATATATATATATATGTATGTATATATGTATATATATATGTATATATGTATATATGTATGTATATATATATATATATATATATACATATATATATATATATATATATATATATATATGTATATATATATGTATATATATATATATATGTATATATGTATATATATGTATATGTATATATGTATATATATGTATATGTATATGTATATGTATATGTATATGTATATGTATATGTATATGTATATGTATATGTATATGTATATGTATATGTATATGTATATGTATATGTATATATATGTATATATATGTATATATATATAGGAAAAGTCAAGAGTTCTATAGAAGCTTTAATTTAATAATTATTAGAACTATAGGCAATGCATGTTGTTAACTTGTTATTAATAATTTTTGTAAAATAATTTATTTTAACTAAAGTATACATGCAAATTGTTTAACAAAACATATTTAGAAAATTATTTTTCTCTCATTTGGGAAGAGGTTGAACAAACTATCATATTGGACGTGGGGAACAAAGTACGCTGAATATGTAAACATTTGTTACACTAGTCTTATTTCTAGTGTTTTCATTTATTTTGGTTTTAAGGTTTAGATTTTTAAAATTTTTCTAAAATTTAATATAATACTATTAAAATTAATTAAAGTTATTAAATCTTTAAGAATTTTAATTTTTATTAATGTCTTATTTTGAATTATATTATTATAAATATATTTTAAAATATTTTATTAATTTTTATTGGATATTAAAATTTAATATTTTAAAATATTTCATTTAAACTTTTTATTATTTATATATTGTTGAGTGTAATTATTTTAATAGAACTTTTTGTGTTTATAATATTAAAAGTATAATTAAATTTATTAAAAATTAAATAAATTTATAATAGTTAATATATATTTGAATATATTAGTGAAGTTTATAAAGCAGGTTTCTAACAATTTTATTTCCAACCATTTGATCAATATCAAATATCAAATTTTATTACTTAGGTTCACTTAAAAATTACAAATGATAGTAAATTATTTTAAACATTTTAACATTGTATTGAATTTTGATTCTATTTCAATTAAGCTCACCTATAGTTAAGTAATTTCTTATTGCAATTAATTATTATTTTCAAATTTTCAAATTTATTACAATTAATTATTACTTTAAATTTTGAAATTCATTTACTAAGTTTAATCACCTCTGTCAGTACTTTGGCAACAACCTTGTTTACATAACTTGAAGCCCATAATTAAGGTTAGGGTTATTATTAGTGTTAGATTTAGTTATAGTTTAGCTTAGAAAAAGGGTTAAGATTAGATTTATTAAATGAATAATCATTATTAACATAAAATAAATAATAATATTATTATATTATTATTAGTTAATTTATATAATAAAATTAAGCTTTGTTAAATAATAATTGAAATAGTTTACATTTATAATAGTAATAATGTACATTTATGTTGATAAATGATTTAATTATTAGTAATTGATGTAAGGGAAATAATTAAGGTTAGGATTATTCTTAGATCTAAATTTAATTATAGGATTAGGTTTAGTAATAATTTTATTGATAATTAAGACTAGATTAATGTTAGAGTTAGATTGTCAAATTTAGGATTATTAGGATCAATCTTAGACTTACAATTAGTGTTAGACTCAAGTTTAGAGTTAGGGTTAGAACTATAATTGGAACTTGTATCAGTTAGCTAGTTGTCATTTTATCATCTATATAATAGAATATATCTTGGTCATTTGAATGATAATAACATGATTTTTAAAAGTGAACAGCTAGTACATCGTAATCAAACATGTCAACTGCTTCGGTCTCATGTAGTGATAAATTAAAAGTGGTTTGGACCCTTGTCTTCAATTAGTTCTTTACTTCAGTCAAAAGCTTTTTTTCTCAATCTTATTTCTCTTAGATTTGTTCTATTGGTCTTGATGAGTGACTTGTAATAAGTTTGGGCTCTTCCCTTGTTTATCTTATCAAAATTATAAATTTACAACATTGATTACGAGAAAGATAGTTACAAACTACAATATAATTTTTAACACTTGGCAATATGATTATAGTTAGGGTTAGAAATTTGTCATCTATATAATAGAATATAGCTTTGTCACGTGCATGATAACAACTTGATTTTAAAAAGTGATAGTACATTGTAATCAAACATTCCAACTTATGTGAGACTTTTCTATTTCAAAAAAAAATTATTTAAACTCTTCACATCTAACTATAATTAAAAGAGGTTTGGACTACTTATGAGTATGTTAAAAAATAATTGAAATAGTTTACATTTATAATAGTAATAATGTATATTTATGTTGATAAATGATTTAGTTATTAGTAATTGATGTAAGGGACATAATTAGGGTTAGGATTACTCTTAGATCTAAATTTAATTATAGGGTTAGAATTTAAAGGAGGTTAAGTCATAGGTTTAGTAATAATTTTATTGATAATTAATGATAGATTTATTTTAAAGTTGGAGTGTCAAATTTAAGATTAGAAATAAAGTTAACTTCCAATCATTATTTCATAAGGCCAAGATTTTTCTAATTTTATCTTAAATATTTTATCTTTATAATAGTAATAATCTACATTTATTTTGATAAACAATATATAATTATTAATAGTTGGCTATAGGATTATAGTTAGGGTTATGATCAACCTTAGACTTACAATTAGTGTTAGAGTCAAGTTTAGAGTTGGAGTTAGAACTATAATTGGAACTTGTATCAATTAGCTAGTTGTCATTTTGTCATCTGTATAATAGAATATATCTTGCTCACGTGAATGATAATAACATGATTTTAAAAAGTGAACAACTAGTACATTGTAATCAAACATGCGTACATCGTAATCAAACATGCCAACTACTTCTGTCAGACCTTTCCAATTAAAAATAATTATCTAAACTCTTCTGGTGTAAACGAGAATCAAAATCTTTTTTTCTCAATCTTATTTCTCTTAGATTTGTTCATTTAACCTTGATGACTGACTTGTAATAAGTTGGGACTAGTGATTTTAAAAAGTGATAGTACATTGTAATCAAACATGCCAACTACTTATGTAAGAGCTTTCCACTTTTAAAAAAATTTATTGAAACTCTTCTCATCTAACTATAAATTAAAAGAGATTTGGGCCCTTGTCTCATACCCATTCTTTACTTAGACCAAAAGCTTTTTCCCCTTAATCTTATTTCTCTGAGATTCATTCTATTTGTCTTGATGGTTAACTTGTAATAGGTCAGAACCCCTCTCATACTACCAGAAAGATCGATTACGAACTGGAAGCTACCCAAAAGATCCCTTATGTTTTCATCATCTGCCAAGGATGTAGAACTGCAAGTTGGATGGGAGCAGAGATTTCTCATTATGCCTCCACCATCTTAAAATTTTCAAGTATGATTCTCAAATCGCAATTCTAATCATGTTTATCCGATTTCTCTTGTCATATGGCACCATTCCTACTTATCAATAATTTTCAAGTTTTTGTTTTATTTTGATCTTTTAATGTTTTTCACAGAAGTGGTTTGCATGGCCACCTCCTACTTTTAATGAATATGTATGCAGATTTGTATTCCGAATCCTTGAATCCAGAAGATTTAATATTTCTTATAGCTATTTGTTTATTCTATGAATTTGGATCTAAAGATTAAATCCAGTAGATCTTGCTTGTGATTCTTCCTCTTAAATATAGGCAGAATTTACTAACCCTCAGCCAGGCTGTTGGAGAATAGCTTAGCATTTCAGACCTTTTGAAATTTATTCAATCAGAATCAAATGGGTATAATAACATGGATACTCAGTTCTAAGATTAGATCTCTGTAGCCATATATTTTTAAAATGTGTTTGCAGTTTGTAGGATTCATCTGCCTCCTTTGATCTTTCTGAAGGGCTTTCAATAAGCCTGTGGAAAAGGGCTCATCATACTCCTAATAAGCAATAGGATAGACTCATAACCAGGTTTGTGTAATTCAAGACTCTGAAATGAATGTTTTGGGTTATAATTGTATGAAATTTTGGTCTTTAGAGGCATTTAAATGAGAAATGTTCAAGTTAGTGTGTATGAATGTTTCATAATTTATAAAATAGATGAATAATATGTTATTTTGAATGATCTTGATTTAAGATTCATAGACAATAATTAAAATTTCTATCATGTTTTCATTTTTATTACTCTGTCCTGTCTTTTAGTTTTGATGTATTGATACTTTGACTTTGTGATACTCTCTTGGTGAGGCTTCGCCTCTAATTTGTGTGCTTCTCGGTAGAACTCTTGGTTTTTGATCTCCTTATAATTAATATAAAAAAAAATTTAAATTTCGATCACATTCTTGTAATATGTGATCTGAAATCTCTATTAAAAATATTTACAGTAACTATCATATCTTATCTTAATTATTGTCCATAAATATCCTGATTCCGTTCAACTTAGACCAACATTTCTTTATTTCCACACAATTTTTTCTTCCAATCCGCAATAAAGTTAATGAAGCTTTGTTATGTGTCAATCTTTAACTACTATTATGTTCTTCAAATTCTATTTCTCTTTTAACATTTGTTTCATTTCTTTTGCTTCTTTGAATCGTCATTTTCTGCCTATCGATTTTCATTTCCTTCTTTGAATGGTCAAAAACTAGGAAACGTGTTGGAAACTTGCTCTTTAATCCGTTGAATTTTATTTTGTTTTTCGAAATATTTTGATGTGAACATATTTGTCCTCAATCAGTTACAATTGTTATTGACTGCAAATCTGCAATTGTTTTCGTTTGTTTTTTTAGTAATGATTTTTTTTTTTTAAAAAGTCTCTTTCTATATAAGGATTTGGAGCTTTTCAAAATTCTTAGATACCTAATCAAAATTGATGTTTTTATATTTTTTTTTTATTGATAAAGGCCGAAGTCAGATTTCTATATTATATGTAATATTTATATAACATTCAAGAGTTTATAAGATCTGCAGCATTGCAGTATGATCTTATCAAATGGTGCATCAGATATAGAGCAACAGAGTTTGGCACCATTGCAAAAATTATACAAAAAACTTAGCTAATCCAGTCATAGACAATACCAAGAGCTAAATAAAACTGCCATACATAGCTATTTTTATATTAATATATAGTATTTTTTATATCAATTAATCATAGTTACAACACGAATTCAATTGTGAATTAATTGCACATGTTTCACAAATTATATAAGCATTTGTTCTTGTGAACTATTTTTATTTATTGTATGGTTGTTGTGCTGTTGGTAGGTGATGGTCCTTTTTTGTTTTGTTGAGTTTTATTGTCTATATTTTTCTTATATAAGAATATTCAAAATTTCATTTTACTATTATCAAAAATAAATTGTATAAGCACTTCTCCTTTAGATTAGGGAAGGAGCCAGAAGTTAGGTGTTCTATGTTGTTAGGTTTGTTTTTTTATAAAGATTGTTTATAAAGAATTATGTCAATAAAAATATAGACTAGTTTAAAAAATTATTTGCAATACATGGATATTAGTAGTTCTTTGGATGTCTTTATCCTTGGGCCATTGTGCTCTGAGGCCTCTTATGCCTTCATAGACATTAATTTTCAAAAATAAAGTAGTCCTTTAGATATAATGAACTTTTAGTTTATGTTACGATTAATAGTAAAAAAAAATGAAGTAAACAATAGGGCATTACAATTGTCATAAAGCCCTCACTGCAAAAGCCTGAGCAAATGATGGTATAGGTGAACATAGGTAAATAAGTCCCGGTGAATTAGGTTGGAAAATGGCAATGTATCAAGGAAGGCATATTGATCCCAATGTATAGAGCCATTGTGAGACATGAAGTTCCAATATCTTAAATAATCATGAATTAAAAAATATAGGAGGAAGAATGAAGCCTATTAGTGTCAATAAAATCTTAATGTATAAGGACGAAGCTATGACGCCTTTAACATAGAAATGTAGGCATGAAGGAACAAATAATAGAAATGGAAAATTAAAAAATATAGAAGGAAGAATGAAGCCCCTAGTGTAAAGATTTAAAACCCTCTTGTATCTGAAAAGTGTGTCAAAAAAACTCTTAATGTATAAGTTGTGATGCCTCTAACATGAAAATGTAAGCATGAGGGAACAAATAATATAAATGGAAAATATGTTGCCCCCAGTGAAAGGGTATAACATAATAAGCTCAAATGTTAGATGTTATGAAGGAACCATGACCTCAATATCATGATATGGTAAGAGGAATGTACAATTTGTGAAGGTTATGTTCAAGTAGGATTATAAAACAACTTATAATAGAGTTCATAATACGTTTGCACTTAATTTTCTTATTACAATTGTTATATATTATTTTGTGGGAACTTAAAATTCTCATTGAAATTGTTATTTATTAGTTGTTTTCTTAATTTATTCAGTTATCTAAAGACCTTTTGAATTGAAGATCTTTGAAGACTTGCAGCCACTCTCTTGACACCCTTAGATCAGTGAGGAATGATTCCTTAGACTATTTCTTAATTGTGAGTTTAGTGTTGTACTATTTCATGTATCATTAATAAAATAAGTTCTTATTTTAAATATCTATTACTTCTTGTATTTAAAATATCTATTACTTTTACTTCTTGTATTTTTCGCTTTTGATTAATCTTTTTTGTTTCATGTGTTATGTCTTATCAGTTTTCCTTGTGACAGCATACTTCTCGTCAAGAAGCTATATCTCAGTCCATAAAATAATAATGGATCAGACTTGGATTCTTCTGCTATATTTTCCAAACTAAATGAACTATAGTACTGCTGGATGAATTGGCTAAACTCAAACCCCGGTGTTATAGCATTGAAGCTTGAGAGTCTCCAAGAAGTTGGATCATGTCTCGTTTCTTCATGACAAATAGAGATTCTAGGCAGCTAAACATTAACCAATCATGATAATAATTGCATCAGGTTATATCATTAGAATGAACAGAACATATTTTCTTAAGGCCCCTTTGTGTGTCAGGGAATAGTCTTTTCATAGACTGTCTTTATTGTCATTCAAGTTCACAAGAAAGTCGGTGTGAATAACAGAAGGCAATGACCTAAAAGTATTGATGGCTATGTCGATCTCATTAATGAATCCAAGTGTCCATGTTAAACAATGAAGGAGTGCTACAGGATCATAATAGGTGATGGCTGGTTGTGTACAATGGCGATGAGGGAGATATGATGCTTGTGGAAGCTGACAATACAATTATATACTTCACACTAACTAATTAACCACTCACCTGTATAAAATAGTCATAAGCATTAAATATTATTGAAGCCCTCCCAAAAAAACCTCCGAGGAATCCCACAACTAATCCCTCCTCATAGGGAGGAACCAAGCCCCATAATGCCCAAAAAAGATGATGCTTTAAACCCCACTATAGTGATCGAATATACAGTTACACTTGAGAACAAAAGTAAATCATGTCAAACATTGACATCGATTAAACAATTTTTCACTTTAAAATAACTTCTTTGAATGTTTATAACGTACTAAGTCGCTTCAAGTGGCATGATTTCTCAGCTGCTCAAAATAGAAATGGCTAAAACTCTGACCAACTAAAATGTTGTTATGTCGAGTCACACGATAAACATGGTCACATTTTTATATGGCTTAACCAGTAACCACAAGTGTTGGGCTAAGTTTGAGATTTCCCCACATAATTTGACAAGAAACATCCCAACAGACAGGTGGTTGCAAACAAAAAGTTATCTACCTTGGCCGAACGGAAACATGGGTTTACATTTCTCCTCCATGATAGAACTGTTTGTCAGGGGATGTCTGCTAGTTTCAAGAGTTGTAGCGTTATCAGAACTTACCGCTCTCTTTGCAAATTGAGAAATACGCACCTAAAAATGGTGCAGTTGGTTGGATATACAGGTCAGATAGGTAACCTTACAGACATTGATTGGTCGTCATCATGAGGCCATAATACAATTTTGGCGTAAAAAAAGTTCTTAGAAAGGACAAACCAAAAATGGTTCTTTGTAGAGATAATGAATGGTAGAAGGCATGAAAAAAGCATAAAGGTGCTTGCTCATGGAGACAATCATCCCATGATTAGATGCACCCAAAAGCGGATTAGAAAGGGGGCTTCCAGCGAAAAGAAAACTATCAAAAAGGCACTTACGGCAAAGAGAAAACCATCAAAAAGGAACCCATTACGTAGTGCAGGTCCAGACTATGACACCCTTGTCCAAATCTGTAGGCAGTGTTGTTTCCTGTGCGCGAGGAACATAGTTGAACTCACGAGCAGCTGAGAAACCCAATTCGGTACATGCAGCACCGTAGTAGCTTTTACCTGCTAAATAATTGGCGTGTTATACCGTAAAGGAAAACCCAAAATCCCCTGCATGATTTCCCTAAAGCTTCTAAGTTCATAACTCTTTCAAAGCTTTTGCATTAAAAAGTCTGGATGGGCAAATACAGTACTGATAATGACTCCGCCAAAGACTCTTAGAATTCTAATTGATATTGTTTTGAAGTGTCAGAAGAAAAGAAAAAAAAATAGATTCAGCTATTCATTATTTGCCTGCCTTGGAAAAGCTTCCCATTCACTAAAATCTCAAAATAAAAAGAGATTTTCATTTGTTAATCCATATATAGCATCGGAACCAGCCAATAATCTTTCATCATCATAACATGCATTAGAAGTTCTAAAACATTATGTAAAAATTGGTGAAAACTTAAGCATACACGTTATTTAATTCGGAGCCAATACAAGAGTGTACATTATTATTAATTGGAGATTAGATACATGAATTTTACAGCTGGACAGTAGAAGATTGCCTCTGAACCAGATAACTCTAGCATGCAAAGCACATGGTCAAAAGCAACCATCAGCCTATGTTACATAACGTCTACCAGTTAATAGGCACGCTCCCTTTCTTGCCAGGGATATTTCTTTTACAGTGCCTTCAACCTAACGACGCATAGGCTCAAGACAAAACTAAAGAGTCGGTTGAGTTCAACCGCAAACAAGTGAACAGCCTAAATAGGAAATTATGACCTCGCAATATCGTTTATAGCCTAAATTATCCAAAACCACCATAGAAACAAAATTCAAAACATCTTTCCTCTGTACTTTGTCAGCAATCCCCATATACTGGTTAATATAAGATTTGCCAACATACATATCTATATCGGTTCATTTAAGGATTATACTGAGATCAAAACTGGGGAATCATTCCCCTACCTTAAACATAACAGTTCAGAAAAATACTTAACAGCTGGTACAAAAACACTTCTTCCAATATGCACCATGTCCTTATGTCGTTATAGGGATCATGGGTGCCTTCAAATTTCAAAACTGAGGCCGAAAATCTTACTGCTGAAAGAGAGTCCGAATCTAATTTAACACATCCCTAAGTCCCTCATCTCTTAACCATCATCATAGACAACCAATATTTGCAAATTGATGATGAGAAGTCTCGGAGAATTGTGAAAATGCTTCAGACATTGGATTTCAGTTCCACAGCAGATGAAGGAATGGTGGATTCTCCAAGATCAGAAGACCTGGATGTTTCTCTTGCACCTGCTAAATCTTCAGAGCATCCTTGAAGCTTCATAGTCCAAGGTGTCATTTTCTCAACCTCTTCAGAAGTATAAATGAAAATTTTGCGCACAATACTACAAAACTCCCTGTAGTAAAATAAAAAAGCATATATTAATAAATTTAGTCACAAAATCCAAAAATTAACTTTAACAATATAAAAAATCAATAATCATTTCAGTCAGGTCAAAACAGTAGAATGTGATGTATTGAACTCACTTCCATGGATCGTCTCCCACAAGCATCATATCCCCTTCATCGTCAGTGTAGACGACCCGCCACCCTCTAGTCTGGTCTTGTAGTTCTCCTTCAATGGAGAACATGTGCTCAAGCTCATGAATGAGCTCGGCATACCCTTCAAACTTTGTCAGGTCAACTGCCCTCCCAAGTGCACTACCTTGCTTGTGAACCTGAAAAGTGATAAGTAATAGAAAGTTTTCAGGTTCACAAGCACGGTAGTGCACTTGGGAGGGCAGTTGACCTGACAAAGTTTGAAGGGTATGCCGAGCTCATTCATGAGCTTGAGCACATGTTCTCCATTGAAGGAGAACTACAAGACCAGACTAGAGGATGGCGGGTCGTCTACACTGATGATGAAGGGGATATGATGCTTGTGGGAGACGATCCATGGAGACGATCCATGGAAGCTCATGAATGAGCTCGGCATACCCTTCAAACTTTGTCAGGTCAACTGCCCTCCCAAGTGCACTACCTTGCTTGTGAACCTGAAAAGTAATAGAAACCAATGCAAATGAAAATGATTGTTACAGAAAATGTCCTTCAAATAAGCAATATTCTGCATCCCAGAGTGATACCTTAGTGCAGCTCCTTGTAGGATTATTCAAGATCTTGCCACAGGTTTCTTTTGACAACATTTGGGTAAATTTTACCTCAGCACTTGGAGTTGGATCAGATTTTACAACCTTCAATGGCTCTGACTGCTGCTCAGACCCTGCAGATTGTGATGGATTTGTGCATGTGGCATCAGCAACAGGCTCTATGCTCTCTCCCATCTTTGCAGCTGTTAGATGTATACTATCAATGAGTGGAACACCAAACAATTTGGAATGAAATGCACCAGCTTCAAGCCCCTTATCTTTATACATTTCTCTGGAAGGCAACCCAGCTTGATGCATGTTGGTTCCCTGATTACCGTGTTGCATGATCTTGTCACCCTCAACATTTCCTGTGCCTACTTGCAGTGAAACCTCTGGTTGTGATGATGAAACGAAGGACCTGATCCAGCTCCCTGGTGACTCTTTAGCTCCAAAGCTAGGAACAACGGGGGTGCCATCTGAGCCATCCCGCAGTACTAATGAACCTTGTTTGCAAGATATAGCAGCATACTTCGAGTCTGATTCTTTATTACTTTGTGCATTGTATGATAACATTCTTGATGACATACTTGATAACTGCAAATCTGTCCCTGATGCTTCACAATTGTTATCTTCTTGATGGTTATACTGTTTCATTGGTGGCTTGTACTTCTGGTAATCTGCCATATTTTGGTTTAGATATGGCACTCTGAATTCTAATACCTCACCTGTACCCTGTAGACCAGAAAAGCCATCAGCGAAGTGCAATTGGTTCTTCAGCAAGTGCAACCAGTTTTCAGATCCCACTCTTCTTAGTGCTCCTAGATCATCTGCTGTAAAGTCTTCCAATTTAGATCTTGTTGGCAAGTTGACTATACTAGTGTATATGACTAAGATTAGTGTTGTCATTATAGCAACAAAGTCATATGGAGTTTTGGTGTCAAAGTTAGAAGATCAGAATTTGGCTAAGTATGGAAGATAGGACAGTCAGTGAAGCACCTGATGAACAAAGCATCAACGCACGTGTGTATGACCGAGTTTTGTCATGCGCCCTTGAAGATAAGCTATTGAGTATGATATTAAGCTATGGTTAAGAACGCTTGGTCAGATGTGTTAGTATGAAGAAGTTACAGCAAGTTGAAGTGACAGAACAGAACAAAGTATTGAGCCGACTGTTAGTATTTTGATTAGCGTGTATCATATTGTTTTGTAAAGGCTATGCGCCTATTGTAAATATGTTATAAACTTGTTAATATTAATGTATGTAAACACGCTTGAGCCAATTCATTTGGAAGCGTTGTATGTAATAGGTTATAGGCCGACTTAGTAAATAGTTTTGTTTGCGCCTATATATAAGACATGTGCTTTTGCATTTAAGTATAATGTTGATATGGAGAGTTGATAGAAGAGAAAAAGGATACGAAGTATGTGTTAAAGAGCAATAAGAATGAAATAGAGCTTTACAAGAGGTTAAAGCATCAATGCACAAAAGGAACTGATCAGACAAGCAATGTCATAGCAGCAGTTCACCTTGCAGATATAGCATGTATCTGATATCCAGAAGGTTGTAGGCTTCTTCATTGAGCAGTGAGCTCTGGCAGTGAGCCATCCACCCCTAACAGGGTTTGTTACTGAAGACTCCTAACAGGGTCCGACCCTTGACAAGGTCATTGTACTAAAGTATTGTAATGACTACTCGTAACAGGGAAAATGAACATTAACAGGTTCATAATACACAAGTACAATTATTAGTGGGTATTAATTCCCATTGGGGTTTTTCCTTTGGCCAAAGTTTCCTCGTAATCATATCCGGTGTTAAGTGTTATGGTTGTTTACTTCATTTTCATTGTTATTCAATTCAGTATTTAAGTAAGTGAGTTAAGTTTTAAGATATCAAAAATTAATATTGAAGAACACTAATTCACCCCCCCCCCCCCCCCCATCCCCCCCGCTTTCCCACTGCCGCCCCTCTCAGTGTTCCCATTCCTAACAATTGGTAGCAAAACTTTGGTCCTCTGAAAACAAGTTTAACCACTTGAGGAGATTATGGGCTCAGAAGAAGTGAAACATCTAAAGAAGAATCTTGAAGTAGCTCTTCAAGATCTTGACAGATCTAAAAAAGAAATTGAAGAACTAAAATTGAAGGTCAGTGGCACACAAGTATTCATCAAGAAACTCATAAAAGATTTGAAGGATTGTTCAAACAATGATTTGGGAAAAATGGTCAAAAAGCTTAATGAAAAAACATGTCTCTGAAGGATCAGATTGAAGAGTTGGATGAAAAGTTTTTCAATAATCAGGAAGCCTATGAAGAACAAATCAAAGAGAAAAAATAGTTGGATGAAGAACTGAGGCAAGTAAACATGAAAATCTTGGAGTTAGAAAATATCAAGAAAAATGTGGAATCTAAATTGACTGAAGCAAAGAATCATATTAACAAATTGCACACAAGTAAGGATCTAATAGAGTCAAAGTTGTATGCACAAAAGATTAAAGGAGATACCACTGGTATTAGATTCAATGAAGCACAAAATCAAATCAATGATATGCGAGAAAGAAGGAAAGCACCAGAAGAATCTACAAAAGCTAAGAAGACTGAAGATCAAACTGAAGTTAAAGAAGAACCATCCAAAGATGGACGCAAGCCAGTAAACAAAACTTGTTGGGTATGTGTAGGATCATGAGGGGCCAAACTATGCCCTTAAGTGGCAATGAAAAATCAGACAATCAGGATTAGTCAACTTGGCGTGAAAAAATGAACTAGTTATCAACCTAATATAAAAAAGTTGTAAGAATATAATTTGTAGGAAATTGAATTTAGTTTCTAAACTACTAAGCTTTTTCTGAAAAAAAATTAATATGATTGGTAAAAAGTATAGATTGCAATGCAGCACTACAAACATTTCAGCAAAAAATAAGAAGTACGTGTATGTCTGACCACCCTAATCAAAAGCAAATGATAATATTTTTTTATAATATTCTATATATAAGTAGCTGACTCATGCCCGGATGTGATGCATTTTTTTGGTATTTTTATTCCAAACAGATAATTAATTATGATTTTTTTGCTACAGCGCTTTCAGAATTTAAAAACTCTCATATCTGACCACCTTAACTCATTGAAAACTTATCATAATTTAATTTTTTTTAATTTTTTCTTATACTAGATGAAGCATAGAATGTGACGCATCTTTCGAATTTCAAAAATGTTATACCGTTTGAAAGATGTAGTCATTTTTCAACCAGTATCTAAATCAGCACTTTAGAGGTAGCTCAATTAGAAAATAACTAATAATTACTTAACGAATTCAAAATTTGACAGCAATTATATCGATAGAAAGCTGATAATCTCCTTAAGATACCCTTTTCGTTTTATCAAATTTGGGTGAAAAAAAAATCGTCAGCTACATGGTCGAAGTCTGGAATTGAGAGAAACAGAAGAAAAACACATTTTTGTGACACTTGAAGAGTTGACCAAGTAGGTTTGGTGCACAGACCAATACCGAGCCTAATCGGGTACCCGATATTATCGGGTACGCGATATTTTTTGGTACCTGAATCTGGCGGCAGAATTTCAAATTTTTGCTTTGCCTCCACTTTCTCTAATTTCTAATTTCAAAATTTGGTTCCACTTTATCAATTATAATTATATAATTGATAGTTATATATTTGATATATATTTGATAGTGATTAGTTATATATTAAATATTATATAATATCAATTATATATTAATTATTATATATTAGTTATATATTAAATATTATATAATATGAATTATATATTAAATGTTATATTTAATATTATTTAATATATATTAATATTAAAAACTATATATTAGATTATATATTATATATAATATTATATATTATATATTAAATATTATATAATATACATTTTACATTTTAAATATTATTTAATATGATTCAGAGCACGAGCATGAGTCCCTACAATGGCATAGTAGTGCCTTTTACAGGTGCCAAAAACTCTAGCTACACAGAAATGGAGGCTTTGAAGAATAGTTCACTGGAGGTGGATTATAGAAGCAGAGGGCAAGAGAATCACTCTGTTTCCACCACTTGTGGCTATGAAATGGTATCTTTCCCTTCTTTTTCAACCGAAATGCTAAATTGTAAAGGTTCTTGAAATAGATTCTAGTCATGCCAAATAATTGTACCACGCCTATTGATAATCCGGTAGCTGAACAGAGTCATTGGGAGGTTAAACAAGAACAACCGGATGGATCTTTGAACCGGTTGAAGATTATGGAGAGTAGGGAAGGGTTTGGTAAAATGAGCAGTTGTACTAGAAATGATGCACATGCCATAGAATTGACCGCATTAATAAATTTAAAGAAGAGATCAGTGGCGACACGACATTATGAGGAAAGCCTTGCCATTTCGATGGTGCCCCCCCCCCCACGATATTATGAATAATGTCTTACCGCTTCAATGCCGGCACCACCTCTGTCTCAGACTTTCGCCATTGCTTCTCATCAGTACTCTGAAATATGGCAGGGATTGTGGGCACATTATTACCCCTAGGGATTGAGATTGAGATATCACACGTTAGGACCCCTAGGGAGTCCCCATGACCCCTTATGACACATTGGAATGCTCAAATGTGTCTTAAGAGGTCTTAGGACCCCTTCAAACACACTTGAACATTCCAATGTGTCAAAAGGGGTCATTGGGATTCCCTAGGGGTTCTATTATGTCTTATCACGTGTTAGGACCCCTAGGGAGTCCCCATGACCGCTTTTGACACATTGGAATGCTTAAGTGTGTCTTAAGGGGTCCAAAGACCCCTTAAGACACACTTGAGCATTCCAATGTGTCAAAAGGGGTCATGGGGACTCCCTAGGGGTCCTAGTATGCCTTATCACACGTTAAGATCTATAGGGAGTCCCCATGACCCCTTATGACACATTGGAACACTCAAGTGTGTCTTAAGGGGTCCTACGGCCCATTAAGACACACTTGAGCATTCCAATGTGTCAAAAGGGGTCATTGGGACTCCCTAGGGGTCCTACTATGCCTTATCACGTGTTAGGACCCCTAGAGAGTTCTCATGACCCATTTTGACACATTGGAATGCTCAAGTGTGTCTTAAAGGGTCCTACGACCCCTTAAGACACACTTGAGCATTTCAATGTGTCAAAAGGGGTCATTGGGACTCCCTAGGGGTCCTAGTATGCCTTATCACGCGTTAGGACCCCTAGAGAGTCCTCATGACCCCTTTTAACATATTGGAATGCTCAAGTGTGTCTTAAAGGGTCCTACGACCCTTTAAGACACACTTGAGCATTTCAATGTGTCAAAAGGGGTCATTGGGACTCCCTAGGGGTCCCAGTATGCCTTATCACACGTTAGAATCCATAGAGAGTCCCCATGAACCCTTTTGACACATTGCAATGCTATAGTGTGTCTTAAGGGGTCTTAGGACCCCTTAAGACATAATTGAGCGTTCTAATGTGTCAAAAGGGATCATGGGAACACCCTAGGTGTTCTAATGCATGATAAGGCGTACTAGGACACCTAGGCAGTCCCCATGACCCCTTTTGACATATTAGAATGTTCAAGTGTGTCTTAAGGGGTATTAGGACCCCTTAAGACACACTTGAGCATTCTAATGCATCAAAAGGGGTCATGGGGACTCCCTAGGTGTCCTAATGCGCCTTATCACACATTAGGACATCCAGGGAGTCCCCATGACCCCTTTTGACACATTAGAATGCTCAAGTGTGTCTTAAGGGGTCTTAATACCCCTTAAGACACACTTGAACATACCAATGTGTCAAAAGGGGTCATAGAGACTCTCCAAGGGTCTTAACATGTGATAAGGCGTACTAGGACCCCTAGGGAGTCCCCATGACCCCTTTTGACACATTAGAATGCTCAAGTGTGTCTTAAGGGATCCTAATACCACTTAAGACACACTTGAGCATTCTAATGTGTCAAAAGGGGTTCTGGGGACTCCCTAGGGGTACTAGTACACCTTATCATGCATTAGGGCACCTAGAGAGTCCCCAGGTATGTGCAGGATCACGAGGGGCCAAACTATGCTCTTAAGTGGCAATGAAAAATTAGACAATCAGGATTAGTCAACTTGGCGTGAAAAAATGAACTATTTATCAACCTAATATCAAAAAGTTGTAAGAATATAATTTGTAAGAAATTGAATGTAGTTTCTAAACTACTAAGCCTTTTCTGAAAAAAATTTAATATGATTGGTAAAAAGTATAGATTGCAATGCAGCACTACAAACATTTCAGCAAAAAAATAAGAAGTACGTGTATGTCTGACCACCCTAATCAAAAGCAAATGATAATATTTTTTTATAATATTCTATATATAAGTAGTTGACTCATGCCCGGATGTGACGCATATTTTTTGGTATTTTTATTCCAAACAGATAATTAATTATGATTTTTTTGCTACAGTGCTTTCAGAATTTAAAAACTCTCGTGTCTGACCACCTTAACTCATTGAAAACTTACCATAATTCAATTTTTTTTTATTTTTTCTTATACTAGATGAAGCATAGAATGTGACGCATCTTTCAGATTTCAAAAATGTTATATGGTTTGAAAGTTATAGCTATTTTTCCATCAGTATGTCAATCAGGACTTTAGACGTAAGTGAACTAGAAAATAACTAATAAATACTTAACGAATTCAAAATCTGGCAGCACTTATATCGATGGAAAGCTGACAATCATCTGAAGAAACCCTTTTCATTTTATCGAAATCGGGTGGAAAAAAAGTCGGCAACCTAATGGTCGAAGTGTTGACATAAGAAAAATAGAGAAAAAACACATTTTTTGCACACCTTTAGCGTTGACCATGGAGCTTTGGTTTCCAAAGCTATTACCCGATTTTGCTTTAATTTCAAATTTGAAAAGTTTCCTCTCCCACTCTTTTTTAATTTCCCTTTAATTTTGATGTTTTTTTCTTTCACCCTGACAATGAATAATTTATATATTTTATATTTAAGTTTTATATTTTATGTTTTATATTTTATATTATATAGTATATATATTATATATTATTTATTTATATTATATATTCGATAATATCAATTTAAACGGCCTAAGTATATAGTCTGTTTAGATTTATATTAAATGCAATATTTTTATATTATAATATAAATATTACATAATATATATATGTATATATTATAAATTATATATTAAATATTGTTGTGTATATAATATAATATAATGTCTAATATATATAATATATAAAATGAATAGGACATTAATATATTGTATATTTGATAATATATATTAAATGTAATATCTAATATATCTTATAATATATATATTATATATTTAGTCTATTAAATATTGTATTTTTTAAAATATTTTATATATTATTTTAATATTTAATTTAAGTTATAACAGATCCTCTCATGAGACAACAGGTTGAATCAGGGTCGCTAGACGTCTTAAGGGGTAATTAGGGTTTGTGAGGCAACTTCGAATGTACAGTGACCATTTGGAAGGCAATAGGGCATGTCTGAGTACCAATGTACCAAATTTTAATGACTTTTTCTTAGTCCAACTCGAAAAGGGTCCATGGGGTGCTCTCAGAAGACCACATGTCCAATCAGTGTCGCTAGGCGTCTTAAGGGGTCATTAGGGCTCGTGAGACAACCTGTGATGCACGATGACCATTTGAAATGCATTAGGACATGTCAGAGGACCTAACTCCACAATTTAGATGAATTTTGATTAGTCAAACTCGAAAAGGGTCCATGGGGTGCTCTTGGGAGACCATTGTGCGATTCGGGGTCGATAGGTGACTTAAGGCGTCATCAGGGTTCCAAATGAAACTTTCGATGAATGATGATCCTTTGAAATGCATTAGGACATATTAGATGACCTACGTACCAAATTTGGATAACTTTTACCTAGTAGAACTCGAAAGGGGTCCATGGGGTGCTCTCAGGAGACCACATGTCGAATCGGGGTCGGTACCTGCCTGTTAAGAGGTCATTAGGGTTCCAAATGAAACTTCAATGGAACGGTCACCCTTTGGAATACATTAGGATATGTCATAGGATCTATGTACCAAATTTGGATGACTTTTGCCTAGTAAAACTCAAAAGGGGTCCATGGTGTGCTCTCGGGAGACCACATGTCGAAATGGGGTTGGTAAGCCTATTAAGGGGTCATTAGGGTTCCAAATAAAATTTGATAGAATGGTGACCCTTTGGAATGCATTAGGACATGTCATAGGACCTACGTACCAAATTTAGATGAGTTTTTCCTATTAGAACTTGAAAGGGGTCCATAGGGTGCTCTCGGGAGACCTCATGTCGAATCGGGGTTGGTAGTCCTGTTAAGGGGGCATTAGGGTTTTAAATGAAAATTTGATGGAATGGTGACCCTTTGGAATGCATTAAGACATGTAAGAGGACCTAATTCCATTATTCATATGACTTTTTCTCAAAATAACTCGAAAGGGGTCCATGGGTTGCTCTCGGGAGACCTCATGTCGAATCAGGGTCGATAGGCCTGTTAAGGGGTCATTGGGGTTAAAAATGAAACTTCGATGGAACAGTGACCCTTTGGAATGCATTAGAACATGTCATAGGAACTACATACCAAATTTGGATGACTTTTGCCTAGTAGAACTCGAAAGGGGTCCATGGGGTGCTCTCGGGAGACCACATGTCAAATCAGGGTGGATTGGCCTGTTAAGGGGTCATTGGGGTTTGAAATGCAACTTTGATGGAATAGTGACCCTTTGGAATGTATTAGGACATGTCATAGGACCTACATACCAAATTTGGATGACTTTTTCCTAGTAGAACTCGAAAGGGGTCCACGGGGTGCTCTCGAGAGACCTCATGTCGAATCAGGGTCGGTAGGCCTGTTATGGGGTCATTAGGGTTCCAAATGCAACTTTGATGGAACATTGAGCCTTTGGAACACATTAGGACATATCATATGACCTATTTACAAAATTTGGATGACTTTTCCCTAGTAGAACTTGAAAGGGGTCCATGGGGTGCTCTCGAAAGACCTCATGTCGAATCGGGGTCGGTAGGCATATTAAGGGGTCATTAGGGTTTGAAATGAAACTTCAATGGAATGGTGACCTTTTGGAATGCATTAGGACATGTTAGAGGACCTATGTACCAAATTTGGATGGCTTTTTCCAAGTATAACTTGAAAGTGGTCTATGGGGTGCTCTCGGGAGACCACATGTCGAAATAGGGTCGATAGGCCTATTAAAGGGTCAGGGTTCCAAATGCAACTTTGATGGAATGGTGACCATTTGGAATGCATTATGACATGTCATAGGACCTATGTACCAAATTTGGACTAATTTTTCCTAGTATAACTTGAAAGGGGTCCATGGGGTGCTCTCGGGAGACCTCATGTCGAATCGAGATCGGTAGGCCTGTTAAGGGGTCATTAGGGTTCCAAATGCAACTTTGATGGAAAAATTACCCTTTGGAATGCATTAGGACATGTCAAAGGACCTTTGTACCAAATTTGGATGACGTTTCCCTAGTAGAACTTGAAAGGGGTCCATGGGGTGCTCTTTGGAGACCACATGTCGAATCGGGGTCGGTAGGCCTGTTAAGGTGTCATCCAAATGAAACTTTGATGGAATGGTGACCCTTTGGAAAACATTAGGATATGTCATAGGACCTATGTACTAAATTTGGATTATTTTTTCCTACTAGATCTCGTAAGGGGTCCATGGGGTGCTCTCGGGAGACCACATGTCGAAACAGGGTCATTAGGCCTATTAAGGGGTCAATAGGATTTGAAATGCAACTTCGATGGAACAATGACCCATTGTAACACATTAGAACATGTCATAGGACCTATTTACCAAATTTGGATGACTTTTTCCTAGTAGAACTCAAAAGGGGTTAATGGGGTGCTCTCGGGAGACTACATGTTGAAATGGGGCCGGTAGGCCTGTTAAGGGGTCAATAGCATTCAAAATGCAACTTTGATGGAATGGTGACCCTTTGGAACACATTAAGAAATATCAAAAGACCTAATTCCATGATTCAAATGACTTTTTCCTAGTAGAACTCGAAAGGGGTCCATGGGGTGCTCTCGGGAGACCACATGTCAAATCAGGGTTGGTAGGCCTGTTAAGGGATTATTAGGGTTCCAAATGCAACTTCGATGGAATGGAGACCCTTTGCAATGAATTAGGACATGTCAGAGGACCTACGTACCAAATTTGGATGACGTTTGCCTAGTAGAACTCAAAAGGGGTCCATGGGGTGCTCTCAGGACACCACATGTCGAATCAGGGTCGGTAGGCCTGTTAAGGAGTCATTAGGATTCCAAATGCAACTTCCATGGAAAAATGACCCTTTGGAACCCATTAGGACATGTTAGAGGACCTACGTACCAAATTTACAAGACTTTTTCCTAGTAGAACTCAAAAGGGGTCCATGGAGTGCTCTCGGGACACCTCATGTTGAATCAGGATCGACAGGCCTGTTAAGGGGTCATTATGGTTCCAAATGTAGCTTTGATAAAATAGGGACCCTTTGCAATGCATTAGGACATGTTAGAGGACCTACGTACCAAATTTGGATGACTTTTGCCTAGTAGAACTCGAAAGGGGTCCATGGGGTGGTCTCGGGACACCACATGTCGAATCGGGGTCGGCAGGCCCGTTAAGGGGTCATTAGGGTTTCAAATAAAACTTTGATGAAATGATGACCTTTTAGAATGCATTAGGACATGTCAGAGGACCCTTTAAGACACACTTGAGCATGATAAGGTGTACTAGGAACCCTAGGGAGTCCCCATGAATCCTAGGAGTCCTAAGGCATGATAAGGCATACTAGGACCCCTAGGGAGTCCCCATGACCCCTTTTGATGCATTGGAATGCTCAAGTCTATATTAAGGGGTGCTACGACCCCTTAAGATAGACTTAAGCATTCCAATGCATCAAAAGTGGTCATGGGGACTCTCTAGGGGTCTTAACGTGTGATAAGGTGTACTAGGACCCCTAGAGAGTCCCCATGACCCCTTTTGACACATTGGAACCCTCAGGTGTGTCCTAAGGGGTCCTATGACCCCTTAGGACACACCTGAGGGTTCCAATGTGTCAAAAGGGGTCATGGGGACTCTCTAGGGGTCCTAACGCATGATAAGGCTTACTAAGACCCATAGGGAGTCCCCATGACCCCTTTTGATACATTGTAATGTTCAAGTGTGTTTTAAGGGGTCTTAGGACCTCTTAAGACACACTTGAGCGTTCCAATTTGTCAAAAGGGGTCATGGGGACTCCCTAGGGGTCTTAAGGCATGATAAGGCATACTAGGACCCTTAAAGAGTCCCAATGACCCCTTTTGACCCCTAGGACCCCTTAAGATACACTTGAGCATTCCAATGTGTCAAAAGGGGCCATTGGGACTCCCTAGGGGTCTTAACACATGATAAGGCATACTAGGACCCCTAGGGAGTCCTCATGACCTCTTTTGACACATTGTAACACTCAAGTGTGTCTTAAGGGGTCCTAATACCCCTTAAGACACACTTGAGCATTCCAATGTGTCAAAAGAGGTCATGGGGACTCTCTAGGGGTCCTAACGCATGATAAGGTGTACTAGGACCCCTAGGGAGTCTCCATGACCTCTTTTGACACATTAGAATGCTCAAGTATGTCTTAAGGGGTTGTAGGACCCCTTAAGACACACTTGGGCATTCAAATGTGTCAAAAGGGGTCATGGGGACTCCCTAGAGGTCCTAGTATGCATTATCACACCTTAGGACACCTACAGAGTCCCCACGACCCCTTAAGACACATTGAAATACTCAAGTGTGTCTTAAGGGGTATTAGGACCCCTTAAGACACACTTGAGCATTCCAATGTGTTAAAAGGGGTTATGGGGACTCCCTAGGGGTCTTAATATGCTTTATCATGCCTTAGGACTCCTAAGGAGTCTCCAGGACCCCTTTTGACACATTGGAATGCTCAAGTATGTCTTAAGGGGTCATAATACACCTTATCACATGTTAGGACCCCTAGAGAGTCTCCATGAACCCTTAAGACACATTGGAATGCTCAAGTGTGTTTTAAGGGGTCGTACGACCCCTTAAGACACACTTGAGCATTCTGATGTGTCTTAAGGGGTCATGGGGACTCCTTAGGGGTCCTAGTATGCCTTATCACGTGTTAGGACCCCTAGAGAGTCCCCATGACCCCTTAAGACACATTGGAATGCTCAAGTGTGTCTTAAGGGGTCATAGGACCCCTTAAGACACACTTGAGCATTCCATTGTGTCAAAAGGGGTTATGGGGACTCCCTAGGGGTTTTAATACACCTTATCATGCCTTAGGACCCCTAAGGAGTCTCCAGGACTCCTTTTGACATATTGGAATGCTCAAGTATGTCTTAAGGGGTCTTAATACACCTTATCACACATTAGGACCCCTAGAGAGTCTCCATGAACCCTTAAGACACATTGGAATGCTCAAGTGTGTTTTAAGGGGTCGTACGACCCCTTAAGATACACTTGAGCATTCCAATGTGTCTTAAGGGGTCATGGGGACTCTTTAGGGGTTCTAGTACGTCTTATCATGCGTTAGGACCCCTAGAGAGTCCCCATGACCCCTTAAGACACATTGGAATGCTCAAGTGTGTCTTAAGGGGTCATAGGACCCCTTAAGACACACTTTAGCATTCCAATGTGTCAAAAGGGGTTATGGGGACTCCCTAGGGGTCTTAATGCACCTTATCATGCCTTAGGACCCCTAAGGAGTCCCCAGGACCCTTTTTGACACATTGGAATGCTCAAGTATGTCTTAAGGGGTCCTAATACACCTTATCATACGTTAGGACCCATAGAGAGTCTCCATGAACCCTTGAGACACATTGAAATGCTCAAGTGTGTCTTAAGGGGTCGTACGACCACTTAAGACACACTTGAGCATTCACATATGTCTTAAGGGGTCATGGGGACTCCCTACGGGTCCTAGTATGCCTTATCATGCGTTAGGACCCCTAGAGAGTCCCCATGACCCTTAAGACACAATGAAATGCTCAAGTGTGTCTTAAGGGGTCATAGGACCCCTTAAGATACACTTAAGCATTCCAATGTGTCAAAAAGGGTTATGGGGACTCCCTAGTGGTCTTAATACACCTTATCATGCCTTAGGACCCCTAAGGAGTCCCTAGGACCCCTTTTGACACATTGGAATGCTCAAGTATGTCTTAAGGGGTCCTAATATGCCTTATCACATGTTAAGACCCCTAGAGAGTCTCTATGAACCCTTAAGACACATTAGAATGCTCAAGTGTGTCTTAAGGGGTCGTACGACCCCTTAAAACACACTTGAGCATTCCAATGTGTCTTAAGGGGTCATGGGGACTCCCTAGGGGTCCTAGTACACCTTATCACACGTTCAGACCCCTAGAGAGTCCCCATGACCCCTTAAGACACATTGGAATTCTCAAGTGTGTCTTAAGGGGTCATAGGACCTCTTAAGACACACTTGAGCATTCCAATGTGTCAAAAGGGGTCATGGGGACTCCCTAGAGGTCCTAGTAAGCCTTATCATGCGTTAGGACCTCTATAGAGTCCCCATGACCCCTTAAGACACATTAAAATTCTCAAGTGTGTCTTAAGAGGTTAGAGGACCCTTTAAGACACACTTGAGCATTCTAATGTGTCTTAAGGGGTCATGAGGACTCTCTAGGGGTCCTAGTATGTCTTAGGACCCCTAGGGAGTCCCCATGACCCCTTTTGACACATTGGAATGCTCAAGTGTGTCTTAAGGGGTATTAGGACCCCTTAAGACACACTTAAGTGTTCTAATGTGTCAAAAAAGGTCATGGGGACTCCCTAGGGGTCCTAGTATGTCTTATCACATGTTAGGACCCCTAGGGAGTCCCCATGACCCCTTAAGACACATTGGAATACTAAAGTGTTCCAATATCTCTTAAGGGGTCATGGGGACTCCCTAGGGGTCCTAGTACACCTTATCACACCTTAGGACCCCTAGGGAGTCCCCATGACCCCTTTTGACACATTGGAATGCTCAAGTGTGTCTTTAAGGGTCGTAAGACCCCTTAAGACACACTTGAGCATTCCAATGTGTCAAAAAGGGTCATGGAGACTTCCTAGGGGTCCTAGTATGCCTTATCACACCTTAGGACCCCTAGAGATTCTCCATGACCCCTTAAGACACATTTGAGCATTCTAATATGTCAAAAGGGGTCATGGGAACTCCCTACGTGTAGTAATACATGATAGGGCATACTAGGACCCCTAGGGAGTCCCCATGACCCCTTTTGACAAATTGGAATTCTCAAGTGTGTCTTAACATGTATTAGGACCTATTAAGACACACTTGAGCATTCTAATGCATCAAAAGGGGTCATGGGGACTCCCTAGGTGTCCTAATGTGCATTAGGACACCTAGGGAGTCCCCGTGACCCCTTTTGACACATTGAAATGCTCAAGTGTGTCTTAAGGGGTCCTACGACCCCTTAAAACACACTTGAGCATTCCAATGTGTCAAGAGTGGTCATCGAGACTCCCTACGGGTTGTAGTACACCTTATCAGATGTTAGGACCCCTAGAGAGTCTCGATGACCCCTTTTGACACATTGGAATGCTCTAGTGTGTCTTAAGGGATCCTACCCTAGAGAGTCTCGATGTCAGATAAGGTGTACTAGGACCCCTTAAGACACTTGAGCATTCTAATGTGTCAAAAGGGGTGATGGGAACTCCCTATGTGTCCTAATACGTGATAAGGTGTACTAGGACCCCTAGGGAGTCCCCATGACCCCTTTTGATGTATTGGAATGCTCAAGTGTGTCTTAAGAAGTCTTAGGACCCCTTAAGACACACTTGAGCATTCCAATGCATCAAAATAGGTCATGGGGACTCCCTAGGTGTCCTAATGTGCATTAAGACACCCAAGGAGTCCCCATGACCCCTTTCGACACATTGGAATTGTCAAGTGTGTCTTAAGGGGTCCTACGACCCCTTAAGACACACTTGAGCATTCCAATGTGTCAAAAGGGGTCATTGGGACTCCCTAGGGGTCCTAATGCATGATAAGGCATACTAAGAACCTTAGGGAGTCCCGATGACCCCTTTTGACACATTGAAATACTCCAGTGTGTATTAAGGGGTCCTAGAACTGCTTAAGACACACTTGAGCTTTCTAATGTGTCAAAAGAGGTCATGGGAACTCCCTAGGTGTCCTAATGCGTGATAAGGACTTTTAGGACCCCTAAGGAATCTCCATGACCCTTTTTGACACATTGGAATGCTCAAGTGGGTCTTAAGGGGTATTAGGACCCCATAAGACACACTTGAGCATTCTAATGCGTCAAAAGGGGTCATGGGGACTTCCTAGGCATCCTAGAGCATGATAAGGCATACAAGGACACCTAGGGAGTCCCCATGACCCCTTTTGACACATTCAAATGCTCAAGTGTATCTTAAGGGGTCCTAATACCCCTTAAGACACACTTGAGCATTCTAATGTGTCAGATAAGGTGTACTAGGACCCCTAGGGAGTCCCCATGACCCCTTTTGACACATTAGAATGCTCAAGTGTGTCTTAAAGGGTCCTACAACCCCTTAAGACACACTTGTGTGTTTCAATGTGTCTGAAGTGATCATGGGGACTCTCTAGGGGTCCTAAGGCATGATAAAGCATACTATGACCCCTAAGGAGTCTCCATGACCCCTTTTGATGCATTAGAATGCTCTAGTGTGTCCTAAGGGGTCCTACAACCCCTTAAGACACACTTAAGCATTCCAATGTGTCTTAAGGGTTCATGGGGACTCTCTAGGTGTCCTAATGCGTGATAAGGTGTACTAGTACCCCTAGGGAGTCCCCAGAACCCCTTTTGACACATTAGAATGCTCAAGTGTGTCTTAAGTGGTATTAGGATCTTAGGACCGCTTAAGACACACTTGAGCATTCCAATGGACCCCTAGAGAGTCTCTCTCTGCCTCTAGTGAACTATTCTTCAAAGCCTCCATTTCTACGTAGCTAGGGTTTACGATGCCTATAAAAGGAACATTTAATATAAAGATTTAGCCGACGACCTTTAAAGACCTAAAAGAAATGAGAAAAAAATTTAGGCCAAAAATACATACCACATTTCTATATGTAGTACCGTAAGCTTGAACAATCCAGCTGGCTTCCTCTGCTGAGGCACAAAGAACTTCATTAATGTATGCTCTAGGAGGAAGATTATAATTTTCATATTTCTGCAAGAGGTTCTCCTTAATTTGTAATATTATATATAATATATTAGTATACATTAGTATATGTATTTTATATATATATATATATATATATATATATATATATATATATATATATATATATATATATATATATATATATATATATAATACATATACTAATGTATATATATATATATATATATTATATACATGTTAGTATATATTATACATTAGTATATATATAATATATTATATATATTAGTATATTTAATACATTAATATATATAATACATTAGTCTATTATAATACATTAGTACATATATAATATGCCTCTTTTTTATAGATATATTATATACATAAATATATGTAAAAGTTCAATTGTTTTCATTTGCTCCCGCTGGTTTTTCATTGGCAGGAGAATATCGAGTACCCGATTTTTCCTAGGCAATATTTGACTAAAATATTCCCAGTCCCCATAGAGCAGACAATCATAGGATTTTATACTTTTTTCATGCGTTGCAAAACAAAAAATGTGATTTGGGGCCCATTGTTTGATTTTTGTCGACTTGTGGTCTCACCATGGGAAGCACCAGTCGTTGAAAGGCTAAACGCAAGAGGAAGCTGACAGATGACAAACTTCAGACATATAGGGAAAAAGATATGGAAAATCACCGAAGAAAGAGAGAAGGTATGTTAAACATTAATCAAGGTGACCCCGTAAATGTAGTTGTAAGTGAAGAGGATGTTCAATTTGAAAATGCACAGATGGAGATTGAAAATGTAGACTTTGGGAACGAAAATGTTGCACAAGAACCACATGAATGTTATACATCTCCAAATTATATGAGAAATGAAATCCCTTGCAATAAAGATAATCAATCTTCAAATTTGGGGCTTTCAAGAACACCTAAATGATTAATTGAAATTGAGGAGAACATTATGAATAATTGGGAAGGAAAGAGGTCACATAGAACCGTTAGGTTGTGGGCTTCAAGACTTTATGATCAATTTTTTCAAAACAAGACATTGGTTGAGAAATGTCAAATTTTTGTGCAGTTGTTAAAGATGCAAAAGATGAGACCTATGCTTGTGAAATTGAAGATTCGTGTGAACAAGAAAATGGAGAGAAATGCCATTGTTGTGAAGAATCTTTTCAATGCTCTCAATAGCATTGGGAAGACTAGTAGAGAAAAAGACAAGAGAGTTGCTCGGAGGGTTATTACAACCTCCTTAGTAAGTCATCAATTGAGAAAGGCTCGTTTGATGAGACAAACTTGTGTTGACTTCAATATAGACTGTAAAACTTTGGTTAGAGCACTTGCAAGAAGAGAAGGACTTGATGATCCCCTTCAAATTGATACATGGGCCTATGGTGGGAGACTTCCATGTTTTGATAAGAAGCTAACATATGTTGTCAAGGATGAAATTCAACAATTTTGGGATGCTAACTCAAGAGTGTCACCAAATGTGAAGGATGTCTTGAAGTTGAGAGTTGGCAATCAAGACCACACTCCACATCCTAAACATTATGTGGAGGTAAGTCAAACAATGTTGTATAAAAAATTTTGTGAGACACATCCAACATTGAAAATATCACAAAGGTCTTTTGAATCCGTGAAGCCATTTTATTGTGTACCCCTTAAGATTCGAAATACATGTTGTTGCAAATATCATGTTGAGTTTTCAATGCATCATGAATTATTATGGTCCATTCATTCTACTTTTCATACTAATGAAATGCTAGAGGATTGTGGTGCAAGTGATCTTCCCAAATCATCAAGAGACTTGCTAGATCAATTTTTATGTCAAAGAGATGATGGTTGTTTATTTTATAAAAAAGATTGCTTAAATGCCAAGTGCTCAGAATGTGGTGGCTTGTCCAAGTGTAGAACATGTTTTCATGAGGGTTTGGAACACAATTTTGGAAAGACACTTGTCCAAAAAAAGGTATATGAAACAGTGAAATATACATTGAAGAGTGGAGGTGAAGGCTTTAGATGTGAGCTAGTTGCAAATGAATACAATGTTGCTGATTTTATCTCAGATTTCAAGACAAATCTTTTTTACAAGTATGCAAGGCATAGTCACAGGTCTCAATGGTTGGATCAACAATTCAGAACATGTAAGGACACTTTCTCCATTGGAACTATTATATCCATTGTAGACTTTGTGGAGAACTATACATTGCAGCCCCAAAATGAGACTCAAGCTCAATATTACAATTTGATTCAGGTTGCTATTTTTGTACACATCACATATAGACATTCCCTTGATAGCACAAAAGATGAGTGAAAGATAATCAGAGAGTACCATTTTTATATGAGTGATGACAGGTCTCTCTCATGAGTTTGTTCAACATTGTTTCCAAAACTATTTTGACTTCTTGCAGGAAAATGGTATTGCTATGGATAGGCATCTCATTTGGTCGGATAATTGCACCGGTCAATTTAAGAATGCCAGAATGTTTTATTGGTTGTGTAGAATGCATGTGGAGAGAGGTGTACCTCATATTTGGAGTTTTTTTGAGTCAGGGCATGGGAAAGGGGAGCATGACGGAGCAGGTGCATGTATGAAAAGAGCTCTAGTTAAGGAGAAATTGAGGATTTCAGGTGCTGTACTTCTTGATGCTCATTCTATTGTTGATTGGTGTACTTTAGCATTGTCACAGGGGGGGACTCTTGATTCCACAGTGTGTAGATTCTTTTGGTTGGTTGAGGAGGGAACTATAGGAGATAGATTAGATTGTCAAACAGTGAAAGACTCTTCAAAAATGCATTCATTCCGAAGCTCCAATAGTAGTACATGGACCATTTGTACATGAGATTTGGCTTATTTTTGCCCCATGTGTTTTCAGTATGATTGGGATCATTGCGAGTCAAGTGAGTGGGTGGATACATGGGTTCCACAGTATCTGATTCCTTTATCTTTGACACTCTCTATAAGAAATGATGACATGGACACTTTAGTTGACTATGACCATCTTTCAGATCTTTTGAAGCCAGGAGATGTTTTTGCATTGGTTGCACCACATGGGAATGATGAGAGGTCAGATTATTGGTTAGCACGTTGTGTACAAGGTAAACAGAAGCTTGTACAACCGATGATAGATAGTGATGGGTTCACATATCCTACTGGTTCAGTTGTTGTTGTGGGAACATGGTTGCAAACATACATGATTAGAAAGAATGGAGTTCCCACATTTGAAGACTATGAGAAGCACAAAACTATTCTGATGTATTCACACCTTGTTATAGCAACAAATGTCAAGTTGTCAAAGCATCATGGAAGACCAAAGACAAAAGGACTTTGGACTATTACTACTACTGATCATGAAGCACTATTGGAGACCCTGAAGCAAATAGATGATCCTTCAGGAACACTTGACTAGGTAATAAGTTAACTTAGTGCATTATTTTCTAAGTTCATTAAGCTTAATTTCAATACATTAATTTGACCTTTCTTAGATTGTATTTTGAGTCAATAAACTTGGTTTTGTATGTGGAATGTAACTTGTGCAAGAGCACCTATGAAGACACCTACGGTCACCATGGATCCAATCAGAGATAGAAGGACAAAAGGATCCTTAATGGTTAATTGAGATCTTTTGAAGCCTATAATGGCAATTTGTAACAATCAATTTGATTTTAAAGTTAAATGTCCTTAAACTCTTCATAAGGACTTATGACCAAAATCATGTATGGGTGGCTAATAGTGCCAAGAAGAGATATTACATGTCATATACTTATGTCATTTTCATGGTTTGAATTCTTACATGTTTGATTGTTGTTTGTAATGCTTTAAGGATATTATTTTTTATCATTTCAAAAAATCTATAAAAGTTAAACCTCAAACATAATAAGCTCCACAGTTCAAATTTCAAACATACCACTAATAGTCAGTTGAAAGAGGCTCGTATCTCAAACCTCGTGAGAGGTATTGACAAAATGTTAGGTGCTACAGGATCATGTTTTCAAGGTCTACAATAACCTCTCTCAGGTTTGGATGATTCGACTTCATTTGCATTTGGCAAGGTGATCTAGGTTGATGCCAAAACTTGTAATGAGGGTCAATTAAAAGTGGCTCAATAGCGTATCTTTCAAACCGTCCAACCTGGCATCGAACCATCTACTCCATTAGCTCTGGTTGGCCAGGTAAATGCCAATGACAACCCCATTCTTCCCACAGAGTCACCGGAACACTTGCGACCATGCTCAACCCAAGTGACCCCAAGGTGCACTAAGCATGATTGGGCCGCGATCTTCTGGGGCTCGTATCTTGGACCTCGTGAGAGGTATCAAAAAAATATTAGGTGTTACAGGATCATGTTTTTGAGGTCTACAATAAATTCTCTCAGCTTTGGGTGATTCGACTTCATTTGCATTTGGCAAGGCGATCTCAGTCGATGCCAAAACTTGCAGTGAGGGTCAATTGAAAGTGGCTCAGCAACATATCTTTCAAACCGTCTGACCTGGCATCAAATCATCTTCTCCATCAGCTTTGGTTGGCTGGGTAAATGCCAGTGACAACCCCATTCTACCCACAGAGTCACCAGAATGCTCGTGACCATGCTCGACCCAAGTGACCCCAAGGTGCACTAAGCACGATTGGGTAGTGATCTTCTAGAGCTCGTATCTTCGACCTCATGAGAGGTATCAAAAAAATATTAGGTGTTATAGGATCATGTTTTCAAGGGCTACAATAACCTCTCTCAATTTTGGGTGATTCGACTTCATTTGCATTTGGCAAGGCGATCTTAGTCGATGCCAAAACTTGCAGTGAGGGTCAGTTGAAAGTGGCTCAGCAGCGTATCTTTCAAACCGTCTGACCTGGCATTGAACCATCTACTCTATCAACTTTGGTTGGCTAGGTAAACACCAATGACAACCCCATTCTACCCATAGAGTCACCAGAACGCTCGCGACCACACTTGACCCAAGTGACCCCAAGGTGCACTAAGCACGATTGGGCAGTGATCTTCTGGGGATCATATCTTGGACCTCGTGAGAGCTATCGACAAATTGTTAGGTGTTATAGAATCATTTTTTTGAGGTCTACAATTACCTCTCTCAATTTTGGGCGATTCAACTTCCTTTTCATTTGGCAAGGCAATCTCAGTCGATGCCAAAACTTGCAGTCAGGGTCAGTTGAAAGTGGCTCAGCAGCGTATCTTTCAAATCATCTAACCTGACATCAAATCATCTACTCCATTAGCTCTTGTTGGCTAGGTAAACACCAGTGACAACCCCATTCTACCCACAAAGTCACTGAAACCCTTGCGACCATGCTCAACCCAAGTGACCCCAAGGTGCACTAAGCACGATTGGGCAGCGATCTTCTGGTGCTCATATCTTAGACCTCGTGAGAGCTATCAAAAAGCTATTAGGTGCCATGGGATAGTGTTTTTGAGGTCTACAATAACCTCTCTCAGTTTTGGGTGATTCGACTTCATTTGCATTTGGCAAGGCGATCTTAGTTGATGCCAAAACTTGTAGTCAGGGTCAGTTGAAAGTGGCTTAGCAGCGTATCTTTCAAATCGTCTGACCTGGCATTGAATCGTCTACTCCATCAGCTTTGGTTGGCTAGGTAAACGCTAGTGACAACCCCGTTCTACCCATAGAGTCACTAGAACGCTCGCGACCACGCTTGACCCACGTGACCCCAAGGTGCACTAAGCACGATTGGGCAGCGATCTTCTGGGGCTCATATCTTGGACCTCATGAGAGGTATCAAAAAAATCTCAAGTGTTAAAGGATCATGTTTTTGAGGTCTACAATAACCTCTCTCAATTTTGGGTGATTCGACTTCATTTGCATTTGGCAAGGCGATCTCAGTCGATGCCAAAACTTGTAGTCAAGGTCAGTTGAAAGTGGCTTAGCAGTGTATCTTTCAAACCGTCTGACCTAGCATCGAATCATCTACCCCATCAGCTTCGGTTGGCTGGGTAAACACTAGTGACAACCCCATTCTACCCACAGAGTCACCAGAACGCTCACGACCACGCTTGACCCAAGTGACCCCAAGGTGCACTAAGCATGATTGGGCAGCAATTTTCTGGGGCTCATATCTTGGACCTCGTCAGAGGTATCAAAAAATTGTTAGGTGTTACAAGATCATATTTTCAAGGTCTACAATAACCTCTCTCAGTTTTGGGTGATTCGACTTCATTTGCATTTGGCAAGGCGATCTCAGTCGATGCGAAAACTTGTAGTGAGGGTTGTATGCACCCTAAAATGGTCACCTAGACTTTGGGCCCCATTTATTCAATTTATCAATCCTGAATCATTTTTATCAATAATCAATATTTTCAACAATATCAATCTCTTGATCAAGTCTTAATTTCGATCATATATTGGATTTTTATCCTTGGGCTAACCATTTATCCTAAGTCATTATTTGATTAAAAGGAATATTTCCTCCCCTTTTGATTAAATAAAAAGCCCACACTTTGCTCTTATCCTAAGTTGCACAAATAAAGTATTATTCCTATTTTATAAAAAGGGAAAAAGCACTTTTTGTCTCACATGAGGCTCAAAAGTCAACACTTCACTCTCATTGGAGGATACTTGTGCACATGGATTGCTCCTCTTTCAAGGTCCACCGCTGATTAAGACCTTTTGCCTCTTAATCTCCATGGTCCATTTCACCTCATTTCTTATAAAAGGAGAGCTCTCTCCTCCATTTGCATAGACCATGTTTTATGCTAATGTTATGCTGCAAGTTTTAGGTGCATTTGGAGTTTGAAGACATTGAAGAATTGCTTCATTGCATCATCTAGTTCATATTTGCTTTCATAGTTGCATGATAATGGCATTCTTAGTATAGATTTCTTTTTATGCAATAGAATAAGCTTACATAGTCTAAATAGGAAGGATTTGTAATCCATTGCTATTTCCTTTCATAGATTAGTTGCATTGTACTTTCATTTCCATAGTTTAGATTGCATCATCATATAGCTTGCATTGTATTTCCATTTGATTCTTGGAGATATTGACATTGTTGCCCTTGTCTTCACTTGAATCTCTCATTGTGTGGTTGACTAGCAAGGTCACAAGCTTGTAGCTCTAGCTGAGAGCAAACACATCATAGTCCCTTGCAACTCCATGTAGAGAGAGCTATGAGCCGCTTTGTGAGGCCTCATTCTTGAGCATCCTTGCATGTAATGGTTCATAGAAGTGCACCATTTTAGTGTGTACATTTCTGGCGCCCACCATGGGGCTGAGTAGATTAGCTTTGTCCCTTTAATTCTGCATTTTTCATCAATATTTTTGTCAATTTTTAGCTCATTTTTCAGTCTCTGGTTTTCTGTCTCAGAGTATCGTGTGATACTTCTCAGAAATATTGCATGATATACCTTTGTATAGTGGTGCGACACTTCGCGCAAAAGAAGAATCGCCTGCCTGTACTGAGGTTTATCACCTATTACCGGGCGAAGTATCACCCGCCCATAGTGAGAAGTATCGCGCGACTGAGAAATATCACCCAACTATAGGAAACTGTATCGTGTGATACTGTTGAAGTCTGAGAAATATCGCGTGGTCTGGTAGAGACTTGCATTTTCAGTTTTCCTGTCCGAATTTGATTATTTTAGCTTGCTATTTTGTTTTGCTATGTTTAGATAGGTCTAACCCACATCTTTTAGCTTAAATCTAGCAGTTTGTGGCATGTTTACCTTTGGATTTTGATTTTACTAACTTTGTGGGTCTAACAAGTTGTGTTTGTAAGTGCTCTCATTTGCTTGAAAATTGCTAAAAATACATGTCAAAGAGGGCTACTAACAGTTTTTGCAGGGCTGCCCAAGCATAAAAACAAATTTTTTATTTTTTTTAATTTCTTGCTTGTTATTTACTTTCCTTTCAAGTGTGGCATTCACTAATTGTATTAGGCATCTTAATACCTTGTGAAAGGGATCTTGAGGTGGTAGGAGAAGTATGCTCTTCACCTTTAGGTGAATCAGAAAATCTTGACCCATCTTAAAGTTTTTGAAGCAAGGGAGTAATTGAATCTCTTTGCTTGGTGTGTTTGGGAGAGATTTTTGAGATAGGGGAGTATGCTCTTCACCCTTGTGGTGAATCCAAAACCTTGAACCTCAAGAGTTGATCCATTTTTGTTTAGTTTAGGAATCTTTTAGAGGGCCTGCTCTTGAGCAATCAAGAGGAATGACTCAAGTGGAGACAACCTTGTCATCATTTTCCTTGGTGGCAAGTGATTCCAACTCACTATAATCTCAAGGCTATCAAGGACACCAAAAACTTTGGTAGACATAACACTTGTCTTCATTTGATGTGAGTAGCTCATGGAATTGCGACCATGGGGAAAATATTGAACAAGAATGCTTAAGGTACTCTTGAGGCCGCAAGGTCCTAGTCCTTTATGAGGAGCAAGAGGGGTGTTGTGAATGGAAATATTTATTAAGAACCATTAGATAGAAGCCACCTTCTTTTAGCCGCTTATCTTCTTAGTGCAAGGATTGATCCAAGTGGTTTACCCGGATCACCTTAAGATACTCACCATATGTGTCCCTTTGGCTATGTCATTTGACATTTCCATGACAAAGCCAACATCTCTTGTGGGTAACCACTTGGTGTGAGGCGAGGGGGCATCAAGTTGTGGGCTAAGTTGGTAAGTATTGAGCCTTGACTTTCTAGGATAGATTTTCTTGAAGTGTCTTCGATTGTGTGATACCAGTGCAAACATTCTTACATACAAATAATCAGTAGCATTCATAGGGTGTTGTTTCAATTTTGATATCACAAGTGTTTGTCTTGGCAAGGTTGCTTTTGCCCTTGTTTCAAGGGTTTGAGACCATATTTTGATCCCTTACTATTTGCAAACCTGCCAAAATTCTGCTGATACTGTGACTGAAATTGAAAACATCAACCCTCAGACTGGAAATTTTGACCAAATAAACCCAAAAATGCAAATTTCACACAATTTTGGTTAAGAGTTAAATAATTCTGCAACAGTATCGCGCCCTGTGAAGTGAAGTATCGCGCGATACTTCGCACTTGCTAGATATATCACCCACTTTGAAGAGAAATATCGCGCGATAGTTCACCCCTGACGGACTATCGCCTGGCCTGCCTGGAGTATATCGCCCGCCAGTAGTAAGAAGTATCGCCTGGCTTTGGGTGAAGTATCGCGTGGGTATAGGTTTATCGCCCCAGTAGCCTGGAGTATATCGCCTGGTTTATTTTTGTCATGCTTAAATTTTGGTCAGTTTCAGTTGCTGTCAATCAGGCTAGGTCTTAAAGTAGGCTTCTCACCCTGACGTCCGAGATTTTTTTTGACTCCAAATTTCTAGTTTTTAGTCCTCCGGGATAGCATCATTTGATTTACAAAATCACTTTGGAATAATTGTCAAGTTAGAAAGCCATTCTTGGTGCCAAGGTTCATCTTTAAAATTGTTAGCTATATTTTGGGAAAATTTTAGTACTCTTATTGTCCAAATCGCTTTCATTTTCATCTCAATTTCAATTATCTTTTGGCCTAGTCCAACCTCCTAATTCAAAAGTGCAAGGGTAGTCACCTTTTGATTTGAAGCACCTCTTTGACAGTGTTGGTAAAGCCCTTTTTTTCTTTTCATTTCTCTTTGGACAATAGAGGACTTCAATTATCCTAGTTTGGTGTTGACACTTTGAAAGGTCACCTTATCATTGAGAGTATCTCTCTTTCATGTCAGTTACGATAAGGTACCAAGTTAATCAAGGGAAGTGACCCCCTGTTGCCTTTAGCCAGTTACCACCCGTCAAGACTCGTCGACAACCTAAGGGAAAAGGACCCCTTTTTGACCAATCTCCTAAGAGTGAATCTGAGGTTTGTTTTAATCCGGGAGCTAATCCTAGTGAAGTGAGCACCTCTTTTGTACCACTTTCATCAAGTATGGACATGAGTTACACTTTCACCCGACAACAAAGAGAAGCCATGAATCAAACTCTTGAGGATATCTTCCAACGACAAAGGAGAGAGTATGGTGGTTCTTCTCATGCTAGTCCACCCGGGTCACCTCCCAACAACGCGAGGTATTTTGATGCTCATCAATGAGCTGAAAGACATCATAAGAAAGCTCACTCAGATTCAGGGTCACAACACGAAGACCAGAACAATGAATCTAGTGATCACCACATCAATGCAGCTAATGCAATGAGGCATTCGAGACAAACCTCCCCACTTAAAGACACCTCTTGATATGCAAATACACGATTGAGAAGCATTGAGAGAGAGAAGCAAGCCTACTTAGATGAATAGGCTGCTAAAAAAGAAAAATTCAGACAACTAGAGGAAGAGGAACGTACATTGTTGGATATACAGAAAAGAGTCACCCAAGAAAAAGAAGATAGACTCTATGCACAACAACTCCAAAGCCGATTTAACAGAAGGGGAGCCAATAGTGGGACCAACTCACCCCCATCTACCCCTTCCCCTAGCCCTCGAAGAAGATCAAAGACACCCTCATGATCCCCAAGTCCTAGAGGAAGAAGGGCTTCAAGATATGACCATCATAGGAGATAGTCATCTCATAGACATTCAAGGAAACCCTCCCAACGAGCACATCATGGCTCACAACATGGAGGAAGTTATGCTAAAATTGATCATATGGACTTCATGACTATGCAACAAGAACCATCCTTTCAAGCATATGTGGAGCAATATGTGGAACAAAACAAAGACCAATTCTTGGAAAGTCTTATCAACAAAGGCGCTAAAGTTCCATATAATTTTGATGTTCACCAAAAAATCAAGAAACAGAATCCTTCAACTAATGAGGTGATCTTACAAATGCAAAAGGATATAGACAGGATGAAGGCTCCCAAGAGCACATTTCATTTGGACTCCATATGTCCTAACCCCATTGACAAAAGTGTGGTGATGGTAGAATTCCCTAAGAAAGTTGAATTCTCAACATACGACAAATATGATGGCACTGGTGACCCTCACGACCATGTTCGACAGTTCTACATAATGAGCTTTTCCTTTCACCATGAAGACTCCTACTTGCTGAGGTTATTCCCAAGGAGTTTAAAAGGTTAAGCCATGGAGTGGTTCACCAACCTTTCCCCTCTAGTAAAGACATTTAAAGAACTTGTCCAAAGATTTGTTCAGCATTTTTCTTACAACTTATCAAGGTCAGTCACAATGCTTGATTTGTGTAAACTTAAACAAAATCAAGGGGAATCTTTTGTCACATTTTTACAACAATGGAGGCGATTGTGTTCAAAATACCCAAGGACAATCCCTGAAGAGGAGAGAATTGATATCATTGTGAACAATCTAATACCAGAACTAAGATTTGAAGTCAAGAAAATCCCATTTAATTCCTTTGATACTATGGTAGAGGTGGCATGTCGCATTGAGGATGTCCTAAAAGAACAAGGAATTTTGGCTAAACCAACAAATAAAAACAATAGCCAAAATAACAATACTAATGGTAACAAGGACAAAAAGAACTCTTATTGGAACAAAAACAAGCAAGTGGTCAATGATGGAGTTGTTGACTCATCTCAGGTAAAAAATGAAGGAGTTCTTAACCTCTCTCATGCAGTTCAAGCTATGAAGCTGCAAACGTCTTCAACACAACAAGACAAACCTAAGTATCAAAAGAGATCTAAAATGGAGAAAAGACAATTTACCAAATTGGGAGAATCTTATGTAGATGTTTTTAAGACATTAGTTGCTCATAATTTGGCACACCCACAGGATCCTACAAAACATCGCATACCAGATCCTTTACCTCATTGGTGGGATGCTAAGGCTTTTTGCATTTTTCATAATGGGATTGGACATGACATAGAAAATTGTTTTAAACTCAAGCATCTTGTCCAAGACCTTATTGAGAAAGGACAATTACAAGTGGATGGGTTAACCACTAATGCAGACCATAAAGCCTTTAAAGAGCCCTTGCCTAAATATGAAAAAGGAGAGAATTCTAGCAATAAGAATGGCAAGGTGGCTATTAACTATACATACACACATGTTGACAATGTGATTAACATGCTTGAAGTGGCTGACGATAACATCAACATGGTGAGAAAGAAAGATCCTTATGGACATAATGTGGACTCAACTCCTATGACTAATGAAAGACCCGCTGTGGTGATAAGAGGTCCTCACTCACAAAGAATGCCCCAGTCCCTCAATGCTGTCACTAGGGGTCAGGCCCAAGCGCCCATTATCATTAAAGGTCCTAGCACTAGCAAGTCTAAGCTACCCATGTCCAAAGGTGCTCTTCCCAAGTCTGTCGTTGGTCCTGATTCCAATTATAATCTTATTGACCAGCTACAACGTACACCCGCGCAGATTTCCATTTTTGAGCTTTTAGAATTGTCTCCTAAACACAAGCACATCCTTGAGGATGCTTTGCGAGAAGCCAATGTCCCTAACAACTTAGATATTGACCAATTCCAAAACATGGTCAACCATTTGGCTAGCCCTCATTACCTCACCTTCTCAGAAGAAGATGACAAATCCATTAGTCACCCACATAATTTGGCCTTACACATTGAAGTCATGATTCATAAAACCCGTGTTAGGTGTGTACTGATAGATGGGGGTGCGGGGCTCAATATTTGTACCCTGAGTTTGCTGCTAGCTCTAGGATATTCTGAGAATGTCATTGACACAAAGAAAAGGATCACAATCAAAACATATGACGAAGCAGAAAGAAGTTCTAAGGGATTGGCTGTTTTGCCTATTTGCATTGGTCCCGTAGAAAAAGATATATTATTTCAAATTGTTGATGTTGGACCTCTAGCCTACAAAATTTTGCTAGGTAGGCCATGGATTCACGAAATGTAGGCAGTCCCATCAACATATCACCAGTGTGTAAAATTTCCCCATAACGGTGTAGAAATTTGCATCCCTGGAGATAGTGCTCTATCAGTTAATAACATTTTTGTGGGATCACATGTACCTTTGAATAGGGAAGCTAACAGTCCTAGTAGTTCACTTGAACAATGCAAGCATAAGTTCAAGACCATGGATCTTGGGATGGGAGATTATAAGATTGATTCTTTTACAAAAATGCCAATCTCTCCTAGGTCTTATGGGAGACCATCACCAAGTACAAAACCTTCATCATCGGCAATGACATTATTTAGGAAATTTGTTGAGTCTTCGGTCCCCATTCAGGAAGAGAAAGAGGAAGTTTCCATAAGGGACTAGATCTACCATTAAGAGAAATACAAACACAACGAGAATTTTGCTCCTTCACCTGAAACTTATGGGAAAGGGTATACACTGGTTAAAAATATGGGATATCCGAGATATGGTCCCCTTAGTCATAGGCTGGATGCTAAAGCTGAACCTCTTGATCATGCTCTTTTTGGATGAAAGAATAAGTCCACGGTTGGCTTAGGTTTTGAGAATAAGAAGAAGAAAGGTATCCCTGTCCCAGCTGTGACGGACAGTGACAGTGATGCAGATTATACGCCTGATCTTTCCAATCAACAAGATGTGCCTGATGATTGGGTACCCTCAACGAATCTCCTTTGGGGAGATTCCACAGATTTGATGCTCGATAATCCTACTATCCCAGCTGTGACAGATAGTGACTGTGTGACCACTAGATCGACAAAGAAAAGTGTTACTGTCCTAGCTGCGACGGATAGTACCAATACTAGCACTAGAGAGGGGGAAACCCTTCCTAACCTTGAGGCTTCTACATCACGAGGCCTAAATGATGACTCAGAGATAGAATCCCATGAATATGAATGGGATTTTCTTTCAGATGCAACAATTGATCTGGACGTGGATATTATTCATGCCTATAGTACCCAACCCGATGCGACTAACGATCCTAGTGTCAGACTAGAGGATTGCCCTCCTCAAATCGCCTTAGTAGACGATGCTTCGTTTGATAGGATGAGTCCTAATTCAGGTATCTTAGGAGAAGACTTGATGAACTCTGATTATATGGTCACCAGAGATGACACCTTTCGCATGAACAACATTGAACCAGTCATCGATCTACCCCTTGTTCACTTCGACCTAATTGACTGGTCTCAGCACCATCAAGAGCCCACATTCCTCACTTTCCACAACGATTACGAAATTGCTTGCTATCTGAATGCTCTTGAACCTGTGGCTTCTTCCACCAGTGAACCAACAACCAGCATGACAGAGCCTGATATTAAGTACCTCAATCTCAAAATAAAAGAGAAAAAGAAAAATAGGTCTGATGGCGAAAACCACTTTGTGGCGGTGTTAGAACCAAAAATAGTAAAAAGAAATGACACATCCGAAGGTGAAAACCTCTTTGAGGCACCTAAAGATGGGGTACTTAATAACTTGCCGAGTTATTTCCAAGATAGATCATCAATATTGATTGAACCAACAAAGCCGGTCAATTTAAACACAAAAGAAAATCCTCAGATAGTCCATCTTGCTCAGTCTTTATCAGAGGAAGAGACCAAGGCATATGTACAGTTTTTACAGAAATTTTTTTTTTTTTTGCATGGACCTACTCAGACATGACAGGGCTTGACATGAATCTCATAATGCATCACTTATCCATAGCTCCAGGAGTCAAGCCAGTAAAATAGAGATTAAGAAAAATGCATCCACATGTAGCTCTACTTGTCAAAGGAGAATTAGAAAAACTTCTGAGAGCTGGATTTATTAGAGCCATCGATTATGCAGAATGGATCTCAAACATAGTACCGGTCTCCAAACATGATGGGTCCATTCGTGTCTGCATAGATTTTAGAGATCTAAACAAAGCATGCCCAAAGGATGATTTTCCACTTCCAAACATTGACATGATAGTGGACATGACGGCGGGCTATGACATATATTTTCTAATGGATGGTTTCTCAAGGTATAATCAAATCAAAATAGCTCCTGAAGACCAAGAGAAAATAGCATTCACATGTGCATGGGGAACCTACTACTGGAACGTCATGCCATTCGGGTTAAAGAATGCAGGAGAAACCTACCAAAGAGCTATGACGACTATCTTTTATGATATGATGCACAAAAATATGGAAGATTATGTGGATGATACCCTGGTAAAATCAAGAAAAAGGGACACACACCTCAATGATCTGGAAGTAATTCTAGACCATATGGAACAATTTCAACTCAGATTGAATCCAAAGAAGTGTGCATTTGGCGTCACCTCAGGCAAAATTTTAGGATTCATAATATCAGCAAAAGGTATCGAGGTTGACCCTGAAAAGGTCCAAGCAATCCTAGATATGCCACCTCCTCGGAATATCAGCCAAATGAGAAGTCTTTAGGGATGTCTTCAATCAATTAGGAGGTTTATTTCTCAGCTTGCAGATAGAGCGCAACCCTTCAACAAGACATTGCATAAGGGTGCTTCTTGTGTTTGGAACGAGGATTGTCAAAAGAGCCTAGATCAGATCAAACAATACTTGGCCAATCCTCCGATCCTAATGCCTCCTATTCCAGGGAAACCATTGATCATCTATATTTCAGCTACAGACACTTCCCTGGGGGCATTATTGGCTCAATCAGATGATACTAGAAAAGAATGGGCCATCTATTATATCAGCCGTACTCTAGTCTCCTATGAGATCAATTACAATAATATTGAGAAGTCTTGTCTCGCAGTGGTGTTTGCTTCTCAAAAGTTGCGCCACTACATGCTTGCTCATACCATACATTTGGTTGCCAAAATTGATCCCCTTAAATACTTGCTTAGTAAGGCTGCCCTGATGGGTAGACTTGCTAAATGGATGATGGTCCTAACTGAATTTGACATAGAGTACGTTGAAAGGAAGGCAATAAAAGGGAAAGCTATTGCCAACCAATTAGCTGATTTTCCAATCCAAGATAGTATGCCAGTCCAAGTGGAATTCCCAGACGAACACATCTTATATACCACTACTCGCACTTGGACAATGTTCTTTGATGGCTCCCACATGAAAAATGGATCAGGTGCTGGAGTGTTATTTGTTTCTCCACATGGGTACAACATTCTGAAGTCTTACAAACTATTATTCCCATGTACCAATAATATTGCCGAATATGAAGCTTTAACTAATGGCTTGAGAATGGCTATAGAATGGAACATCACAAAATTACATGTCTTTGGGGATTCCCAGTTAATCATCAACCAAGTCAATGAAGTTTATCAAACCAAGGATGACAAATTGATACCCTATAAAAAGATGGTTGATTCTTTGAGACGCTATTTCACCTTTGTGACGTTTCAACAGATCCCTAGGATAGAGAACAAAGCTGCAGATGCCATGGCCACATTAGCTTCACTTCTTTAGTTGGAGACACATGAATCCAGATTTGAATTCCTGGTGGAAGAGCTACACCATCCCATCTTTGACTCATCTGAAAGCCATGTCATTTGTGCCATTATCACACACGAGTCTTCCTGATATGGTGCTATCTATTCATATCTTCATGATGGCATCATCCCTGACACATTCAACTGCTCTGAACACTGAAACCTCATCCGTAACGCCTCTCACCACACCCTCATCTCTGGTGATTTATATAGGAGGGGTTTAGATGGGATGTTCCTTAGGTGCTTGGAAAAGGAGGAATCCAACCAAGCGTTAGTTGACATCCATGAGGGCATTTGTGGTGGACATTCTAATGGTCTTGCCATGGCCCGAAGGTTGCTTAGGGTGGGATATTATTGGCCCACAATGCAGATAGATGCAGTCACCTTTGCTAAGTCATGTGAAAAATGTCAGAAACATGGCAACCTGATCCATGCTCCAGGTAGGGAGCTAATCCCTTCTATTTCTCATTGGCCATTTCAGCGCTGGGCCTTTGATCTGGTTGGGTAGATTCATCCCAACTCATCAGGTGGACACAAGTTCATTATTACTGCCACTGAATACTTCACAAAATGGGTGGAAGCTATGCCACTTTCTGTTGCTTCAGGAAGGACCATTTCTTTGTTCATCTTGAATCATATCATTTGCCGATTTGGAGTGCCTTCTGAGATCATTACTGACAATGGAGGTCAATTTAAGAATAAGGACCTAAAGCATCTATGCAAAAAATTTAAAATCAAGCAACATTGGTCCTCCATATATTTTCCACAGGGAAACGGACAGGCAGAAGCTTCTAACAAAACCATTCTTAAGATTCTTCATAGAACAGTACACAAGAATGGTAGGGATTGGCACTTACAAATCAATCCAGCACTATGGGCTTACAGAACAAGCATTCGCACACCTACAGGAGCCACTCCTTTCTCTCTCACCTATGGCGCTGAAGCAGTATTGCCTTTAGAAGTCAAGATACCATCACTTAGAGTCTCACTCAAAGGTTTGATTACAGATGAGGATTACCGCGCCATGAGGCTACAGGAATTAGAACTTCTAGATGAGAAGTGTAAGGCTTCCTTTGATCATATAAGAGTGTATCAGAAGTGCATGTCCAAGGCATTCAACAAGAAAGTTCACCCTAGAGAATTTCAAATAGGTGATCTTGTTTTGCGAGAGAACCCTAAGAACCAACAACACAGAAAGCAAAAGGGAAAGTTTGAACCTAACTGGCTTGGACCATATGTTATTACAGCTGCTTTTGGTACTGGTGCATATTTACTGTCAGACCCTGATGGAGAACAGCTCCCTGATCCCATCAACATTGTACACCTCAAGAAGTTCTATCCTTGATGCCCATTCTGTCTGGGGGCATCCTTTGTACATACTTATTGATCCTGAAAAAAATACCAAAAAAATTGATATATGATGTTAAAAAATCTTTAAAAGCATAAAAAGTCATGAAAAAATACAAAAAAATCAAAATATTCAAAAAAATCAAAAAAATCAAAAAGTGCCTTGGTGAAAACCTAGCAATAGGCGCCTTGGTAGCAAAAATCCAAAAAAATGAAAAAAATGAAAAAATAAAAAAAAGAATCCAAGTGGTGAAAACCTAGAAATAGGCGCTACTTGAGGCCTTTGCACTCCTATTTGTTAGCATGCGTCCTCGACCCTTAACCACTTTCCATCATGCCTTGACCTTATTTGGCCTAGTCTAGAATTGGTCTTTGTCTTTGTCTAGGGGGCATGACTGTTAGCATTGGTCTTTTAGAAGCGTTTGTCTCTCGCGGTATTTCACAATAGGTGTTTTTCAACACCACCCCAAACAGTGTTTTTCAACACTACCTTTGCGTCGAGTGTTTCTTAACACTTATCAAGTGTCTTACCCAACAGTTTCATATGACGTGACATTGCTCATTTGCAGATGCGATACTCAGAGTTTGACTCTATGACCAACACACACGCACTTCAACAATCAACTCGCTGACGATATGTTGACTTTATTTTTCTTTGTGTGCTATCTATGAGGATTTCTTTGATGAGTGATCTCTCCCTGAGAAGTTTTTGATGATGCATAGCTAGAAGACCGAAGGAATGAGAACATGTCTTCTTTCTTTATCTGCTTGTGGGTATATTTTGTTGATCCTAACTGTCATGAGCATTTATGCTGGTCCTACTTGACATTATGGATTGTCAAGGTATTATCCTTGACTGTTTTGCGAGTGCATGCTTTTAGCTATCCTGACTTTCATGTGTCTTGATACAAGCATAATCTCGCTATAACAAATTTAGGTGATCTCACTGCATTTTTCATCTTGACCTATATGTCTTTGATGCCTAGGTGAGATTCCCACATCTCTATATGATAAAGATCATATTCATATCCACATAGTTATGCTAGTGTGCATTGTATGATCTTGTGATGCTACCAATAATGCTCGATGATGATAATTAGATGTCTATAGGCGTTGTGACCTTGCAAGTCAATCACGTTCATAGTAGTTTGCATTTTTAAGTTCATGTTAGTCTAGTGTTGCATTTTGCATATGGAGAGAGCTCTCCTTTTTCATCCTACGTGGACCTGTTAGTCGACTGCGCTCCCCTTCTCTCCTTCTTGATCATGTCTTTCACTCCTTGTCTTTTTCATCTCGAACTTGTTCCTATTCATCACAAGGGGTTAATCACATCATCATATCTATATCAAAACTTTCATTTTCAAGAAACATGAGTCTATATCATACACATGAGAATTAAACATACATCTATAAGAGAGAACATACATAAGCACATACATAAGCATTTTGAGCAAAATGACAAGACAATATACATAAACTGATACATCCATCACAAGTGAGACAAATACACATGATACATCGAACATCCAGTAATCTCATAAATCAATATACAATGTCATGATATACAATACACTATGAGATCCCAAAATCTAGATCAAAAATCTCAAGATATGTCCAAACATCTAAGACCTAACCCTAAGACTCGCTACCACCCTCGTGAGGAGCTTGTGGTGGTGGAGGAGGCATAGCCCTCCTATCGAGTATCATGTCTGATACCCCTACCCACTGAGAGTATTATGGTGCTCTCTCACCCTCTGGGATGGCCTGCAGATATAACCTGTGATAATAGGCTGCCCTCGCTGACTCTCATCGGAGCTCTAGTGCCTCAGCCTGTGCCATCGCCTCACGGTGTGCTATCTTTTCCCTAAGATCAGATATCCACTGATCTCACTCTGCCCTCAAATCCAGTAGCTGCTGATCTCTCATGGCTATAGTAGTCTGGAGCTGCTGTATCTCTGCCTCCTAAGCTTGTATCTAGGCTCTCAGATCCTCTCCCCCCGTAGGCTGCTCCTGCTGTATCTCTGCCTGCTGGCGAGCTGGTCTCGCCTCCTCCTTAGGTGTCACTGATCGCTGTCCCCGTGACCATTTCTGGCCACCTGATCTTGACCCCTCTCCCCTCTCCATCCTCCTCCCTCTCCCCCTCCTACCATCTCCTCCATCCCCTCCCTCCCCTCCTCCCTCTCCTCTGTCCCCTCCATCTCCTCCCTCTCCCCCGTCATCCCCTCCGTCTCCTCCCTGCGCTGGTGCCAGTGCATCAGGTACTATAAATCGAGGGAATGGCACCCTCCACCGCTCTGCTCTATAGGCTCCATCAGCCCTTGCATCTGCCATATCTGGGAAATACTCCCAGGGCTCGCTCCTGATACCTGCTGTCTCTGCGACAACCTGCTGATAATCTAACATGGGTAGCCACCCATGTCCCTCCTCATCTCTGGCTCTGGCATAGGTAGTAGTCTCTATCGAGACTCGCTGCTGCCTCCCGAACTACCGCCACACCCGAGTGATGTAGAATCTCTCTACGATCTCTGCATATCGACCTACCAGTGGCCGACTACATAGCATGTAGCTCAGATCATCCGCTGCATCCCCCAAAATCTCAACCTCCCTATAGGGCCTCCATGTAAATAAGGCTATCTCATCCAAAATCTACCGATAATAGGTCACATCCCCAGAATGGGCATGTGATATAAACCTGAGATACCTATAGATATAGGGGTACCTCCTCTCCCTCGAGTGAACCCTGGGGCGCACCATAGCGATGTGCTCCCACACCCATACCTGTGCCAGGATGGCACCTCATGCCCATGTCCGACCGTCTCTATAGATGATCTCATGTAGCTCGTGGTAATCTCTGCCAATATGGCAGGACCCTATGCCATCCGTCGCGACCTGTCGATCAAGTCCACCAAAAGCCGAGCCCATCCGAGTGGAAAACCCTTCTGACTGCGGTCAGTCATCAGGATCTGTGAAATGATGGAAGCCACTATACATGGTACTGGGTAGTCTCTGCCAAAATCATCTATCAGCCTCTCCCAGCTGATATGTCTATCTAGAATCGTGACATCCTGGAACATCTCCTGAACCAGGTGGTGCCCCTCAGTGGCATCCTGATCATAGTATACCTGTGACAATACATAAATCATGTTAGTTTTCATCTTTTGGAAACATTACATTTTACATGACTATCTCAAAAACATGATTATACTCACTGGCTCGCCATGACATGGCACTCATAGGATCCTGTAGACGTCCTCTAGAGTAATCGATGCCTCTCCAGTAGGCAGATGGAAGGTGTTGTGCTCACTGTGCCATCTCTTGTCCAGAGCAGTCAACAACCCATGGTCCACTCGGATATAGGGGTATCTCAGGAGATACCAGAATCCTATCGCTCTGAGGTCGGCATTGCCCGGATCGTCTAGATTCTGGACACACCGCAATCCTGTCACCTTCGGCACTCTGATGATGAGCGCCGAAAAAACCTCCTGCAAGCCAAAACCAAGCCCATTGTTAGCACATATCATGATGAATGTCCAAAAACTCAGTATAAAACATCCTAAAAACGTAACATTGTCTAGACCCATGTCATTTTTGCTCAAAAATGCATTAAAAATCAAAATTTTATGCTGGGCGATATTCTTTTTTTGGAGAAGTATCGCACGATACTTCTCCCTATAGTGGGGCAATAAAATTTAGATCACGCGATACTTCACCCAGTATTGTGCGATCTTTCACCTAGTATCGTGCGATACTAGTGCCTAAGGTCGCGCGATACTTTGGGGACACGCGAAGTATCGCGCAATACTTCTCCCCAAAGCGCGCGATACTTCTAAAGTATTGCGTGATATTTCACTTAAGAAAAATTTTTAAAATTTAAAAATTTGAAAAACATGCTAAAAAAAGCTATTAAATGCAAAAAATGACTCAATAAGCTCAAGTTTTTCAAAAACTTACCGGGGCAGGATAGTGTGGTGGCCGGTTATGCAACCGGGCATGCTTGAATTGATGCCTGTGGACGGGAACTCCTGCTTGCTGGGCCATTTTCTCTTTCTAAATCTCTGAAATTCTCAAATCGCTAAAAGACAAATGATTTTTGAAAATGACATTTTGACCCCTTTTATAGTCTTTTGACTTTTTGACCTTATTTTCAAAACACCTCAGAATTGCATGAAAATTGCATCCCTAGCTAATTTCGACGTCCTGGATCCATTTTCGGACTTGAAATTGAAATTTGAGGTCATCTTGATAGTCAAAATCATGTTTTAAAATCTTCCCCCCTTCTGCGCAGTTGGCTGATCTTTTGAGGCCTAATCTTTTGATCTTTGTTGGGGCATCATCATTTCTTTATTTCCATGTCTTCCAAACTTCTAGTCTTTCATTCATATTCATTCCATTCTCTCATTTCTCACATTTGACTACATCTTTTCAGTCAAGCTGGGGCATGTTTATTGCCTAATGGTTAACCTATTTGACCCTTACATTCGATTGTGATTTCATTTTGATTTGATCAAATCCTTATCAATTCACTGTTCTCCTCTCTACCTGATTTCGATTTCGATTCTGAGGGGGCAGTATTTATGGGATTCTCATCCCCAACTACTTGATTTTCCTGATTCAGGCATCTTTTGTGAGCTGTCGCTCAAATTTGAGATTCTTATCTCCTACTTTGAATGTGATCCCGAATCGACCTCATGTTCAAAGGCCTTTGTTTATGTTTGTCCAGATGTGATCCCGAATCGACCTCATATCTGAGTTGTTTTGTGATCCTAAATCGATCTCACATTTTAACTTCATTCTTTGACTACATGTGTTCCCAAATCGATCACACATTAGTCAAAGAGGGGCAAATGTATGCACCCTAAAATGGTCGCCTAGACTTTGGGCCCCATTTATTCAATTTATCAATCCTGAATCATTTTTATCAATAATCAATATTTTCAACAATATCAATCTCTTGATCAAGTCTTAATTTCGATCATATATTGGATTTTTGTCCTTGGGCTAACCATTTATCCTAAGTCATTATTTGATTAAAAGGAATATTTCTTCCCCTTTTGATTAAATAAAAAGCCCACACTTTCTTCTTATCCTAAGTTGCACAAATAAAGCATTATTCCTATTTTATAAAAAGAGAAAAAGCACTTTTTGTCTCACATGAGGCTCAAAAGTCAACACTTCACTCTCATTGGAGGATACTTGTGCACATGGATTGCTCCTCTTTCAAGGTCCACCGCTGATTAAGACCTTTTGCCTCTTAATCTCCATGGTCCATTTCACCTCATTTCTTATAAAAGGAGAGCTCTCTCCTCCATTTGCATAGACCATGTTTTATGCTAATGTTATGCTGCAGGTTTTAGGTGCATTTGGAGTTTGAAGACATTGAAGAATTGCTTCATTGCATCATCTAGTTCATATTTGCTTTCATAGTTGCATGATAATGGCATTCTTAGTATAGATTTCCTTTTATGCAATAGAATAAGCTTACATAGTCTAAATAGGAAGGATTTGTAATCCATTGCTATTTCCTTTCATAGATTAGTTGCATTGTACTTTCATTTCCATAGTTTAGATTACATCATCATATAGCTTGCATTGCATTTCCATTTAATTCTTGGAGATATTGGCATTGTTGCCCTTGTCTTCACTTAAATCTCTCATTGTGTGGTTGACTAGCAAGGTCACAAGCTTGTAGCTCTAGCTGAGAGCAAACACATCATAGTCCCTTACAACTCCATGTAGAGAGAGCTATGAGCTGCTTTGTGAGGCCTCATTCTTGAGCATCCTTGCATGTAATGGTTCATAGAAGTGCACCATTTTAGTGTGTACAAGGGTCAGTTAAAAGTGGCTCAGCAGCGTATCTTTCAAACCATCTGACCTAGCATCAAATCATCTACTCCATCAACTCCAGTTGGTCAAGTAAATGCCAATGACAATCCCATTCTTCCCATAGAGTCACTGGAATGCTCACGACCACACTCGACCCAAGTGACCCCAAGGTGCACTAAGCACGATTAGGTAGTGATCTTCTGGGACTTGTATCTCAGACCTCGTGAGAGCTATCGACAAACTATTAGGTGCTACGTGATCATTCTTTTGACATCTACAATAACGTCTCTCAATTTTGGGCGATTTGACTTCCTTTGCATTTGGCAAGGTGATCTCAGTCGATGCCAAAACTTGCAGTCAGGGTCAGTTGAAAGTGGCTCAGTAGCGTATCTTTCAAACCGTTTGACCTGGAATTGAATCGTCTACTCCATTGACTCTAGTTGGCTAGGTAAACATCAGTGACAACCCCATTCTGCCCACAGAGTCATCGAAATGCTCGCGACCACGCTCGACCCAAGTGACCCCAAGGTGCACTAAGCACAATTGGGCCATGATCTTCTAGGGCTCATATCTCAGACCTCGTGAGAGCTATCAACAAACTATTAGGTGCTACGGGATTGTGTTTTTGAGGTCTACAATAACCTCTCTCAGCTTTAGGCAATTTGACTTCATTTGCATTTGGCAAGGCGATCTCAGTCGATGCCAAAACTTGCAGTCAGGGTCAATTGAAAGTGGCTCAGTAGCATATCTTTCAAACCATCTGACCTAGCATCGAATCGTCTACTCCATTGGCTCTAGTTGGTCAGATAAACACTAGTGACAACTTTGTTCTACCCACAGAGTCACCGGAACGCTCACGACCACACTCGACCCAAGTGACCCCAAGGTGGACTTAGTATAATTAGGCAGTGATCTTTTGGTGCTCATATCTTGGACCTTGTGAGAGGTATCAACACATTGTCAGGTGTTACAAGATCATGTTTTTGAGGTCTACAATAACCTCTCTTAGTTTTGGGCGATTCGACTTCGTTTGCATTTGGCAAGGCGATCTCAGTCGATGCTAAAACTTGCAGTGAGGGTCAGTTGAAAGTGGCTCAACATCATATCTTTCAAACCATCTAGCCTGGCATCAAATTGTTTGCTCCATTGGCTCTAGTTGGCTAGGTAAACACCAGTGACAACCTCATTTTGCCCACAGAGTCACCGGAACGCTCACGACCACACTCAACCCAAGTGACCCCAAGGTGCACTTAGCATGATTGGGCAGTGATCTTCTGGGACTCGTATCTCAGACCTCGTGAGAGCTATCAAAAAACTATTAGGTGCTACAGAATTTTGTTTTCGAGGTCTACAATAACCTCTCTCATTTTTGCACAATTTGACTTCATTTGCATTTGGCAAGGCGATCTCAGTAGATGCCAAAACTTGCAGTCAGGGTCAGTTGAAAGTGGCTCAGTAGTGTATCTTTCAAACCATCTGACTTGGCATCGAACCATCTTCTCCATCAGCTCTATTTGGCTGGGTAAATGCTAGTGACAACCCCGTTCTACCCACAGAGTCACTGGAACAATCGCGACCACACTCGACCCAAGTGACCCCAAGGTGCACTAAGCATGATTGGGCAGCGATCTTCTGGGGCTCGTATCTTGGACCTCGTGAGAGGTATCAACAAACTATTAGGTGCTACAAGATCATGTTTTCAAGGTCTACAATAACCTCTCTTAGTTTTGGGTGATTCGACTTCATTTGTATTTGGCAAGGCGATCTTAGTCGATGCCAAAACTTGTAGTGAGGGTTAGTTGAAAGTGGCTTAGTAGCGTATCTTTCAAACCGTCTAACCTGGCATCGAACCATCTACTCCATCAGCTCTGGTTGGCTAGGTAAATGCTAATGAAAACCCCGTTCTACCCACAGAGTCACCAGAATGCTTGCGACCACACTCGACCCAAGTGACCCCAAGGTGCACTAAACATGATTGGGTAGCGATCTTCTGAGGTTCATATCTTGGACCTCATGAGAGGTATCAAAAAACTATTAGGTGTTATAGGATCATGTTTTTGAGGTCTACAATAACCTCTCTCAATTTTGGGTGATTTGACTTCGTTTGCATTTGGCAAGGTGAACTCAGTCGATGCCAAAACTTGCAATCAGGGTCAGTTGAAAGTGGCTCAGCAACGTATCTTTCAAACCGTCTGACCTGGCATCAAATCATCTACTCCATTAGCTCTAGTTGGCTAGGTAAACACCAGTGACAACCCCATTCTACCCATAGAGTCACCGGATCGCTCTCGACCATGCTTGACCCAAGTGAGCCTAAGGTGCACTAAGCACGATTGGGCTGCAATCTTCTAGGGCTCATATCTCGAACCTCATGAGAGATATCAACAAACTGTTAGGTGCTACAAGATCATGTTTTTGAGGTCTACAATAACCTCTCTCAGCTTTGGGCGATTCAACTTCATTTGCATTTGGCAAGGCAATCTCAGTCGATGCCAAAACTTGCAGTCAGGGTCAGTTGAAAGTGGCTTAGCAGCGTATCTTTCAAACCATCTGACTTGGCATCAAACTGTCTACTCCATCAGCTCTGGTTGGCCAGGTAAATGCCAATGACAACCTTGTTCTACCCACAGAGTCACCGAAATGCTTGTGACCACACTCGACCCAAGTGACCCCAAAGTGCACTAAGCATGATTGGGCAGTGATCTTCCGGGGCTCGTGGATCAAGTAGAAATTTTTTTGAGTAGACATTGTCCTATTTGGTATGGTTATGAAGGTAGACTGAAATGGTTGGAGAGGCTATCAATGCCACTATCTATCCAAGGACATGCCATCATCCTTGGGGTCGGTTATAATTTTTACTATCGAGTCCCATAAAAATTGTGACTTGGAAGCATAGACAATATATGTAAACTATTCAACAGAATGCCCACAAGTAGAGCACGACATCTAGAATTGCAGATAGGAGTAGTAGAACTAGTAAAAGGTATCTAAAAATGAAGTTTCCAAAGCTTTGTTAGGTTAGACTAGTCGATGATAATGAGAATTGGTTTTGCACATCGACAGTATTGGCATTCGAGAACATGATAATCTATAACGCAATTTCAATATTAAGACATTATCATTTCCTGAGAATGCCCCAACACCGAATGTCAAGGAGGACCCGACATCTTCCTTGATGGACAGAACCTTGTTTCATGCTCAGTTGTTGGATTCATAGAGGTTTGGGACTATATCAGTGGGAAACTTAAGAGCGATTTTTAATACCAAGCTGATGATGCCTTCATGACACATGATAATGCAATTCTTTGTGTTGACATCAGTCATGATTCAGAGATGTTGGCTTCAGGTTCACAGGGTGGGAAAATTAAGGAGGACGTGCTCGCAATTGAATCCCAAAATACATATGTATGATGGCTTCGACAAAATGTTTCTTGGTGTCACTTGCATGAAGTGGTATGTTTATGGAGAGCCAGAAATGACACACTCTAGTTATAGCACCAAGCGTCCAATCAAAACACAGAGGCATTAAAACTTGTGTTACAATAAGATCCAGATGGCACTATTCTATAGGAATAGATCCATTTTGAAAGATGTAGAGCACCAAGTAACATGGACTTTCATAACAAAATATTACTAAGGCACTCACAAAGGGATACTTTAATGTATTCCAGAAAGAAGATGTGGATAGACACATCCTCAAGAATTAGTTATTCTAACAGGAAAGAAACTAACTGAAAGGGGAAAATAAGTAAGGCTCGTAGAGGAGATTTTGGGGGTTCTGTTGGCATTAAGCAGAATTGCCACTAGTGACAACACTTATTTGCGTTCGTAGTGCAAACTGAGCAAACAGTGCAAACCGAGCAAACAGTGCAAACCGAGCAAACAGTGTAAACCGAGCAGACAGTGCAAACTGAGGAAGTTAGTACAAACCGAACAGGACAATGTAAACCGAGTAACATCATGTCTACCAAGTCACCAGTATTTACCGAGTTCAATACCTACCGAGTGATCAGTATGAACCGTGCCTTCACTTCTACCGAGTGCATGATGATGCCGAGTAATGCAGTGGATGCCAAGTATCACAAAGTCACCGAGTCAGTTTGTAGGAACCGAGTAATCATACTTGGGCTGACTCAATAGCACTTATGTTTATTTGTCAAGCTGACTGTGTAATTGTAATTGTAATTAATTGTTTAAGACTTGTATATAAACAAAGTTGTAAAATGTCAAGATGAATGAATGAAGAAGAATATATGTGAAAAAGAAAGGCAGAGATAAGCGAATTACAGAAGGCTTCAGAAGTATAAGGAACAGCAAAGACAAATTCATCACAGAAGGTGATCAGTACATCAGTGAATCTCAATCAGCAATCCAGTTGCAAAGCCAGAGATCTACTGTTTCATTCTAACAGGTGAATCAGTACTAAATCCTTTAACCGGGTAGACTTAACAGTCTTTTGTAAATCTCTTTACCGAGTGCATACTTCATTGTATGTTTGTAAATCCTTTAACAGGGTGGATTTAGCAATCCTTATTGCTCCTAACAGGGCAGATCATCAGAAGTGATCAAATTGTAAGCCTTAACCGGCCAACTTTATTCTGCAGTATTAAAGCTTTGTGGGTTTCATCCCCACCCCAGTTTTACTTTCTTTTGGAAGGTTTCTGGGTAACCAAATCTATGTGTCACTATTGTGAATGTTTTAAGTTTCATGCTTTCTGTATGCAAAGGTTAAAGTGAATTACATCTGTAATTGAAAGAAAATTTGGAGTTACTGATTCACCCCTCCCCTCTCAGTAACTCAGTTAATTCATGAATATTTCCAACAATTGGTATCAGAGCATCATTGGTTCTCAAGATAAAGCTTAACTAGCTTGAGCAAAGATCCAGGACAATGGAGGTATTCAAACTGAACAAGGTGATTGAAAATGAAAAGCTAGATCTGGAAATGGCCATAGCTAAACTCAAAGAAGCAAAAGAACATCTTTCCCAATCCCTAGGAAGAAGGAAGGAACTTGCAAATCAGATGAATGATCAGAATTACATTGAAGAAAAGATTGAAGATCTTCTTCCCTCGAATAACTCAGATGAAGCAAACAATGCTGTCAAAGAACTCCTAGAAAAGAATGGGTGTCTGCAGGAAGAAGTGAGAAAATTGAAAAGAGAACAAGAACTACACTCTACAAGATTCTGTGAGATCTTGGAACAAAGAAACAAGTTGAAAGATGAATTAGATGGAAGAAACATTGAAGTCCAAAATAAAACCCTTCAGCTAGAAAACCTAATTGATCAGATCTCTCATACAAATGAGGAAATTCTGAATCTAAGATCAGAAATAGAAAGCACAAGAGAAGAACTAAGAACTGAAAAGGAAATCAATCTAAGATTGGTGGATGACCTAAATGCTGAAAAACAAATCAATGAAGGAATGCTGAAAAGTCAAGAAGACCTGAATCAGCTGTATGAGCGAAATCTTCATAGGAAAAAAGGAAAAGCAGGACTTGGATACAAAGGAGAAGGTGAATCTTCTAAGCAAGGTACTCAAAGAAATCAAAAACCTACTTGTAATCATTGTGGTAAAATAGGACATACTTCAAATAAATGTTGGAATAATGAAAAAGCAGAATTCAATGGAAAATGTTACAACTGCAATCAACCTGGTCACAAAGCAAATGAATGCAGGGAAAAACCTAGATTCAGAGGTAATTGTCACAAGTGCAACAAACAAGGTCACAAGGCATCCGAGTGCAAATCCAAGACATTTAATCCAGCAGAACAAATTATGAAAGCAATGTTTGGATGGGACTACAACCCCTGGTGTAGATGTCATTACTGTGGAGAATATGGACACATTGGCATGAATTGCATAAAACATCATCTAAGGAAAAGAGATACTACCGTAAGATGCTTCAAATGCACTAAACTCGGTCACATAGCCAGAAACTGCATGAATGCTAGTGAAGTTGAAGATGGAAAGAAGAATGAAGCAACCAAGGTCAGGAAACAGGTAAGACAAAAATGGATTCCTAAAGCTACCGAGCAATCCACTCCAAGTAATGGAATGGATGGCTCTACCGACTCAAACTAAATTTCCAAGAAAGCACTGGAACTGTATTCTCATAGACCAATCTCAAGCAGTTCCAGAACTGAATTAAAAGGTAAGATCTAAATCAGCATGCAAGATGCAGTAAGATCACAGGGAGGTCGGTATCAGTCTTCACCGAGCAAGGTCGATACCCGTCTTTACCGAGCGAGGTCGGAGCAATATGAATTCCTGAGTTCACCGAGTTGCGAAGTCTTTACCAAGCAATTAATTCTTAGTGGGTGACAATCTGTCAGAATTCATACCCTAATTTGAAATGAGCATTAATGACAGAGTTGTAAACAAAAAGCAAGTAATCGAACTCATTCTTCACCGCGAACCTTTAGCACTTTGAGAGCAGATAATTTCAAGAGCAACCCAGCGATTCAATACTTTTGCGAGAGGAATTTTTTGTGAGCTATCATGGCATCATCCAGCACTTCAGCGAAGAAAGGATCTGATATGTTAGTCCAAGGAGAATGGAAAGCACCAGATTTCAAGATCGTGCCCGCAATTGCAGCAGCCCTAGATCTGAACAGAGCTCAATCTCAGATTCTTCCTAAGGTACTGCTTATTAACGATATCCACAATCATTTTAACTGTTCTATTCATGAAATGGGGAACCTAGAACTAGATATTGTGCATGGAGAACTATGTGTGGATGGTATTCTGAAACCCGAGCACAAACATCTGGAAGATAAAGGTTTAGTTCATATTGCACATCTACCTAGAAACTTTCGAGATAAATGGGTTAGGTACATTCTCAGCCGAGTACATGATGGCAAGATTTGGCTTGAGAAACCTATTGAGATTACAAAGAAGATGATTCATCAAGTCACTGGTCTTCCCATGCTGAACAAAGCTAAAACTACCAAAACCCTAGGTCGGATGGAACTAGAGAAGAAAACCCTAGCCGAGTGGGACGGTAGAGGCATGAAAGTTAGCAGCATTACCGACGCTGAACTGAAGATTGGTACACACATCATTGCCCATAAGATTTACAGTTCTAGTCGACAGAACAGTGTCTCCTATGAAGCTATTGACCTAGCATACAAAGTGGTCAAGAACAACTTAACATTTGACCTAGCAGACTTATTGTTAAAATAGTTTAACAAAAATATGGAAAGCATTAAAACTTCCAAGAACAATCCATGTAAGTTTGGATCCTTGTTGGTCTGTTTATTCTTCTATGTTCTGAAATTCTTCCCTTCTAAAGGAAAAGTTGTATGGAGAAAAGATGTGCCAGTCCTCTATGAAATAAATGAATACATCTCAGAAATGGGTGAGAATTTTGAAAGCATCATGGATAACTATTTTGAGTCTTTCAAAGAGAAAATGAATGACAGATTTCGGATTCCACAGAAGTTGGTGGAAGATTACAAAGACGACATTTGTTTTATGGTGGATTGTGATAATGTATATATTCAAGAAGTTAAACCAAGGACTGTATATGTAAAACCTCTTCCTTATGAGGTAAATATTGATGAAACCAAAGATATCATTGAAGCTCTTCTAAATCAGCCTGTCAATCCCAAAGCTCCATATTTTGGAACATATGATGAAGCTAAGGTGAGAATTGAACTAAGCATAAAGCTTCCACAGGCGGTAAACAAAGGAAAGAAGAGGATAGCCAAAATGCAAATGATAACCGAGGACAAAGAAGAAAAAGATGAAGAAGAAGAGGAAAAGGATGAGAAAATAGAGGAACCAAAACCTGCAAAGAAGAAAGGAAAGGTATTCATTACTAAGGCACCTAAGCCTCCTACTGCTGTATTTACAAGAAAAAATACAAGAGGTAAGGCAGACAAGGCAGAAAAGGCAGATAAAGACATAGTATTCAAAAGGCCTCCTCTAAACCTTCAAGAAAAGCTCAAACTCTTTAGAGACGGATCAGGATCTGGAGTAAGTAACATAAAATCCTTAAGATATGAAACTAGATCGGAAACAGAATAGAAGGAAATAGAAGATGCTGTTATTGAGAAGATGGGACAGTGGAAATACTCTCCTGAAGAAATTGCCCCACAGGTTCCAGCAGTTCTATTGAATCCAATAAAAATGAGATGGAGCAATGCAAGGCAAACTGTGATAGACATATTTGATCAAAACCTGAGACAGTTGATGCCGAGCTTGAAAAATGATGAAGTAAAGAAAGCATTAAAAGAAAATGAAAATAAGATGACATTGAAGTTCAATACTTGTTTGATTTTGATCAACAATATTGAATCGGTTGTGAAGGCTGCAAATGCTACATGGAAGAACATATACCACCTTCACCAACTGAGTATTGAAACAGTAATAATAAAAGATATTGAAGATGATAGTGATGAACAAGAAGAAGACACTGAGGTAGCTAATACTGTGAGGATAGCAGCAGAAGTCATTGCATCCCTTCCTACCTCTCCAGTGAAAGTTTCTACATCCAGCCCAGAGACACCTTCAAGCATGGTTGTGACAACTTCCACATTTGTCCAATCATCCCTAGCAACATCAGAAGCAGCTATCATTTCTTCTACCGAGCTGCAGTCTCCTCCACCATCAAGTTTTCCAGCAGTAAGTTTTCCATTTTTTGAATCTTCAAGTATATTAAGTTCTCCAGTAGAAAGTATACCAGTATCTATAGCCAGCCCTACTTTATCTACTATCACTACTACCAAAGCATTAAGTACAGATAAGCCTAAGGCTCTACCGAGTATAAAATTTTTGGGTAAGAATGTAGTAGAGGATATAGACCTAGATGAAGAGATAGAAATTCCTACATTAGATTTTGCAAATCTCTCAGCGGACCAAATGCAAAATATAGGTGAGATCCTCCAAAGAAAAGCAAAACAAAAGAAACTTAAAGAGGAGAGAGACAAGGAGTATCAAATCATCAAGGATGCTAAGGACATTTTGTCTGATGCATTAGGCATTAAAGTAGACTCCTCCCAACATGTTTTGTTACAATTAGCCGAAGCAGTTGAGAGATACAATGAGGATTCATCCGGGACAGAAAAGTTAGTTGAAAGAGCCGAGAAGAGATTCAACAATAAAGTGCTTGAGCACATTGCTCAGCACATAGCTATTAACCAAGTAGAATTGTCTTCAGTTTTATCTAACACTGAATCTATCTATTCGAATGCTACCTCTCTTTTGGCCAGACTGTGCAACATTACCGAGTTCACAAAGGATATTAAGGATAAAATGAATAAAATGGATGAGGATATGAAGATTAGCATACAGAAGCTGCAACTTGAACCAAGTTCAAACTCTACTCATCACATGAAAATCTCACACCTGTCAAATATGCAGTCTGATCTACTGAAAGAAGACACAAGGATCCGGTCCACACTGCTAGACATCCAACACATGATCCTTCCCATCATGAATATAATGTTTAAGCACATTGAACATTCTAAAACATTGATTCATGACAATCAGTTCTCTATAGCAGATCACATGATTGAACTCTCTGCAGAAGTCCAAATTGCTATACAAACATGTAAAATTCTACAAGAAAGTTGGGACAGAACCCTGGCACTAATAATGAAGGTACATTCTGATTTTCTATCAAATTTTGGATTCTCTCTGTAAATAACTTGTATATGCACCTTTGGCATTATTGTCAAAAAGGGGGAGATATGTATAGAAGGAGAGATATGTATAGAAGAAGATTTGTATATAAACAATTAGCACATTGAAAGGGGGAGACAATGTATAAAGCCCTATAACAAAGACAAATTTTGAAAAATCAAAATAAGACTCAGCATGATTTGTGTATATAAGTTTTGGCCAATAAGTGTTTTTGTCACTAATGCCAAAGGGGGAGATTGTTGGCATTAAGCAGAATTGCCACTAGTGACAACACTTATTTGCGTTCGCAGTGCAAACTGAGCAAACAGTGCAAACCGAGCAAATAGTGCAAACCAAGCAAACAGTGCAAACCGAGCAAACAGTGCAAACCGAGCAAACAGTGCAAACCGAGCAAACAGTGTAAACCGAGCAGATAGTGCAAACCGAGGAAGTTAGTACAAACCAAACAGGACAATGTAAACTAAGTAACATCATGTCTACCAAGTCACCAGTATTTACCGAGTTCAATACCTACTGAGTGATCAGTATGAACCGTGCCTTCACTTCTACTGAGTGCATGACGATGCCGAGTAATGCAGTGGATGCCGAGTATCAGAAAGTCACCGAGTCAGTTTGCAGGAACCGAGTAATCATACTTGGGCCGACTCAATAGCACTTATGTTTATTTGTCAAGCCGACTGTGTAATTGTAATTGTAATTAATTGTTTAAGACTTGTATATAAACAAAGTTGTAAAATGTCAAGATGAATGAATGAAGAAGAATATATGTGAAAAAGAAAGGCAGAGATAAGCGAATTACAGAAGGCTTCAGAAGTATAAGGAACAGCAAAGACAAATTCATCACAGAAGGTGATCAGTACATTAGCGAATCTCAATCAGCAATCCAGTTGCAAAGCCAGAGATCTACTGTTTCATTCTAACAGGTGAATCAGTACTAAATCCTTTAACCGGGTAGACTTAACAGTCTTTTGTAAATCTCTTTACCGAGTGCATACTTCATTGTATGTTTGTAAATCCTTTAACAGGGTGGATTTAGCAATCCTTATTGCTCCTAATAGGGCAGATCATCAGAAGTGATCAAATTGTAAGCCTTAACCGGCCAACTTTATTCTGCAGTATTAAAGCTTTGTGGGTTTCATCCCCACCCCAGTTTTACTTTCTTTTGGAAGGTTTCTAGGTAACCAAATCTATGTGTCACTATTGTGAATGTTTTAAGTTTCATACTTTCTGTATGCAAAGGTTAAAGTGAATTACATCTGTAATTGAAAGAAAATTTGGAGTTACTGATTCACCCCTCCCCTCTCAGTAACTCGGTTAATTCCTGAATATTTCCAACAGGTTCTAGATTCCGCCTGACCTGAGAGACTTTGTGCCAGGGGAGGGATAGATTAGGATTTTTATTGTAATGCAGGGAAAGAGGGATTTTATTTTTAGATAATGATTAATGTACAAGAACATCAGAATCTTTGTTGTTTTGCTATGTTTAAAGAAGGATATGTCAGCATATTAAAACTTTGATTTTAGATGCTCACTTTCTGATTGATATTCATCTTTGAATGATATTGGTTTCTTTTGAATGCATATTTGTTACGTCTGATCATCAGCACGATCATCTGTGGACTTTATGCTATAGTTTTTTGTGTATTTGGAAAGAACCATTCGTCTTCCTCTCTTAGTTTCTTTCTGTAATGCATTGTTTAGGCAAATGAAATTTGTAGCATTTACTGTCCTTTTCTTTTCAGTAAATTAGTCCCTTTGCATCTATCTCATGTTTATGAATAGATGTTTGTAAGCCTTTATTGCTTTTAGGTTAAAAGCATTATCATTTATAGTTTAGTTGATTCATTGTAAATCCTGCACGGGGAGCTGTACCCAGATAATTCAAAGGGTGCTTACGCTTCTCAATAGTGAAGTGACCCAACTGTTGGTGTTGGTTGAGTCTTTTTGTTTGGGCTTTAAGGGTCATTTTGTAAGCATTTCTTTCAAAGACAAATCTATTCACCAACAAGAAGTTAAACCTCAAACATAATAAGCTCCATGAACAAGGTATTCCAGAGTAAAGAAAAACAAATGTAACTTCAACAAGATATAATTTAAATCATAATGATAATCATAGTCAAGATATAACTTCACCATTCAATTCCATAAACATGAATAATAAATATGTATATACAAAAGATGATGGAAATGTAACATATAAATGAATATGTTCTATATATGTATCAAATGTATCAAAAGTATGTCCATATACAAATATGGCACATGTCATTTCAAAATGTCTACAAAATCAATGTTTTAAGGTGTACGATGTGGCATATATGCCATCTCAAAATGTGCCAAGTGTCATCTCTAAATGACCACAAAACTAAAATTGCATCCTATGCAGTAGGGGGATCATCAAAATGTAGCCTCTTTGAAGGAGTGTTGGGCTCTGATTGATCTTGCATAAAAAATGAGTTCAAACCAAAGTTAGATTGCTTACTTTATATGATTTGTACATATATATATATATATATATATATATATATATATATATATATATATATATATATATATATATATATATATATATATATATATATATATATATATATATATATATATATATATAATTCATAATTTTCAAACACTAATTTAATTAAAATTATAACCGAATACAAATAAATTTGTACCTGGTCTCTTGATCGCCTACCACGATCAGGTGTCCTAGCATAAGTTCTGGGTAGTGAAGGGACCATGCCAACAATACCAACTCTGACCTATAAATATATATTTGCAATAATGAGATTAGTAGACTGGTGCAACATAGAGTAATAAATCTACAAAATAGGATGATAGCATAATAAAATTACAAATTGATTGAACTAAAATTAAAACTTACATCTGGTGATCTCTCCTCTAGAATAGTAGGCTCGGTCAACAAAGAAACAAAAGATTCTCGTGGGACCTCCCTCACAGTCGGAGTAACCTATGAGAGTAGAAAGATTGTCAATTATATATCAATGTACTTCATCATAGCAACCCTAGTTACAAAATACAAATAACAATATGTAAAAGTCTATGTACAATCAGGCTATCACTCCGAATCGAGATGCCTATAACCCTACGCTACCGAACTAGTGTCGGGACATCATCAATAGTCACACCCTATACAATAAAGTGCAAGTAAAATATTTATTACTACACACAAGTGGCATACATATGCATGCATAATTAATCTTAAACAATTAACTACCTTTCCTTTGTCGACACCTGATGAAGGAAACCCCTCACGCCCCCCACTGATGTCAGCTGTAGCCTGCAAGAACATAATAAGATGACAATATATATTAGTAAATGTATGAATTTTATTGCTCTAATTGATAGAGATTTAAGCATGTACAACATATGATATAAAAAAAATTAATGGGTACATAATTTATAATATACCGTATATTCATCAAGGCCAAATGAAATGGCCGAAAGTGTGGACTCATCCACCTGTCTCACCTCCTCCTATGTCATCGACTGAACATAAATGGAAAAAATATATATACATAAGTGCATGCAATCATTAAAACTAATCTAAATAAATAAATTATTTTTAAATTAAATAAGTCATGTGACAAATTTATTTATAATGTTTACTCTTACCATATCAACAGGAGTCAATGGCTCTACGTGCACCTCCTGAGAACTCTCATGAGATGTAGATGCTCCATGAGGTGTTGCAGCCTCTACAACAACCTCTCCTGTATCTCCCTCATCAATATCATGAAACTGATATATATCAGAATCAGTAAGCGATCTGAGGCACATATGCCTACACATAATGCACATATGGGGCTCGCATACATGTGAACTCTAACGAGATGTCGATGCGCCGGCAGCATCCACAAGAGGCAACACTTACCTAGTCTGTGTGATCAACTGATCACTCAATAAATGAATGGCCCTAATAGTTAGTTCAACAGCCTCATAAATGATATCAGGATGCTGCACTAGAGGAGGGGGTGTGACATCAGTGGGGGGGACAAAGGTTGTGGCCTTTCAGCACTGGGAAGATGGCCTAGTCTGAGGAGCTCCTCTGCCTACGCCCATGTTGGGCCTCATACTCCAATAATCAACATGGTGACCAAGCACAAACTCGGCATACAATTTTTTAAGGAAATAAAATGGGACCTCCAAATTGCTATGTGGTGGTTTATCAAAAACCATCCACCAGTGATCCCAAAATTTTGTGTGCATTGCTTCATTTGTGCACCATTTTATTGATAATTTGGGCTTTTTGGGGTCAACTGGTATTCCAGTTTTAGGATCGACAAAAAGGGTGGCTATATCTTCCTTACTTATATTAAGGGCCGCAATCCCATCATGGTCAAGCCCATCATCAAATTGGGCATGCATATCATCATGCCAATGAAGAGCAGCATTATGTTGCTGCGTGAGTATGTCAATATTTCCAACAATTGTATTTAGTGTGGCAAGCATGGGACCTAATGTAGGTATATTTTGATATGTGTTTTGGAAACCTCGTATTGTGTTCAAATTTTCTTCTATCAAATCTTGTAAAAATTTAGGGTTTAGATATGGGGGATTGTTTTCGGGATTGTTATTTGGAGGGTTATTTTCTTTATTGTTGTCAACCATGCCTGATTAAATAAAAAACAAATCTAAGTTTCAAATATTATTACAAATATAAATACAAAACCCTATTTTTTTTAAAAATGCTACATTTATAATGAAAATGAAATAAATTAATAAAAATATGCAATTAACTACTTATCGAATATGCTCAGAGTCAAATTTGGGGTTTCCAATATCAGGTATCTAAAAATATATTGGGTATCAGAAAAATGTGGTTAGAAACTTGAAGAAATCACATTAGGAAATGAAGAATAGGGCTCGCGGGTGTCGAATATATGCCACAGTTATCACGTACCCAATTAGGTATGTGCTTTGGTGGCAGCTTTGCCCAGGTGTACTGACACCCAAGCCTACTAAAAAGTCAACAACCGCTTTCATGCGCTTTTAGACGAGTGAAAAGTGAATATTTCTCACATCGCCATTGTTTGGCCCCTCATGATCTTGCACAGACCCTGTTATGCATGTTATAACAAGCATGGACATATTGTGAGAGATTGTAAAGAGGTAAGACCTTTCAATGGTTTTTGTTATTCATGCAATAAATTTGGTCATAAAGCTATGAATTTTAGATCAAATCAAAGAATCAGACTCAGCAAAATTAGAGAAATCAACCACAGAAAAATGTTAGAAGTCCTTTGAACATTACATGTCAGATATACAATTACAATGGTCACACAACTAGACAATGTAGTATGGTGACTCACATCAATGCATCAAGGAATATAAGGCAGCCAATTATTTGTCACTCTTGTAACAAGGCTAGACACATCTCAAAGTTTTGTAGATCAAAAGCGCAAAGACAAGAAAGCCCTAATAATTATCAAAGATCAATATTGGATGAATAAAGAGAAATTAAGTTTGTATAAAGCTACAGAAGATGCGAGCAAGACTTGGATGGAAGTAAAGAAAGATAATGTTGATGACTATGTAGTAGATGCATCTTCTACTTCTGGATGAATGACCCTCATGGTCATAGGGGGAGCTAGGTTAGCTCTAGACTCCTCCGTGACTAGTATACTCACCCTCAGAGTATGCGCCTTTGGTTATAGTTGTTTGGATACTAGTTGATGTTGTATGCAAGAGCACACAACTTGATTGATAGCAGAACTGAAGATTGGAATTCTCTGTTGCATTCTATATTATGGCGGAAATCATCAATTATAGAAAGTTGTTTTAATAGTCACCAGAGATCCATTATCCACACATTTGCATTCAATTTTTAGCCTCTGGAGAGCATAGGATATCAAGCAGTTATAATTGAAGGATTGCAGTTGGTTTATCAGCAAAGAAGTGTGAAAGTTGGTTATGAAAGTCTTGTTCCAAAGTGACAATTCAGAAACCCTTTGGAAACCTATTTGAGTGATTGATCAAGTAAGTAATGGACACTCTAGTTGTGTTTGATGTTACTGAAAGGAAGAGATACATTCTCAAGTAGCATCCCTTTAAGTTAGTCTTAGATGACCTAGAAGGGGCATTTTCTAGAACTCTGATGGGACTTATGCACGTAGAGGACATACATGCATACATATACTACAAAAAGGAACCTATAGGATTAGACAGGATTAAGATCCTACTGAGCATAATACATGATGACCTATTTTGTATAGGAGAAGTCCCTGTTAGAATAACTACTGATCTCAATTATGTGATGATCGGACTTCCTAAGACCGGTGCCATTCTTCCTACTAGTAAGGATGTCAGGAAACAAGTGGAGCAAGCTTGTAAGTCCTGTAGTGATAAGCACGACATGACAATTGAGCCGATAGAGGAGAAGGAAATAAAGCTAATCTCTATGATACTTGGTTATAAGTTCCAACATACAAGCAGAGTGAATAGTGTGTCTGCAACCACTATTTTGGTAGCTATCAGAATTGTAAAGGAAAATGGAGAGTTCAACTTGTGTGAGATCTTGCTCGCATAGTTGATGGATAACATAAGGGCTATTAAGCATGATAAGAGAAAAGTGTTCAGATTTGGGACACTAATCATTTACATGTACTTCCATATTGTTGGTAAAGTATCAGTTCTTTATATTGATAGAAGTCTACCCCAAATGCCACAAATTTCATTCAAGCCATCATTTGAGAGCACCTTAAAAGATTTCATGGACTTAGAAATAAAGACATTCAAAATCAAAATGTAGAGAAAGTAAAGGATACCTGAGAGTATAGTGGAGAAGTATAAGGATAGTATATGTTTCATGGTGGAAACCAATATCACATGCATGGAAGTAGTGGAACCTAGGACTAAGTGGATTCATCCATTTGGTTATGAAGTTGAGGAACATATTTTGGAAGCTTATGCACAAGTCCTATTGTCAGTGCCTAAGGATCCCAATGAACCAAGGTGGGGTACTTATGAGGAGAAGACAAGACAAGTAGCTTCAGTCTTGTATAGTGCAGCAACAAAAAGGAAAGCATCTAAAATCACATCAAACATACTAAAAATCCATGGTGTCACACAAGAAGACTTGGATAAGGAAAGGGAAGCCAAGATTGCAATGCAACTTGAGATCGCACCCTCTTCTGATATCAAAAGATAGAAGACTGATGATCCTAAGGAGAAGAAGAAAAAGATAGAAGAAATCACTCTTTCGTCCATAGATATTATTGATCTGGAGTCCACTCCACCTCTTGAGCCTAGCAAGATGCCTAAGAGGAAGAAGCAGACTGGCGCAAGCCACCCATCCTCTAGGAAAACAAGAAGCCAAGGCAAACACACTCAAGCACATCCTAAGGTATGATTCAAACCAAATCTTGAAGTGTTGAGAACTAGAATAGTTGATGAAGGAAGAATTGATCACATAGGAAAATTCTATGATAAATATTGTGAGATAGATAAATCAGAGATCTATGGTATGATAATCAAACACATGATTAAGTTCAAGAAAATAGTTCTAGAACTTAAGACAGTTATACGGGATAATGTATGGAACATTTTAGACTTTTTGAAGAGACAAGCTATAGAAGAAGATCTCAGGATAAGAGAAAAGATATTCGATGAATGCCTCCTAGACTACTCATTTGAAGAGAAATCATTGTTGGGTAAGTGCACAAAGATGGGGAGCCAAAAAGATGCCACTTTTCTTTTTGTCCCCCCATCAGGCATAGTGTGCATGCACTAAAGGGCGCACACCCTATGGCTTGGGTTGCCCAAGCCTTAGGCTTGGGCAATCCAAAACAAAGTGCGTGCTCCCTATAGGGTGCAAGCACTTTGGAAAAAACATTTTTAGTATTTTTCAAAGGGCGTACGCCCTATAGGGTGCACACCCTTTGAAAAAACCCTCTTAAATGTTGTTGCGCAGGTTTGAAAGCTCATTTTGTTTTCTCAAACCTGTGTTTTCAACTAAGAAGGGATTCTAAAGCGCGCACACACTGTTATTTTAGCTTGTGAACCAATTGTTTTCATTAATCCATCCATCAAATGGCTCCACAGCATCGTTAAGTTCAATCTGAAAGAATAGGTAAGTGTTTTTACAACCCATGCCTCTTATTTGTTTTAAAATTTTAGTTTTGTTGCATTTTGTTTTGTTAAAATTTGTTTTTGTTTAAATTTGTTGTGTAATGAAGATTTTAAAATGTAGTTTTTTTAATTTCCAGGAAGAAATAATCTCCCTCAACCAAATTCTCCACCAAAACCCTCATCTCCTCATGAAGAACCAAATGAAGAACCGAATGAAGAAACAAATAAAGAAAATGAACCTCAATTGCCTCCACCAATCAAGAAACATCCTCCTGGAACACAACAAAATTTGATGAACCAAATTGAAAGAGGGAAAAAAGAATTAGAATCTTTAATTAATAGGTTAAAAGATTCTAGTGGTACAAATCCCAGAAGGGAAAGACTTGCAAAATCATTGGAAGCAATCTTGACCCACGTAAGTGTGGTTAGTGGGAAAATTAATTTATGGCAGGATAAAAGAGAAGAACAAAAACAATATTATGTAAATAAATTATCTTATGCAAACATAAAAAAGAAAAAAATCACAAAAGATGACATTTTCCAGCTATTTAAAAAACCAGGGGACACAGATACTCTTAGAACTACAACAATGAGGTTCCCAATTCATTGGTGTGTAAATGAAGACATTAAAAATAATTTTTGGGAGAGATGGTGGATGGTCTTTGATTCACCTCCTTGTAACAATCACGAGGTTCCTATATATTTCTTGAGGAAACTTTATTGCGAGTTTGTACTCAAGGAGGTGCCAAATTATTTTGACATTTTGGATTCTCTGGGTAGAGGAGGGGGGTCATCATTTGATCAAGAGGGGGCACAGAGTGACCCTAACACACCTAGGGCTGCTATTGGAAAGCCATAGGTGGATCATGTTAGTATTCCATCCATTGTGAAGGAACATTTAGAGGAAAACACACTAGGCACGATTAGTGCTCTGACACAGACTCTCATTCAGTGTGCCACTCCTTTAGTTGAGGGTGACTATGGTCAATCCTCGAGAGGGCATATTTTTCAGTCATGTGGATGCTTGTGCACATTTGGTATTAGCGAGAGAGAGGAAGAGGATTTTGGAATGATGACTGATAGCTTTCTAAATATGACATTTGGCATTGACACATAGGTAAATATTTCCAAGCTCATTAAATTGCTTTGATCATATTTCATTTATAAAAGAATAACTATTTAATTTAGTATCTATTCTTTATGATGAAAATTCAGGGTAAGAGTGTCAGTGGCAGTGAAAGTGGCAATGATCCTAATCTCCCCTTTTACACATCATCTTTAATTTCACAAGTATGTATCGAATAAAACATTTTAATTAACATATTTCATTAATATGTAATTATATGAATAATTGTATCATAACTTATTGTGCATGTGCATTAGATGTGCACTGGTGGACCATCGACATTCACAACAGACAACGAAGGGCATCGTGCAACTTTCCTTGAGGTATCTTTATTTGCATATTAATTTGATTTACTTGACTATATTTAATTAATGAATGAATGACTAAATTACTAGACAAATTATGATCAAAATCTAGAGGCACAATGATTACATTCTTTCACCTGGGTTTGTAAGGGCACCATTGAGTCCACAGGTATATATGTAATAATGCATTATAATTAACATGTCAGTAGTACAATCTTATATGAATGGTTATCTTATAATTTTCCATGTACATGTGCACTAGTTGAATGTTGGAGCTATGACTTTGACACCGCACACTAGAGGACGCGGTGGAACCTTCACGGAGGTATCATTTACTCATTAGTAGGGTTGTAAAAAATATACGTAATCTTGATAACTGCATAATACTTTTTTTGTTTCATTTTCAGCTTTTGACATCAGAGACTCCTCCTTCTGTCCATGATACTTTGGATCATGGAGTAGCTGTAGCAGTAGCTAGTTCTGAAGCACTGACTGAGGTATGAAAGAGATCACTTAACTTTAATTGTTATTTTAATAGTTTGTATTGAATTTTATAATGATATTCATGTATGTATTTTAATTATTATTTTGATCATTGTTGTAGGGACTTATTACTCCAGATCGCTAGCATGCGCCTTCGGTGGATGAACATAGTGACTATTTGCTAGCGGTAAGCCAATATTCAATTTTATGTCATTGTATAATTCAATTTTGATGTATATTAGTTATCTCTATTAGTTATCTCTATCTAAATTTTTGTTTTATTTGGTGGAGCTACAGAAGAGTCTAGATAGGAGGACGAGTGAGTGCACTCGGAAGACTACAACATCCACTGCATCTCCATCGACATGACGATCAAAGACAACTCTGGTTTTTTTTTCTTCCCCTAGCGGGAAAGGACTAGATTAGGGATATGGATTGTATGCCTATATGGCATTAGTCGACATATTTTTTGTATATTGTATAAGTGATACGTTGTACATCCATTTGGCTTTGAGGAAGCCAATTTTATTGTATTGAATATATTCAATGTATGACATTATTGGACATATATATTTGGCTTCATGCCCTATGAATATTTTTTTTTGTTTTAGGTATGCAATTCATGTGTTTGGTGTATTGATGTATACTAATTTATGTTTATGTGGATGTCTTATGCTTTGTAAATTTCTCATGCCTGATAGTTATGTTTGTATGTTTATCGATGTATGTTTAACTTGCTGATTGTGCTACAAATGTCAATCATTGTCCTCAATAACAGTCAATTCCTTGACTGTAATAATAACAAAAGTAATGAAATGAATGCAGAAATGTATAAATATAATATAAGGCAATATTTTTTTGTCACAACCTATCCAAGAGCACGTGGAATCAAACATTTATATTCATTGGTGTGTTCCCTATTCCATGGGACAGTCACAATATAAAGACATGACCTCGAACAGGTGAGGCAGCATATGGCAAGGTTGTCATCTATTGAACCCAATACCAAGCCTATTTTGATTTGTGGGTACCCGAATGTTGGCAAGAGTTCTTTTATTAATAAGATTACTATGGCAGATGTGGATGTGCAACCTTATGTGTTTACAAACTAACTTCTAATTTTCCCCTAATTGACTGATTATTATTGACAAACACTAGAATACATATTTGCACTCATCCTACTGCTCACCTCGGAGTTGTCAGCATCATTCGATCGACTATGTGTGCCAATAAAAGTTGTCAGTAGCATTTATCTAGTCATTCAAAGTTGTTGGAACAAACGGTTCGATGCTACGACTGACGGTTGGAAACATACGCAACATTGGCCGTTTGAACTGAGGAACACTTTAAGTTCTGACATCAACCGAGACTGTGTTGTCAATTTTAAATGAAGTTGAATCTCTAAAAATTTAGATGAGCTTTTGTAGGCCCTGACAACATGGTCCTATAGCACCTGATGGATCGATTCTACCTCGCACGAGCTCCGAGATATGACCCCGCAAAGATCATCAATTTCATGCTGAAGGGACCTTGAGGGACACTTTGGCATAGAGTTGTCGGCAGGGATCGAATGACTATGCATGGTGAATGAGGTTACCCATAGTGTTTACCCAACCATTTAGAGCTGTCAGAATAGATGGTTTGATGCTACGATTGATGATTGGAAAGATATGCAACGTTGGTCATTTTCCACTGAGGAACACTGTGAGTTCTGACATCGACCAAGAATACATTTCCAAATATAAATGAACTTGAATCTCTAAAAACTAAGATAGGCTATTGTAGGCCTTAGCAACACAGTCCTGTAGCACCTGAAGGATCCATGCTACCTTGTACGAGCTTTGAGATATGACCCTGCAAAGATTCACTGATTTCATGCATTTGGGACCTTGAGGGACACTTCGGCCTAGAGTCATCGGTGAGGATCAAACAACTATGTGTGCCAAATGAGGTTGCTACTAGCATTTACCTGACCATTCATAGCTTTTGGAATAGACGGTTTGTTGCTACAACTAAGGGTTGGAAGGATACGTAATGTTGGCTATTTGAACTAAGGAACACTTTGAGTTCTGACGTTGACCGAGAATGTGTTGCCGATTTTAAATGAACTTGAATCTCTAAAAGCTAAGAAAATATTTTGTAGGCCCTAGAAACATGGTCCTGTAGCAACTGACTGATCGATTCTACGTTGCACAAGCTCCAAGATATGACCCCGCAAAGATCACCAATTTCATGTTGTTGGGACCTTGAGGGACACTTCGACATGAAGTCATTGGTGGGGATCTAACGACTATGCATGGTGAGTGAGGTTTCCACTATCACTTTCTTGGCCATTCGGAGTTGTTGGAACATATGGTTTGATGCTACGACCAATGGTTGGAAAGATACGCAACATTGGCCATTTGAACTGAGGAACACTTTGAGTTCTAACAACAACCAAGAATGTGTTGCCAATTTTAAATGAAGTTGAATCTATAAAAACTAAGATAGGCTTTTGTAGGCCCTGACAACATAGTCTTGTAGCACCTGATGGATCAATTCTACCTTGCACGAGCTTCGAGATATGACCCTACAAAGATCATTAATTTCATGCTGAAGGGACCTTGAGGGACACTTCAGCACAGAATCATCGGCGGGGATTGAATGACTGTGCATGGAAAATGAGGTTGCCACTAGTGTTTATCTGGCCATTAAGAGTTGTTGGAATAGACGGTTCGATGTTATGACCGACGGTTGGAAAGATATGCAATGTTGGTCATTTGAACTCAGGAACACTTTGAGTTCTGACATCGACTGAGAATGTGTTGCCAAATTTAAACAAAGTTGAATCTTTCAAAACTGAGATAGTATTTTGTAGGCCCTGACAACATGGTCCCATAGCACCTAACAAATTGATTCTACCTTACACAAGCTCCAAGATATGACCCTGCAAAGATCACCAATTTCATACTGAACAGACCTTGAGGGACACTTGGCACAAAGTCATTGGCGGGAATCGAATGACTATGTGTGCCAAATGAGGTTGCCACTAGCATTTACCTAGCCATTCAAAGCTATTGGAATAGATGGTTCGATACTACAACTGACGGTTGGAAAGATACACAATGTTGGTCATTTGAACTAAAGAACACTGTGAGTTTTGGCATCAACCGAGAATACGTTGTTGATTTTAAATGAACTTGAATCTTTGAAAACCAAGACAGGTTTTTGTAGGCCCCGATAACATAGTCTTTTAGCACCTGATAGATCAATTCTACCTTACAGGAGCTCTGAGATATGACCCTGCAAAGATCATTGATTTCATGTTGAAGGGACCTTGAGGGACATTTCAGCACAGAGTCGTCGGTGGGGATCGAATGACTATGTGTGTCAAATGAGGTGGCCACTAGCATTTACCCAACCATTTGGAACTATTGGAATAGATGGTTCAATGCTACGACTGATAGTTGGAAAGATACGCAATGTTGGCCATTTGAATTGAGGAACACTTTGAGTTTTGGCATCGACCGAGAATGTGTTGCTGATTTTCAATGAAGTTGAATCTCTCAAAACCGAGATATGCTTTTGTAGACTCTGATAACACGGTCCTGTAGCACCTAAGGGATTGATTCTACCTTGCACGAGCTCCGAGATATGACCCCACAAAGATCATCAATTTCATGCTAAAGGGACCTTGAGGGACACTTTGGCATAGAGTCATCGGTGGGGATCGAATGATTGTGCATGCCAAATGAGGCACTAGTGTTTACATGGCCATTTGGAGCTGTTGGAATAGACAGTTTGATGCTACGACCAATGGTTGGAAAGATACACAATGTTGGCTGTTTGAACTGAAGAACACTTTGAGTTCTGGCATCGACCGAGAATGTGTTGCCGATTTTAAACAAAGTTGAATCTCTCAAAACTGAGATAGGCTTTTTTAGGACCTAACAACATGGTCCTGTAGCACCTAATAGATCAATTCTACCTTACACGAGCTCTGAGATATGACCCTGCAAAGATCATCAATTTCATGCTGAAGGGACCTAGGGGACACTTCGGGAAGGAGTCCTCAGTGGGGATTGAATGACTGTGCATGGTGAATGAGGTGTCCACTAGCATTTACCTGATCATTCAGAGCTATTGGAATAGGTGGTTTGAAGCTATGATCGATGGTTGGAAACATACACAACGTTGGCCATTTGAACTAAGGAACACTTTCAGTTCTGGCATTGACCGAGAATGTGTTGCTAATTTTAAATGAAGCTAAGTCTCTCAAAATGGAGATAGGCTTTGGTAGGCCCCAACAACATGGTCCCATAGCACTTGACAGATTGACTCTACCTTACATGAGCTTTGAGATATGACCCCTCAAAGATCACTGATTTCATGCTGAAGGGACCTTGAGGGACACTTCAGCACAAAGTCATCAACAGGGATCGAACGAGTGTGCATGCTGAATGAGGTGGCCACTAGTGTTTACCTAGCCATTTAGAGCTATTGGAATAGATGGTTTGATGCTATGAACGATGGCTGGAAATATACACAATGTTGGCCATTTGAACTGAGGAACAATTTGAGTTCTGGCATTAACCGAGAATGTGTTGCTGATTTTAAATGAAGTTGAATCTCCCAAAACCAAGACATGATTTTATAGGCCCTAACAACATGGTCTCATAGAAATTGAAGGATCGATTATACCTTACACAAGCTCTGAGATATAACCCCGCAAAAATTGCCAATTTCATGCTGAAGGGACCTTGACAGACACTTTGGCATGAAGTCATTGGCGGGGATCGAACAACTGTGCATGCTAAATGAGGTTGCCACTAGTGTTTACTTGGCCATTCGGAGCTATTGGAATAGATAGTTCAATGATATGACCCATGGTTGGAAAGATACGCAACATTGGCCGTTTGAATTGAGAAATACTTTGAGTTCTGGCATCGACCAAGAATGTGTTGCCAATTTTAAATGAAGTTGAATCTCTCAAAACTAAGACAGGCTTTTGTAGGCCCCAACAACATGGTCTTGTAGCACTTGATAGATTGATTCTACCTCACATGAGCTCTAAGATATGACCCCACAAAGAACACCAATTTCTTGCTAAAGGGACCTTGAGGGACACTTCGGCATGAAGCCATCGACGGGGATCAAATGACTATGCATGCTGAATGAGGTGGCCACTAGTGTTTATTAGGCCATTTAGAGCTTTTGTAATAGATGGTTCGATGCTACGACTGATGGTTGGAAAGATATAGAACGTTGGCCGTTTGAACTGAGGAACACTTTGAGTTTTAGCATCAACCGAGAATGTGTTGCTAATTTTAAACAAAGTTGAATCTCTCAAAATCGAGATAGGCTTTTGTAGGCCTCAACAACATGGTCCTGTAGCACCTAATGGATCAACTCTACCTCACATGAGCTTCAATATATGACCCTACAAAGATCATTGATTTCATGTTGAAGGGACCTTGAGGGACACTTTGGCATGGAGTCATCGGTGGGGATCGAACGATTATGCATGCTAAATGAGGTTTCAACTACTGTTTACTTAGCCATTCAGAGCTATTAGAATAGAAAGATCAATTCTACAACCAACAGTTGGAAAGATACGTAACATTGGCCACTTGAACTGAGGAACACTGTGAGTTCTGACATCGACTGAGAATGTGTTGTTGATTTTAAACGAACTTGAATCTCTGAAAATTGAGAGAGGCTTTTGTAGGCCTTGGAAACATGGTCCCATAGCAACTGATAGATCCTTCTACCTCGTAAGAGCTCTGAGATACGACTCCAAAAATATCACTAATTTCATGCTCAAGGGACCTTGAGGGACACTTCAGCATGCAGTCATCGGCGGGGATCGAATGACTCTACATGCTGAATGAGGTTTCCACTAGCATTTACTCAGCCATTCGATGCTATTGGAATAGACAAATCGATGCTATGACTGACAGTTGGAAAGATACACAATGTTGGCCATTTGAATTGAGGAACACTGAGTTCTAACATCGATCGAGAATGTGTTGCCAATTTCAAATGAACTTGAATCTCTGAAAATGGAGACAGCCTTTTGTAGGCCCTGGCAACATGGTCCTATAGAAATTGATTGATCCATGCTACCTCGCATGAGCTTTGAGATATGACCCTGCAAAGATCACTAATTTCATGCTTAAGGGACCTTTAGGGACACTTCAACATGAATTCATCGATGACAATCGAACAACTATGCTCAGTGAATGAGGTTGCCACTAGCATTTACCTGACCATTCAAAGTTGTTGGGACAAATGGATTGATGCTACAACTAACGGTTGGAAAGATAGGAGAAAAAAATCTTGTTTGAGAACAGAATTTTAGGATCTATAATAAACTCAATCCTTGTCATTATAATCATATTTGGACAATCCAACTAATTGAGCTCCTCATTCTTTTACAATTCATTCATATAATATAAATATATATATATATATATATATATATATATATATATATATATATATATATATATATATATATATATATATTCATTTGAGAGAATCAAAACAAGGATAACCAGTTCATTACAATATTAATCAGTAAGAAGCAAGACAAACTTAAATAATATCATAGTAGGCATTAGAAATCCAAATTATAATTAGGAGTTTTAAGCAAAGTGACTAAGGTCCTAGATGGGGACATTACAGATCCATGCAAGAACCTTTTCTTTGATATTGCTCACTAACCCTTTACAAGAGAAAATGTTTACAAAAATTGGCATGTACTTGCATGAGGACATTATATATTACAGAAATCTCACATAGAAGTAGCTGGCAAGCCACTCAAAAAGAAGTAACTAATAGCAAGTGGGATAATGTAGATGCTTTAATAAACCACTATCTTCTTTACTCAATCAACATCTGGTTCATCTGCTCGATTGGGGCATGTTTGGGACTAGATAGTCTCCATTTAAACTCAAGTCTCTGGAAGTAGTTATATTTTTCAGTGGAGGAGATACACCCATTGGATTGGCAATAACTTCATAGTCACTGGAATTTCCATTTCTCTTCAATTTGGATACTCTTTCCAAAATTGCATCTATCCTTTTACCAATTTGGGAAATTAATGGGTCTATTTGTGGACCTCCAAGGAGTTGGTCACCTAAATGAGAACCTTGAGATGAATTGGGAAATTCTCTATGGAAGAGATCATTACCTTGAGAATCTATCCACTTGTCAGCTAAATTAAAACCTTGGACCATAGATGGCTGCCCTTTTTTGTAAAATGAGGAGTGAGACTACCTTGCCAAAGGTGGCAATGAACTTACATTTCAGGGATAATGCCCAACATGAGTAACTTGGTTTCCCAAGTCTCCATTTAAACTTGTTAGCTGAATTAAAACCTTGGACCATAGATGGCTTCCATTTGTTGTAAAATGAGGAGTGAGATTGCCTTGCCAAAGGTGGCAATGAACTTACATTTCAGGGATAGTGCCCAACATGAGTAACCTCATTTCCCAAGTCTCCATTTAAACTTGTTAGCTAAATTAAAACCTTGGACCATAGATGACTACCCTTTGTTGTAAAATGAGGAGTGAGATTGCCTTGCCAAAGGTGGCAATGAGCTTACATTTCAGGGATAATGCCAAACATGAGTAACCTGGTTCATCTGCTCAATTGGGGCATGTTTGGGAATAGACTATCTCCATTTAAACTCAAGTCTCTGGAAGTAGTTATATTTGTCAGTGGAGGAGATACACCCATTGGATCTGCAATAACTTCATGGTCACTAGAATTTCCATTTCTCTTCAATTGGGATAATCTTTCCAAAATTGCATCTACTCTTTTACCAATTTGGGAAATTAATAGGTCTATTTTTGGACCTCCAAGGAGTTGGTCACCTAAATGAGAACCTTGAGATGAATTAGGAACTTCTCTACGAAAGATATCAGTACCTTGAGAAGCTCTCCACTTGTTAGCTGAATTAAAACCTTGGACCATAGATGGCTTCCCTTTGTTGTAAAATGAGGAGTGAGACTACCTTGCCAAAAGTGGCAATGAACTTACATTTCAGGGATAATGCCCAACATAGGTAACCTGGTTTCCCAAGTCCCATAAATGCAAGGCCATTGATGAATAGGCATTTTTAATAGAAATATTTGTGGTGCTAGAATGAAGTGCATGACCAAATTCTTTGCCTACTGATGAACCAATTTGAGGCTTGATTTCATTTTCTTCTTAATCGTTGCAATATTTTCTCCTGAACTGAACATTTTGTAATTGGTTGATATATAATCATAGTTTTCTCTTGGCCAATCCTATGGGATTGTGATTGTGCCTATAGATCCACAAAAGGGTTGACATCTGGATCTGGTGGAAGAGTAGTATTAGCAAGAAGTCATTCACTAATATCTCATCTTTATAACAACTAAATTTGGATTCACTAGAAGCATTAGTTCTAAAAAAAAATAGTAAAACATACCATATATAATGACTGCGTCAACACTCGATTGCATCATATAATAAGTTGAAATACACTTTATAAAGTACAGCACACATATCATATACAACCACATCAAATGAGTTCAGCATCAAGAAAGATGAGCCTCATCCCATGAAAGTAAAGGCCTAACTTTCATGGAATGAGCATATCTAACATTTACAATACAAATCTAATGCTTTGGTGTGTAGACAAGTGAAAGAAGAAGTGATCACAGTCAACAAATGGTGGAAAATACATTGAATTTCATGCCAAGGGTATAGCACTAGAAGATTGGTCTTAAGGCTAGGGATATTTGATGATTTGGATAATCTTATGTTCATTTAAAGTTTAATCAATAACCGTTTGAACCTGGAATTGATTGGAGGGCACCGATTTGAGAAACCCTTGGTTTAAGGGTTTGAAGAGACCAAATTTGGGGTTTTTGGGGGTTATAGGATGTCTGAGTATAATTCCTTTGGTATTTGGAGGTTTTATGAAACAATAAGACATTTTCTATAGTTTGAAATCTTGGGGTTAATTATTTCATATAGTTCCTTTGTTAAATCACTCAATTTTCATGCATTTTTGGAGCCATAGGGATGAACAGTAGTACACACTCCAAAACAACCATATATTTCCTTTAGATATGATAATTTACTAAGAAAAGGGTACTCAAAAAAGTAATTTTTTTTATTAGTCCTTTGGAAAGTTTCAGAGATAAGTGACATTTTCCTTCGTTGCAGGGCTACTAGATAGGGCAATTCATTGATCCATCCCCTTTATGTATTTTATGTCACTTGGGGATGGATCCAAACCTTATAACTTATTATTATAACATTGGACATGTAGTAAAGAAGAAGAGTTTGCAAGTTGAGAGTGATTGAAGGAGTTTGATGAGTTTGAAGGGTGCATAAGGGTCATGAAATTGGTGCAAGGGTACAGTAGTAGACATTCTAGCCTTTGGAGGGGGGTATTATATGGATGAATCCATCCTAGGATGGTCAAATTATGGTGAATCAACTTTGGTTAAGTTTCCATGGTGTTGGGAGATGAGACATTGGACGAGCCCTAGTTTTTAGGGGGTTTTGGGACCAATTTGGGCTTTTACATCTAGAAGTGTCAAATATTCAAATTGATGGTAGAATCCTCTAATTAGAGTCATTTTAAGATACTGTTGAAAGTGGAAAGGTCTAGAAGTGAGTCCTTAATAGAGCTGCTTTGTTAATTGAGCCTATTAGGCCTAGTTGGGAAACATGAATCAACAATTTTAAGGTGTGATATTCCGAAACACATAGTCTTTGGTTTGACATATGTTATGTAACTTGAAAAATGGTATTCAAATACTTTGATCACCATTTGAAGAGGTGATCAAGAATTTGGTTGATGGTCCAACTAATTGGCAAGCTTAAACAAGCATGAACCAAGAACTTGTTTTATATGGTGGATATGGAGTTGCTGAAGGAAACCTAAGGTGTGGAGTCTTAAAGAAGATGGTATGAAAGGACAGAATAAATTAAAGGATTCTCCAAATCTGAGAAAAGCAAAGAAAGTGATGTTCAAGCCCACAAAGGATTCAGCAGTCAAAGCAATGAAATCTGAGAATACAAGGTGTTGAAACAAGTGCATCCCTCCAAGGGAATATCCAGTGCTGTCATGGATATCCTGGAGAGATTCATGATTGATATTTTGATAAGATTACTCCTGAGGCTACTTCTCTATTGAAATATAACAAGATCATGACACTTTCCACTAGAGAAATTGAGATTGTTGTCAAGATTGTTCTTTCTGGAGATTTGGCTAGGCATGTTGCTTCTGAAGGAAGTAAGGCTATTACCAAGTTTCCTACTAGTCTAGGTTAGGTTTTGTTGGAATATTTTAGGTTTTTTGTACATGGTGTTTATGGAAGGCTTGTTTAGAAGTGGCTTTTGGCTTGGGTTTATGTTAAAATGAGATTGTTTGGATGGTTTGAGGTAGAAGTGACTGTGAACTGAATGTGTGGAAGTTAATGTTGAACTGGGATTTTAGTGTATGTAAAGAATATATGAATTATGCTATGTATGTTACATTATAAATATAGTTTATGGTATAAGATTTCTATTATAAGGATGTAGTTATTGTATAGATCTCTCATTTTAATAACTTGGAATTTAATTAATTTAGTCATGTGGAAGGGTTATCTACTGCTCTAGATTATGCCTGAAGAATCTCTTTGTTATAAGATTTATATTATAAGAATCTATTTGTTATAAGATTGGCATAACATAAATTTTTTTTTATTAATAATGAGAAATATTTTTACAACTCAGCTCAATAGGAGCACCGGAGGAAAGAGCTGAGCTGAGAAAACCTTCCGGTATTGCCCCAAAAAATAAAAGATAAAGGTTGTCATTAAATCTTACAAACTTCCTATTATACATATGGGGTAATGCATGAGCAATTTACAGTCTACCCAATTTACAGTGCTATATAAATTTGACATGTTAAGATATTTTGTATCTCCATTTAGTCCAATGAACCAATTGGGTCTGCCCTACCCTTGATTGTCTCAAGTATTGCCTCATGGTCTGACTCATGAACCTTCCAAAGATTTTTATTATGCGGTCTTCCCCCATATCTGATCAAGTGGATATTTGATGCAATGATAAGGTTTGCATAATGAAGAATCTTTATATGTGTCTCCCAATCCTTGAACAACCACAACCTAGGGTTCTTCATAGCATACCATCTAAGCCATGTACCAGTTACAACCATTGCTCCTATAGGGTATTCTAATTCTTCACCATTGATAATTGAGTGATCCAATTTCTTTTTTGCCTCAAAAAAATGACACAAATAATAATATGTCCCTTCATTGTCTTCAGGTGCAATAACAGAAAAAATATGGCATGTAATGATATAAACATAATGAGGACATTAGTTTACTAAATATTTATGACAAAGTACTAAATTTGAGATTATTTGTGTGGAAAATTTTACCTAGTTGTACTAGATCAAATAAGTGATCAAAGTCAATGGATGATTCCATTTCTATCAGTTGTAGTGATTCATGGGGATGATAGGAGGAAAGTGGACTCAAAATATGTGTATACCATTTGCCAACCCATTCCTTTGACTTGCACCCATCCCAATCTTCATCTAAACATGATGAACAAAAGCACACCATATTTCATGTGTGGATGCTCCATGAACCTGCATTACAACTTCTAAAAGAGTGTAGCTCACTCGATCCTGTCAATGTACAACAGTCCTCATAGGGTGCAATGTTAGTTTCATCCATCAACCAAAAAAATCTATAAATCGTAGACTCACCTTCATTACCTGGACCCATTGTAGTGTTACACCACTGGACAATACATCCCACATTTGACAATGTTGCTTTCTCTTTGTACTTTCATTCTTCACATGCTAAGGCTCTTTTAATACATGCACCTATGCCATCGTGCTCTCCCTTTCCATGATCGGCCTTTGTGAAATTCCACATATATTGAATTCCAGTAATATTATGCATCCTACACAACCAATAAAACATCTGAGAATTCTTGAATTGTGATGCACAATTATCTAACCATATGATATGTCGATGATATTTTATGCCCCTATTTGCCAAATGACCATAAAATAGTTGAAAGAAACCGTGTAAAAACTTTGTAGAATATGAGCAATCATCGCTGATATAAAAATGATACTCCCTCAATATCTTCCTATTCTCCTCTGTACTGTCTGGTGTATGCATGAATGCTATATGACCAAATATAGCAACCCGTTAAGAGCTGTAATACTTTACTTGCACCTCATTATATGGTTGTAGTGTGTAGTTCTCTACAAATTCCACAACTAAAATAATGGTATCAAGTGGGAATGTGTCCTTGCACAAGTTGAATTGCATATCCAACCATCGCGCTCTATGTGTATGCCTTGCATACTCATAAATAATTTTTTACAAAAAATGTCCATGAACTGATACATTGGAATTTTTTCAATTACTAAATCACATCTTTTAGCCTCTTTTCCAGCTTTTAGATTGTATGTCACGGTCTTATATTTTCCAAATTCCACTATTTCATTACTGATCGCATGCGTACTCTCCATATATTGACAAATTGGCAAATGTCACAAACCTTCACAATCTATGCATGTACCATTCAAGCCTAAGAGCTTGTAAAATTGTTGACCATCCACTCTTTCACATAAAATGGTAGATATTAACTCCCTTGAAGATCTAGGTGGGACATTTATGTTACAATCCTACAAAACATTGTTAAAGAGCAAATCTACACATATAATCCTATAAACTTCAAAATGGTTAGAAAATTCAATATCTACCCTACAACAACAAGTTGTGCATCTATGATTTATCTTCACATAAAAAGGTTTACACATTTTAAAATATCTCTAACTAATTTTAATTTGAGGATACATATGCATAAATTTTGCAAAGAATTGTGTTTGAGTTGAATCCAAAAAATGTTTTGGATGTGGAACATGAATTCAAATACCAATCCTCCTTCTTACAACATCTCTTTGATTAGGAGATACTTGTGTATTATTCTTCCAAAATTCTTCAATCAAGAATTTCAAAACTTCAACAATTGCTTTATCTTTTCACGGTAGTCTACCAGAAAATGCCCATAACTCATTGCTATTTGGATCTTCCACTCTTTGAAACCTTCCCAAGGCTCTCATTAGAGACTTGCTACTTATTTTAAATATTTTTCTTGTCTTTCTAATGACTCGATATTTCTTCATTTGAGTGCTTACTATCATTGATGTAAGTACACATCATGTGAGATTACTATCTTTCATGCATGATGTAGAACCCACACTCTCATATGTAGTCATTAGATTCTTTACAATAGATTTTTCACTTGACTCATCCATCATTCTTAGACCAAGAATCTTCATTATGGGCCTAAATTTTAGATTTCTCATCATTTCAACAAATAGTTGACATCTTGCTGTCATGTTTAAATTCTCAAAAAATGATCTCCAAATATGATTAACATTTCTTTGACAAGTACGCTTGGTAATCTTGTCAAGCATTGCTTGCAAAATGTTAGTATCAATATCAATCAAATATTTTGGCTTTCTATATTTAATAATTCTAGGAGCATCAAAAATATTATGTGTGAATTGCGTACCATCTTGAGTGCCTTCAACATGAGACGATGTTGTTCCTACACCTTGGGATGTAGATAATTGTGTGCCTTCAACATGAGACTATATTGTGCATACACCTTGGGATGTAGATAATGGTGTGTCTTCAACATGATACAAGGGTGTGCCTTCAACATGATACATTGGTGTGCCTCCACCTTCGGAAGTAGACAATGGTGTGCCTTCAACATGATACATTGGTTTTCCTCAAACATTAGATGATGATGTCTCTTGAACTTGGGAACTCATAGATGATGTCCCCGCATCTTCATAATTTAATTGTTTCATTGCACACAAGTTTCTCATTCGTTGTCTTTTTTATTCCAATTTCAATTTTATCTTACTTTGTATTGATGTTTCATGTTCCTCATCCAAAGAAAAATCTTCTTCTATGGTATCTAATTTTTTTTGTTCACGAAGTTGTCTCATTCTTTCCCTTTTCTTCTCTTTGTCTCTTTCATGCTCTTCCAGTGTTAAATTCTTTTCTCGTTGCCTTGGCATGATGATGATGATTTCTACATATGAATTGATTACAATTTTAAAAATATAATATAAATGTAAAACAATAAGTCAAATTTTAATATAAACCTCTTACAATATGACAAATTATAATATAAATTTATTACAATTATATCAAATTATGTATTGAACAAGTCTATATCATACCAATTATAAACCAAAACACTCTTTATTCACATTTGACATGTAAAAAATTAAAAAACTTACCTCAATCGATAAATTTCGGTGATAATGATTGACTTTCACAATTCGATGTTGATTTTTAAACAAAAAGATGGTGCAAATTGATAGAATATGCTTCTTTGTCACTATCAACACCATGAAAAGAGAATACTTGTTGGATAACACATAGAACTCAGATAACAATAGAAAAAGTGGGTCTCTTTAACGAGATCCTTGGCAAAGAAGACCATTTATTTTAGTTTTGCATAGCGCAAGCACGCTATAGCGTGCTCACCCTATGAAACACTAAAAAGTGTTATGAATACTATTAAATAGGGTGTGATCCCTATGTAAAAAAAGAATAAGGGAAAATATAAAGGATATGGGAGAGAGAGAGAGAGAGAGAGAGAGAGAGAGAGAGAGAGAGAGAGAGAGAGGGTGATGAGAGAGAGAAGATAAGGGGGAGAGAGAGAGAGTAAAAAATCTAGGATAAACTATGTGGTGTTAGCTAACTTTTCACTGGAGCAATTAAAAAAATTTAAAAAAAAAGTGAACATTTTAGGGGGAGCACACCAGACACTATGTTATGTTTTTGGACAAAAAATAGGACCACTTTTTGTGCTCCCCCTTTTTGAGGGCTTTAATATACACAATTTTCAAAATAAGTTAGTAGTTTAGGAACTAGATTCAAAGTATTACAACTTTTGTTTTTGTCACATCTTAAAATTTTGAGTCTAACTATCTTCAATTTCTTGTTGAAGTTCAGAGTTTTTTGATTTCAAAAAAAAAAGTGGCATCTTATACCCCCTTTTTGGTCCCCCGTCTTTGTGCACTTACCCTGTTATTAGATTTGGTGAAGCCTCACCTAAGAATCAAGCTAAGAACTCTGCAAATTATGAACAAGGATTATGAGTTGGTAGAGAAGGAGACTGAAAAAGAATTTGAGAAGGTATTCTTGGATAGACACATGTATCCTCTTACTGCACCTGCAACCCAAGTCCCCACTGAGAAATTAAAAGTAGTAGAGATTTCCAATGCACCTATTATAGGTCCACAAGATTATGCACCCTTAGCGACAATGCCCACTAAAGCAATGGAGTCTGTGCCCATGCCTGAAACAAAAGATGGCACTATCATGATTGATAATGTTGAAATATCAATGATGGAAATAGATAAAGACCTTGATAAGTTTGAGGAAGCTTTTGTGAGCACAGAAGAGGCTGAGATACTATGTGGTGATGAAGAAAACAAGGAATTTGAAGAACTGACAAGACATGAAAGTGAGAAGGAAGAGGAACATAAAGAAGAATCTTCAGTTGAAACTCTAGTGAATGTAAAAACTAAGTTAATGGATGTCAGTCAAAACACACTCCTTACCCCTAAGCCCTCAATTTCATTATTGTCAAGTTTGACCCCTGATACAACCAATCTGCACTCTTGGGGAGAAGAAGATTTGATAAAAATAAATGTGTTAGCAATGGAGAAAGTGAAGGAGAAACAAGTAATTGGGAATCCATTATTTGTTGAATCAGTAAGCATACTAAATAGCCTACTACCCGAGGACAAGAAAGTAATAGAATTTCATTCAGTGGATGATGTAAGCAGCATCCTATCAAGTTTTAAAGCAAATTTCTCTATTCTTGAAGAATCAGTTAGAGTGAGTTACAACATGTCGGCCCAGAATTAGCCGAAAATATGTTGGCCCCAAAAAAATTCACCCCAAACCCCGGCAAGGGTAGGAGGAAAAGTGTACAATACTTTTTTGATCAGTCACCACAAGCTAACATGGGTCCTATGTGTCTTAAGATAGTGTAAGGCATGGATAAGGGTCCTAGAGTGTCTTAAGGGGTTGTGGGTAACATAAGAGGTCCTAAGGGATCCTAGGTTACATTAGTGGATCCTCATATGTATTAATTGAATCTAAGATACATAAATGTGTCCTAGGAAAACCTAAGATATGTTAATGGGTCTTGAGGATCCGAAGGGGTCATATGTGTCTTAAAATGTCGTAAGGGATGTATAATGGTCCAATAATGTTAATGGGTCATAGGTGTGATAGGTGGTCTAAGGTATCTTAGGTTACATTAATTGATACTAGCATGTCTTAAGAGTTATTGTGGGAAACTATGGGTTCACATATGTATTAATAGAAGCTAAGATAGATGAATGGGTCCTAGGGAATTTTAAGATATAATAATGGGTTTTATGGGTCCTAAGGGGCTCTATGTGTCTTAAGATGTCATAAGTGATGTGTAAGGGTCCTAGAATGTCTTGGGGGGCTGTAGGCATCATAATAGGTCCTAAGGGATCATAGGTTACATTAATTCATCCTAATATGTCTTAAGGAGCCTTGGGGGAAACAATGACTCCTTGTATGTATTAATGGAACCTAACATACATCAATGGGTCCTAGGACATCCTAATATGTATTATAAGGTCTTGAGATTCCTAAGGGATCCTATGTGTCTTAATATGTCATAAGGGAGGGATAAGGGTCCTAGAAACTTACTACTACAACTTTCTAACATATTCTAACATACTACTAGATCATTTTCTAAAATTTAACTACAAAATTTTCTAAGATTTCTACAAACTAAAAATTATTTAAAATAAATAACTAACTAATATTTACTAATGTTGGAAAGTTGGCTATACTGATGTATATGATGTAATATAGTGTTGTCATTATGGCAACAAAGTCATATAGCAGTTTGGAGTCAGCGCACTTGATGGGAAGATCAGAAATTAGCTAAGTGTTGAAGACTGGATAGTGTACAGAGTTCCTAAAGCTTAGAGCATCAGTGCACATGTGTATGACCGAGTTATGGTATGCACCCTAGAAGATAAGTTTATTAGACTATATTCATGCTTAGTCTATGAGCACATGATCAGATATGAAAGTATGAGAAAGATACAGACAGTTGAAGTTACACAGCCAATGTGTGCCAGAGAAGAACAGAGTAAGCAGTCGACTATTAGCATTTTGAGTTGTAGTTATATTCTAATGATGTAAAGGCTATGCACCTATTTTAATTAGGTTTTTGACATGTAAATATGTTTGTTTTTAAACACACTTGAGCCAATTCAATTGGAAGCATTGTATGTAATAGGTTTAAGGGCCAACCTAGTTGTTTGTTTTGTATGCACATATAAATATGAGATGCACCTATTGTAATTAGCATGGAAGTTGATATAGAGTTGTGATAAGTAGAGAAGAAGTGTGCAAAGAGACTATAAGATGTATTAGATCTTTTCAAGAGGTCAAAGCATCAACACACTAAAGGAACTGATCAGACAAGCAGTGTCACAATGATAGTTCATCCAGCCGATATAGTGTATATCTGAGATCAGAAGGTTGTAGCCTTCACCACTTGAGCAGTGAGCTCTAGGACAGTGCATCCATACCCCTAACAAGGTTTATTGTAAAAGACTCCTAACAGGGCCCAACCCTTGACAAGGTCTACTGTACTAAGCATATTGTAAAGAAACTCCTAACAGGCTTAAGGATCTTCTAACAAGGATCATAATACACTAGTGCAGAATATTAGTGGGTGTCAATTCCTATCGTGGTTTTTACATATTTGGGTTTACCCATAACCATATTGGTGTTATGTGTTGATTTCATGTTTCATGTTTATGTAGATGTTCATTTTATTACTTAAGCATTTAATTTCAAGTTAAGGATTAAGTGGAAAGATAAAATACAATGAACACTAATTCACCCCCCCCCCCCTCAGTGTTCCCATTCCTAACAATTGGTATCAGATCTCTGGTCCTCAGCAAAGAAGTTTAATCACTTGATGAGATCATGGAAAAAGAATAAATGAAACATCTGAAAAGAAATCTTGAAGCTTCTCTTGAAGACCTGGACAAATCTGAAAGAGAAATTGAAGAACTAAGGGAAAAACTCAGTGATGCTCAATTAGTCATCAAAAGGCTAAGGAAGGATTTGAAAGAATGCTCTACCAGTGATCTAGGAAAAATGGTCAAGAAGCTGAATGAAGAAAATACATCCTTAAAAGAACAACTTGAAGAATTTGATGATAACCAGACTAACAATCGGGAAGTATATGATGAATAGGTCAAAGAGAACCTTCAACTAAATGAAGAATTGAGGCAAGCAAACATGGAAATCTTAGAGCTAAGAAACAAAAAAGAAATCTTGGAATCTGAATTAAAAGATGCTAGGAATCACATTGATACATTACACACCAGCTCTAATTTGATAGAATCTCAGTTGTATGCAAGAAGAGATAAAGGAGATACTAGCTGCATTGGATACAATGAAGCACAAAATCAGATTGACGACATGTGAACAAGAATGAAAGAACCAGAAGGCACCTCATATACTAAGGAGACTAGAAGTTAGACTAAGGATCATATTGAACCACCTAATAATGAGGGCAAGTGATGTAGAGGGAAGGGTGGTGGTATTGGAAGCACAAGAAGTGTTTGAAATTTTGGGGGTTTAGTCACTTGGGCCTATCAACAACCTAAAATGCTTCAAGGAACTGACTTGTCAAGGCCTTTCATAATAATCCTAAATGATGATTTTGGTTTTATAGACTCTCAATTACTTGGATTCAAATAATTCTAGGGCTTTGATTTCAATTCCCACTCTCAAAACTTTCTCAAACTGAACCAAAGGCCTAATAGGTTGTCTAATAACCCTGCAACAAACTTGGAATGTGAATAACTCTACCTTTTCTCAAAATAATTGACAATATAATGATATTTACTAACACCCTTTTTAGAGTACTATAACATACCAAAAGCTTTTATAAGGTTACCTTGGACCAATACACTTGTACATAACTAGTGCCCTGTTTCAATGCATGGAAAAGACCAAATTTACAAAGGAAGTATAAACTAGAGACCTCCTGGCACTCCCAACTCCTGGATAGTTTCTACTTATACCTTCAATTACTCAAATCCAAAAGGAATTTGTTCCAAGGGTTCTGAAACATAGAAACCCCCAATTTTGTGCCCTCCAACCCTAGTTTTTAGGGCTTTCACAATCTCCTATCACAACACACTCCTGCATCAAATTGGTAAATGATTCACCATCACTTCAATATGTTAAAATGTTTCCATGCATAAAATATATGGCTTGTGTGGATAGATCACCCACTGCTACACTTTGGCACCCAACTTCAATGGCTTTCCCCACTGTTCTCGACTGTGATCGCCCTTACTCCACACAACTTTGCATATGCAATGTTAATAGTTTATAATACAAGTTATAAATTTTTAGACCATGAATATTAGGCATTTATATTCATGGAATGATTCTCATTATTCCTAAATCCTACTGCAACAGAGAATTAAGATAAAGAAATGCAGGTTAGACTGTGTTGGGCGCGACAGCAGGTTCAATGAAAGGATAAACTCATTTAACAATGGTTGAATTGGATGAACATCCCTACTAATTCATGAATATATCAAACCAAACCAACTAGAGATTCAAGAAATGAATTAATTTGTAGAAAACAAAGGGTTTATTATTGTTGTCTCCTTCACCAATCAATACACCCAATTCTCCTCTCTATCGTAACAGAGACTTCACATATAATTAAATAACTTCTAAAATAACCAATTCAACCAACTATCATCATTGAGTTGAAAGGTTAAGTCTAAAAACCATAACAAACCCAAAACTTCCCTCTAAATCCCTAAACTAGCCGTTGATGTTTGAATATTTGAATATTTAATCAACAAAAGGATTTATTTTAACCATAAACCCTTTCTTAGGGACTCCTAAAGAATTAGAATTCCTTAATATCCTATTCTAGATGCAAACAACCATTTATTGAAATTTGGACGACCTTGGTCTATTACAAACCAAACTATTAGTCCTTGTGAGGACATTACAAAATGAAACGTAGTCCTTTGAGGACATCACAAATTGATTGAAGAATTGCATTATTTTAGTATCATTATAGGTTCTAAGATCCTCCAATTGATCTAATGACCCTATTTATACATTCCATCCTTCTATTTTGTCTTGATGTTCTTTGAGATCTCCATGATCTTTATCTTTGGCTTGGTTGTGTGTGGTGCTCCTGCACCAGCAAGCTAGTAGACCGCACTTGTTATGCATGTAACAAGCATGGACACATAGCAAGGAACTTTATAGAGGTAATACCCTTCAATGGTTACTATTATTCATGTAATAAATTTGGTCATAGAGCTATGAATTGCAAGACAATTCAAAAGAATAGGACTCATAATCAAAGAAATCAAAATTAGTCAAATGTAAGAAGTTCTTAGAATTTTACATGTCATATATGTAACTATAATGGTCACTCAGCTAAACAATGTAAGATGGTGACTCATGTCAATGCATCGAGGAATATAAGGCCTCCATTCATTTATCACTCTTGTAACAAGGCTGGACACATCTCAAATTTTTGTAGATCAAGGACGCAAGCTCAGGAAAGCCCTAATAAGCCTGAAAAATTAGTTTTAGATCTCGAAGGAGAAGTCAATTTTGTGAAAGCTTTAGAGGATGTGAGCTTGATTTGGTTAGAAGTAAAGAAGGACAAGGTTGATGAGTATGTATTGGATGCATCCACACTGGACGCACCCTCTGCATCTGGATGAATGGCCCTCAGGGTCATAGGGAGAGCTAATTTATCTCTAGACCATTGCATGGCTGCTATACTCACTCTTAGAGTATGCACCTTTGGACTTAAGATTTTTAAGACTAAGGGAACCTTCGTGCAAGAGTGCACTAGCTAATTGTTTGTAGAATGAAAGATAGAAATTTCCAAGTGACAACTTGGTTTACGTGACAAGCATTAATTATAGAATTTCTACTTTAAAGTACACAAAAGTTAGAAGATCTCTCATTGCATTCAAATTAAGAGCAATTAAAGAGTAGAAGAGCCTTAGCAATTGATTGAGAAGGATTGCAGTTTGATTCTTCAAGTGATTTGTTGTGCATTTGATCAGTTGCAAAAATCCTAGTTTGTCACACTGATTCAGAATCTCTTGGAAAGCTTTGAAGAAGTGTTATACAAGTAAGTGATGGCTAATCCTATAGTATTTGATGTTGTAGAGAAGAAAAGATATGTATTTAAGAGGCATCCATTTAAATCTACACTAGATGACCTAGAAGGGGCATTCTCTTGCATTCCTATGGGTGTTATGCATGTCGAGGACATTAGGGAATACATCTACTATAAGAAAGAATAGGTAGGATTAAACATATTAAGGGTGCACATGGAAACTATGTTAAAACTAGACAAAACCTTCATGGATGAGTATGCATAGTGGGATAATCACCCTATAGTGGAGTATGCTATGGCATATGAGTTCTATGAATTAGAATGGATCAAGATTCTTCTGAGTAGGATTCATGAGGACCTATTTTGGATAGGTGAAGTGTTGGTCAGAATTATTGGTGACCTAATTCATGAGATGATAGGCCTCCCAAGGACAAGTGTCATCCTTCCAATGGGAAATGATGTTAGAAAGATTGTTGAACAGACTTGCAAATCAAGGAGTGATAGGCACAGAATGACCATAGAGCCTATTGAGGAAGATGACATCATATTGATGTCCATGATACTTGGATACAATTTTCAACACACCAGTAGGGTAAATAGTGTGTTTGCAGCCACAATTCTTGTAACCATAAGAATTTTTAATGAGAATGGAGAGTTCAACCTGTGTGAAATCTTATGCACACAACTAATTGACAACATCAAGGCAATCAAGCATGATAAGACCAAGATATTTAGATTTGGGTCTCTTATCATTTAGATGTACTTCCATATTATTGGAAAGGTGTCAGACTTATACCTTGATAGGACAATTCCTACCATGCCACATATATCCTTCAAGGCATCTACTAAGAGCACTCTAAGAGACTACATGACTCTAGAATTGAAGACATTCAGAGCTAAGATGTAGATGAGGTATAGGATACTAGAGAAGATAGTTGAGAAATATAAGGATACTATTTATTTTATGGTTGAAACAGACACAACATGCATGGAGGTAGTTGAACTTAGAACAAAGTGGATTCATCCACTTGGATATGAAGTAGATGAACAATTCTTGGAAGCATATGCTCAAGTATTTCTTTCAGCCCCTAAAGACCCTAATGAGCCAAGATGGGGAGCCTATGAGGAGAGAACAAGAGAAATTGATGCAGTCTTGAATAGTAAAACAACAAAAAGGAAGGTTGCTAAGGTTACCTCAGAAATCTTGACAATACATGGAGTGTCTCAAGAAGACCTAGACAAAGCAAGGGAACAAAAGATTACTTTGGAATTAGAGAGCGCAAATGCAGCAAAGGTAGAATCAAATGATCCTAAGCTGAAGAAAGTGAAGATTGAAAAATATGATGAGCAAAAGGGTAAAACTGATCTTACTCCTTTTGCGCCCAAAGAAACCATTGACCTTACTGCTCCTCCTAAGTATAGGGTAATGCCAAATAGGAAGAAAGAGATCAGAATTGGTCATCCATCCTTGAGAGTAAAAAGGAACAGAAAGAACTCACAAGCACCTCCTGAGGTAAGTTTCAAACCTAGTCTTAGTGTGCTAAGTGCAAGAATAATTGATGAGGGAAGAATTGATCAAGTAGGAAAGTTTTATGAAAATTATAGTGAGATAGAAAAATATGAGATACATGGAATGATAGTCAAACACATGTTGAGGTTCAAGAAGATAGTCTTGGACCTTAAGACTATGATCCCTGACAATGTATGGAACATCCTAGAATTCCAAAAGAGACAAGCCATTGAAGAGGATTTAAGGATAAGGGAAAAGATTCTAGATGATACTCTTCCAATATATTCCTTAGAAGAGAAATCTCTATTGTTAGGTCTGGTGAAGCCACATCTCAGAACAAAGTCAAGGACTTTACATATAATGGACAAAAACTATGATCTAGTGGCTAAGGAAATAGAGAAAGCGTTTGAGAAGGTCTTTATGAATAGGAACATGTATCCAACTACTGCGCCCACAACACAAGTACCCTCAAAGGAAGTCAAGGTGGAAGAGCCCACTAATGCATCAGTGATAGGTCCTCAGGACTTAGCGCCTATAGTTGAAACACAAACAGAGATAGTTAAGTCTACGCCCATGACAAAGTCACTAAAGGATAGCACCATTATCATTGATAATGTAGAGATAGCCATGGTGGCCATTGACACTGACTTGGACAAGTTTGAAGAAGCTTTAGTGAGAACACAAGAATTTGAAATCTTATGTAGTAACACTCCTACTCATCAAGAAGAAATATTGATTGAGGATATAACATATGAGAAAGAAGAAGAAAAGATTGAAGAAAAGAAAGAAGGAGAAAAAGAAAAGGTAACTAAAAAAAAAAAGAGGTAAAAGGAAGTGAACAAAAAGATGAAACATCAGTTGAACCAATCAAGGTAAAACAAGAAGTGATGGATAGCACTCCCATCACTCCCTCAACAACATTGTTGTCAATTTTGACACCTAACACAATGTGTTTGGAATCATGGGGAGAAGAAGACCTAATTAAGTTTAGTGTCTTAGCTATGGAGAAGGCCAAGGAGAAACAAGTGATGAGGAATCCTCTACTTGTAGAGTCAGTGAACATACTAAATAGTTTGTTACCTACAGGCAAGAAAGTGTCCAAGGTACACTCTGTTGATGATGTAAGTGCAGTCATTTCACAATTCAAAAGCAATTTCTCTAGCCTAGAAGAATCTGCATCCTTAGTTGCAGAGGAGAAGTACTTGAAGAAGAGATTAAGTGAATTGGTTAGCAACTATACACTTGACATGAGCTCACTAAAGGTTGGTCAAGCATCTTTGAAGGAGTTTGCAACAAAGGGAAGAAAGATCATTGCTGACTATATGGACCAGGACAAACTGACTAGTGGTCTATGCAAAAAGGTACAAGAAGTAGAAGTCATGATAGACAACATAAAGAAATTAGTGGAAGGTCCCTATGTTGATGTGAACATGTGCAATAATTTCTACCAAGGACAGTTAGACAAGATTGAGAAGGCAGAAAAAGAGATGATCAAGATAAGGGCTAGACAGACTCAGCTAAGGAATGCTCTTGTGCCCTCATTAAACATACTAAATCAAAATATCAAGGAGATCGTGCCACCATGGTGACATATGATCAAGGTCCTAGCATTGATCTAGAGAAGATGGAGAAGCTACAGTATGCTTTATGCACCCATCTACAGATTGTAAATTCACTAATCACATTTTGGAAGAAGGAGATCCAAAATCTGTAGATAGCATATCCAGATGTTCTATCATAGTAAGTTTTTGTAGATTTAGTTTTGACACACCTTTTTCATTAATGTCAAAGGGGGAGTATGTGTAGAATATGAATTATAGATATGTATAAGGAGATATAAGATAAAAAGATATGTATAGGGAGATATAATACAAAAGTTTTTTTGTATTAAGGATAGTTAGCAACTTGGCCATATTCCTTTTTTTCCATCAATGAAAAAGGGGGAGATTGTTGGAAATTTGGATATACTAATATATATGACTTAATATAGTGTTGTCATTATGTAAAAAAAGTCATATAGCAGTTTGGAGTTAGTGCACCTGATGGGAAGATCATAAATCATCTATGTGTTGAAGACTGGACGGTGTACAGAGTTCCTGAAGCTTAGAGCATCAATGCACATGCATATGACCAAGTTATGGTATACACCCTAGAAGATAAGATATAGACTATATTCATTCTTATTCTATGAGAGCATGCTCAGACATGCAAGTATGAGAAATATACAAATAGTTGAAGTTACACAGCTAGTGTGTGCCAGAGAAGAACAAAGTAAGCAACCGACTATTAAAATTTTGAGTTGCGGTTATATTCTAATGATGTAAAGGCTATGCGTGGTGCAGAAGCATCTCACACATTCAATCTAGGGATGAAGGCTATGAAGACTTTATGGACACCTAAGAAAGCTATAAAGACTAAGAAGACCTACAAGGTATTCAAGGAGGATCAACAAAGCAATCAGAGGCCAGATTGGGCAATCCTAAAGCCTATAATGGCTTTTGAATATATGTAATAAGGATAAATCTTACAAGTCCTAAATGGACCAAATCTTATTTATAATGGACCAATAGAGTCCAAACTTGAATTATGCTTTATGAGTCTAGAATGGGTCAAGGGATAGGTTCAAGGCATTAGGAATCATTTAGAAAGTGTTAAAGTGTTTAATAAAGCCATTTTCATGGTCTTAAAATTCAAATTTTTAAATGGTAACGGCTAGTTTAGGAAATGTGAGGGAAATTCTTGTTTTATATTGTTTAGAGCATTAAACCTTCAACTCAATGATGAACTTGGTTGAAATGGTTAGTTAGGTAGTTATATAGTTAGGTAGTTATAAATAGTCTCTATTACGGGCAGAGAAGGGGACAGTGTATACAGATTTGGCGACAACAGTGAACAATAAAGCATCTAATTTCTGCAACTCATTCATTTTGAGTCTAAATTTGATTGGTTTGGTATCCTTATGTATTACTAGGGTTTTTTTACACAATTATCATTATCATTGAATGAGTTTATCTTTATACTAAGATTGTTGTTGCGCCAGTTGCCCTAAACAGTATTTCTTTGCTTTGATTTTACTGTCACATTAAGCTTTTAATAGAATGGGAATCATTCCATGAATGTAGAAAGCCTAAAATTCATGGAATGACATGACCTAACCTGTATTATAAGTTATTAACATTTCTGATGTAGAGTAGAGCCGAGATAGAGTGATCACGGTCTAGAGTTGGTGAAAATTAGTGAAAATGGTGGATCGGGTATGGCAGTGAACAATCCACCCAAGCAAGGGATATTTTTGTGTTTAGGAACATTGTATAATGTTCATTAGATGGTGAATCCATCATTAGTTTGGCACATGAGTGTATGTAGATAGGGTATTGAGAAAGCCCTAATAAATAAGAATTGGGAGGCACAAATTGGGGTTTTGCTGTTGCAAAACATTGGAGACAAATTCCTTTTGGAATTAAGTAATTAAGGACATAAGAGTCCACTGTCTAGGAGTTGGGAGTACCAAGAGGTCATGAACCTACACTTACTTTGTAAATTGGGTCATTTTTATGCATTGCAAAACAAGGTACAATCATGTTTAGTAGGGTTTACCCAAAGTAATAATATAAAATCTTTTGATATGCTGTAGAGTCCTGTAAAGGGTATCTAGAAATGTCAGTATTTGAACAAGTGTTTTGGAAGAAGAAAGAGTAATTTACATTCCAAGTCTATTGTAGGATTTAGGCAGCTTGTTAGGTCTTTGTGACAGTTTGAGAAGGCTTTGTGGATTGGAAGTTTGGGAATGCACTAGAACCTTGGTGTTCCTTGAAACTAAGTAACTAAAAGAAAATAGACTTAAATCCATCCCTTAGGATCCCTTTGTGATAGCCTTGGTAAGTCATATTTTGAGGTAATTAAGGGTTTGGATAGGCTACAGTGCCTAAACCTCTGAAATTTTTGACTTTCATTATGTTTTGAATACCAACACCCTTCCCTTTACATCAAGTGGAAATAGAGTGAGGGAAAGGTTTTGTAGAAGTTGTAGTGGTCTTGTAAAGTTGGTTCTTGAGTCTTGTAGTGAGCCCTTGCAGTTGAACTATCCTGGGAGGAGTAGCCCTATAGTTGATTCTTGTACCATTGATCAAGTAACCATGGCCGATGGAGAAGATGGAGAGTTGCCAGTCAGGATGACCAACATAGAATTGGGAAGGATTGTAAAGGAGCAGTTGGTTGATAACAAAAAGCTGAAAGCAACCCTAGATCAAAGAGACAAGGAGAGTCATGAGAAGGATATGTTGATGAGAACCATGATGGATAGGATAGAAGCATTGGATAATAGGGATAAGAGCATCAGGTAGGATGAAGAAGTAGTAGTGGAAGAAGAAGGAGGAGGAGAAAGCCAAGCTAAGGAACCAATAAACCTTGAAGATGCAAGGATGGCTAAACTGGTGAAGGCCATAAAGAGTGGAGATGTAAGGGTAAGGACAGACTTACCTATGTATGGAGGAAAGATGGATGATGAAGAACTTATAGATTGGTTTAGTGCAATTGAAAATTGCTTTGAGTGTGAAGCGATAGAAGAGAAGGATAGAGTGAAGATAGCAAAGTCTAGGTTGAAGGGACATGCTTTGTTGTGTGGGATTGTTTCTAAGCAGATAGATGGAAGAATGGTAGACCCAAGATCACATCTTGGTATACTATGATGGACAAGATGAAGGCAAAATTTTTGCCAAGAGATTATAGAGTATAGTTGTACAAGAAGATGAGGGATTTCAAGAAAAAGGAGATGCATGTACAAAAGTACATCGAGGAATTCCACAAGTTGGATATTAGAGTGGATCATGAGGAAGAGATGGAAGAAAAGATTGCAAGGTACATGGGGGGGTTGAGGTTCAACATCCAGGATGAACTTAGTCTTTCTACCTTGAGGATGGTTGATGAATGCTATTAGTTGGCCCTGAGGGCTGAAGAGAAGATAAGAAGTCGACAAGAGAAGCAAAGCAAAAATAGAGGTGTATCTTCCATGAGAGGAAGAGGGGGAAGAGGTACTACTAATTCTTAGAATTAGAATGACAAAGACAAAGACAACATTTTCAGAATCAAGAGGAGGTTATAGAGGTGGAAGAAGTGGAGGAAGAGGAAGTGGAGTATTCACAGGAAGATGCTTCACTTGCAATGAAGTGGGCCATCAGTCCTTTAGGTGTCCTAAATGGTAAGAAGACAAAGGGAGACATAGAAGAGGGAACTTGGTTGATGAAGAACCAAGAAAGGAAGAGCAGAAAGAACCAATTGAAATTCATCTAGAAGAAGGAGAGTACTTGCTGATGGGAAGAAGCAATCAAGCACCAAAAGATCCAGGTATATTCAGATCAAATTGTCTCATTCAAGGCAAGGTATGCAAGTTTATAGTTGATTCAGGGGCAAGAAATAATGTGTTATCTTATGAGGTTGTTAAGAAATTGAATTTGAAAACTTTTGCACATGTTGCTCCTTATTATGCTACTTGGGTGATTGAAAGTCAGAATTTTTTGCTTAAGGATCAAGTAATGGTTGAGTTTTTAGTTGGGAGTTATAGGGACAAGGTCTTGTGTGATGTCATGCACATGACTTGTGGGCATCTCATTTTAGGAAGATCTTGGCAATGATCAAGGAGGGTCATGCATGATGGCTATGAAAATACATATGTAGTTCAACAAGGAAAGGTGAAGTATAAGTTGTATCCATTCGTGAGGAGTCACAAAGAGTCTATACTGATGTGTTTTGGTAGGGATGTTCTAGTGAAGGATCATAATACTCTAAATTATGATACTGGTTGGGGTTTAGAGTAATGCCAAATGAAGGGGCGGGATAGTCCAAGGGAAGCAGGGCTGTTTGACTAGTCTTTTGTATTGATTGGGATAGTCAAGTGTCCTATTGGAGGATAGGAAGATGGAGTTGCAGTGCTGACCAAGAAAGATCCAATGGAGTTTGTGCAGGGGTCTAATGTGCAGCAACAGTACTGTCATAAAGAATGACAGTCAACTCCAAATAAGTTTGTATCTAATCTTTTGTGTGTGCATATAGGTAGGTGGAGATAGTAGTAGGTCCCTCTAGGGGAGTATCTAGTTCCTCAATATCAGACATTGACTAAGCCCCACAATGGCCTAAAGACTACCAACTCTTGGGGAAAGATTTCTTTGCATGAGGGGGAGTATGGTGCAGGAGCACCTCACACATTCAATCTAGGGATGAAGGCTATGAAGACTTTATGGACACCTAAGCAAGCTATAAAGACTAAGAAGACCTACAAGGTATTCAAGGAGGATCAACAAAGCAATCAGAGGCCAGATTGGGCAATCCTAAAGCCTATAATGGCTTTTGAATATATGTAATAAGGATAAATCTTACAAGTCCTAAATGGACCAAATCTTATTTTTAATGGACCAATAGAGTCCAAACTTGAATTATGCTTTATGAGTCTAGAATGGGTCAAGGGATAGGTTCAAGGCATTAGGAATCATTTAGAAAGTGTTAAAGTGTTTAATAAAGCCATTTTCATGGTCTTAAAATTCAAATTTTTAAATGGTAATGGCTAGTTTAGGAAATGTGAGGGAAATTCTTGTTTTATATTGTTTAGAGCATTAAACCTTCAACTCAACAATGAATTTGGTTGAAATGGTTAGTTAGGAAGTTATATAGTTAGGAAGTTATAAATAGTCTCTGTTACGGGCAGAGAAGGGGATAGTGTATATAGATTTGGTGACAACAGTGAACAATAAAGCATCTAATTTCTGCAACTCATTCATTTTGAGTCTAAATTTGATTGGTTTGGTATCTTCATGTATTAGTAGGGTTTGTTTATGCAATTATCATTATCATTGAATGAGTTTATCTTTATACTGAGATTGTTGTTGCACCAATTGCCCTAAACAATATTTCTTTGCTTTGATTTTACTGTTACAGTAAGGTTTTAATAGAATGGGAATCATTCCATGAATTTAGAAGGCCTAAAATTCATGGAATGACAAGCCCTAACCTATATTATAAGTTATTAACATTTCTTATGTAGAGTAGAGCCAGGTAAGAGTGATCATGGTCTAAAGCTGGTGAAAATTAGTCAAAATGGTGGATCGGGTATGGCAGTGAACAATCCACCCAAGCAAGGGATTTTTTTTGTTTAGGAACATTGTATAATGTTCATTAGATGGTTAATCCATCATTGGTTTGGCACAGGAGTGTATGCAGATAGGGTATTGAGAAAGCCCTAATAAATAAGAGTTGGGAGGCACAAATTGGGGTTTTGCTGTTGCAGAACATTGGAGACAAATTCCTTTTGGAATTAAGAAATTGAGGATATAAGAGTCCACTATCTAGGAGTTGGGAGTACTAGGAGGTCATGAACCTACACTTCCTTTGTAAATTGGGTCATTTTTATGCATTGCAAAATAGGGTACAGTAATGTTTAGCAGGGTTTATCCAAAGTAACAGTATAAATTCTTTTGGTATGATGTAGAGTCTTGTAAAGGGTATCTATAAATGTTAGTATTTGAACAAGTGTTTTGGAAGAAGAAAGAGAAATTTACATTCCAAGTACGATGCAGGATTTACGTAGCTTGTTAGGTCTTTTTGACAGTTTAAGAAGGCTTTGTGGATTGGAAGTTTGGAAATGCACTAGAACCTTGGTGTTCCTTGAAACTAAGTAACTAAAAGACAATAACCTTAAATCCATCCCTTAGGATCCCTTTGTGATAGCCTTTGTAAGTCATATTTTGAGGCAATTAAGGGTTTGGATTGGCTACAGTGCCTAAACCTCTAAAAATTCCAACTTTCATTGTGTTTTGAATACCACCACCCTTCCCTCTACATCAAGTGGTATCAGAGCGAGGCAAAGGTTTTGTGGAAGTTGTAGTGGTCTTGTGAAGTTGGTTCTTGAGTCTTGTAGTGAGCCCTTGCAGTTGAACTATCCTGGGAGGAGTAGCCCTATAGTTGATTCTTGTACCATTGATCAAGTAACCATGGCCAATGGAGAAGATGGAGAGTTTCCAGTCAGGATGACCCACATGGAATTGGCAAAGATTATGAAGGAGTAGTTGGCTGATAACAAAAAGCTGAAAGTAGCCCTAGATCAAAGAGACAAGGAGAGTAGTTAATACTATTTCATACCTTCTTCTCTCATTTGGTGGTGTAATTCCTCTTTGAGCATCCCCTTTCTCCTTTGCATCCAAAATGAACTCATTCCAATCCCTCACTGGAATAAAGGGAGGATGCGCATACTTTGGGTTTTGGACAAGACTCCTTCTATATGAGTCCCTCATAGTCTTAAGATGTTTGCAAGATTTTTCTAAAATTTTATTCTCCTCAAAAAGATTGCTACCAAAATCATCCTCTAAATCTTTATTGAGCTAATCTTTTAATTTTTTGTCTTGCAAGTTCCAACTTTTAAGAAAAAATACAAAATTGTTAGATAGAAAAATTAACTAAAGTTTTGTACCTTGAATATAGTAAAAGAAAAGACTAGAATGAAAGGAAAAATACTGTACCAATTAATGATATGAAAAAAAAAATAGTGGGATAAGGTTAGTTCACATATGATGTTCCACCTTGTACATATGGTGGGCCCAAATATCTTTAGTGCGAGGTCATAAAGCATCTTATAAAATGAATCATTTCTTGCAAAAAATGTCATAGGATAATCAATCCAAAACTTGTTATGAATAGGTAAATGCATATTACAATATAAAAAATAATAATTTTAGAGAACCTGGAAGCCTAGGATATTTTAAAGGCATCAATTCATTATTGTCAATCAACAATGACATCTGCATAACTCCCATGCTATAAAGATGGGTAGATCCAGGAAATGATGGTGAATTATCATGAATACATGTACTCTGATTGGTATCTGGCATAGCAGACTACGATGGTGTATCTCCTACTCCACAAAATTAATCCACTATGTGATGCACCCAAGATTAAAGTACAAATTATCAAATCATAATTAACACAAAACCAAATATAAAAAAAAAGGATTTACCAGGCATAGACTGTGAAGGCGTCGATGTTTGCATGCTCCTTGTTGCCAACATTGCATTTGGCAATCTCTGATGGATGTCTGTCGACCTCCTAGGAGGAGTCACCTGCACTTGATGACCTAAACAATACATTGTTAGCAAAGACATTCTAAAATAATAAAAGTAAGAGTTAACTTAAGAATTTTTTGAATGTTCCAAAGAAAAAATTTCTTGTAACTTGTCAACTAAAGGATTATTTTACCTAAGGTTGCCAGAGCTCTGCTACTACCAGCCTCACCACATTGTCCTTGACCAGGTACTTGAGTTTCCAAAAAATCCTATAATAAGAATGCATATTACATATTTTACTTCACAACATAAAAGAGTATAAAATATAAACCTTTATTGAACTTTTGTTATAACTAAAGATTCATTACTGCTTACTTCATAACAACGTGCTTGCGCCATCAATTCAGATAGCCTCAACTTCAGCATCTTGATTGGATTTGCTTCATCCAAAATGATCATAATTTCTAAATTGATTTTTTTTAGTTTTTTCCTCAACATAATTGTCATATTAGGTGTTTATATGATATCATCATCAGAAGGGGTAGCTATTGCCTTTTTTGCTGCAGGTGCTTTTCCCCTATCCTGAACATCAAATTGTGACGGGAATATCAGTAAAACTATCATAAAAACTCCAAAACCCTAAATAAAATAATGTAATAATATAACATTTTTCAACTATCTAATTTGTACAATTTTAATAAGGCTTACCGTTGCTAAAGAATGGGTGGGAGGAGCATCCTCTTGGCCTCTATCATGTGGGGGATCCATATCGTCCCATGACAAAGATTAAATATAAAAACTTCAGTGAACTGAAAGCAATAGATTTACCAAAAAAACTTATTAATAAAATGGTATATAGTACTTACCACCCTCATGATAGTAACTTTATTTGTATCTATGCGATTTAAATGGTAATCTATTAGCAGTTCTTCCCCTGCACTTATTGATTTTATTGCACATACAAAAACTTGATTCCCCTCACGCACCTCAAATATGCAATTGGGTTGCTTATTAGTTGAGGAAGGTTGCGTACTATTTATAAAACCCCCCAACATTACCTGTTGTTTTTGGTCTTCCATCAATGTACATTGCAAATATTTTACTTTGATGATTTTCTTTCTATTGTATATAATTTGCTGATAGTGCATACTTACACATACTTTTTTTATATTGAACAATCTACATCTAATCATTGTAATTGTAACACAAACTGACATACTTGAACAATTCAACAACTTTGTTGTAACATACATTTATCCCATCCATGAAAAATAGGCCCAAACCATGTAACGAGGATGGAGCTATGTGATATATCCTCTCATTAACCAAAAAATTGATGTTAATTGGAGGTAGCTCATTGGGTACCCATTCTTTCTCAATATGTGTGTACTAAAAGGGCACCTTGATGTCGCCTTTGGTCCCATCATCATAAGAACATGACCCTCCTTTAGCAAGGAAAAATTGCATGCATTTATCAAATCTTTTTCTAATCTTTTGACCTCTAGTTGATCTCCCCATTTTAGTCGTACTACATGTAGAAATTTCATCTACCATTCCCTCATTTCCCTCATTCGATGTAGATAGCTCTGACAAGTACATATTTGGTGGGTCCTGGAATCCATCAAATGAGATATTGTCACATCCCCGCTTCAAATAGAATTTTGATAATATTTAAATAATATATATAGAATAATCAAGTCATGACCCATACGTACGGTTCTTGTTTGTCTATACGTGGGAGATATAAAATGCACTAAGTTGAAAGTGATTATATAATTATGTCTATACGGTTCTTCTTTGTCTATATATACATTATATGATTATATAATATGTCTATTTATAACATACATGCTCAGTGATAAACAAGAAGAATATAAGAAAATTATGTCTATTTATTGACTTATACCTGTTGATCCATGTCACTGTGCATGATCCACACCAAAGGGGTTAAATTTCCTACATATGTTAATCATTTATCTTAAGCTAGCTAAAAATTACATGATATGTATGCTACAAATAACTTAGAAGACAACATGAACAATATGCAACATCATAAACATGAACAAATTTACCTTATATATAGAATGCAAGATCATCAACAGAAGGGGTGACAATGTCTGTAGTCAATTGTCTATTTGCAAAAAGGGTGATAATCAAACACAATATATACATGTATCAACAGCAATTAATTGAGCATCACAAGTAAAACATTGGTAATTATAAATCACATATATTGTAATCATTAGAATTGAACACAATAAATATGTAATCATTAGAATTGAAATCAATAAATCAATATTAAACATATATACTAATCAATATAAATATATATAAATAAAATTAAATCACATATATACCTTGTACATTTCAATCATGTCATTAATCATCTTCTTCATCCATCTCATCATCATCATCATCATCATCGTCATCATCATCATCATCATCATCACCACTATCATCATCGCCATCATCGCCATCATCATCACCATCATCACCATCACCACCACCACCACCATCATCATCATCATCACTATCATCATCATCATCATCGCCATCATCTTGATCTTCATCATCTACTTCTTCATCATCTTTAATATCTTCTTCTTCCATAACATTATAGTTTATTGGCCTTCCTCTTGGATCATGTCTAACAACAAATGACCAACCCTATTTATGTAGAACCTCTAAGTAAAACACTTTCTCACATTGGCTTAGAAGAACATTGGGCTCATCTTCAACTGGTTCAAATGACCTTGTATTAATCATTGTAAATCCATTATCATGTTGAATAACAGTTCTATCTGGATCATTTTGATTCATTCGTAGCCTGTAGCATTTGATGATGAATAGAACTATTTTGAAGGAGTTAAAGTCGCACTCAATTATATCATCCAAGATGCCATAGTATCCATTTTGAGATTGTTGAGGATGTATGCCATTTTTAGATGATATATTAGTGACCTCAAAAACTACAGTTATCCTAGAATCACAAGTTTTCTTCGTGTCATCCAACTTTTTTATGCAAAATTTGTGGCCATGATAGTACATAGCTTTTTGGTGCTTGACTTGCAATTTTTCAAGTGTGTGAAAATTATTTGCATCGTGAGTTGATACGAAACATATGAGTCATGATCATTAATAAATTTGTACGTACCTCTCTACCTTTTAAACCATATGCTAGATCAATTACCATTGGCGTAACATTAGAATCTCCATTACAATGAGCTTCTCTAACAAATGAAGCAACACCTTCCCATGTTAATGAGAAACCCTTTTGTTGGCATAATTCAATCGATACTATCATCCAATCAAGATTGTTCACAATAAACAAATGTATTGCATCCCACTCTCGACCAACTGCATAAGAAAAAAAGACCAATTATAAATAACTTATATTGAAGATTTATAAGAATGAATTAACTACAATAACATCTTATATTTACCTCTCACTTTCCTCAATCTACCTTTGCCCATCAAGTATTCCCTTTGGAATTTGTTAATGGAGTTGGGATCCCAAATATGATCTACATAGATCTTTGCTGCAAACTTAGGAAGATATTCACTAATGTACACCATGGTCTAGTATACCATATATCCCTCCACCATAGAACCCTTAGGATGTGCTCTCTATCAAACCAAGCCTTTCAAAAATTTCAAGTGCCTCTCAACCACCCACATTGACTTAGTTGGTACAGGTCCACACAATTCAATCTCCTCAACTTGATGTATGAAGTAGTGTTCTTATGCATTGGAAAAAGTTGAAGGGAGACACTTTTGCATTTCACACATTAAAAAATGAATTTTTCTCTTCCAATATTTTATATCTTCTTTATTGATTTATTTTGATGAAAACCACCTCATATATTTTCCAAGATCATATATAACTTGTTTGACATTGTTGGTGAAGTGGTGTGGGAGAGATAGAGGTAGAACATATTGCAATATTTGTAAAATGATCTTATCAATATTTTATAAAAGAATGCAATGAAAACTACATGCAGTATACAAATATATAGTGAATGAAAAATAACATGAATTACCTTAATAAATGTATGCCAATCGTGTGTTTTCATCCCTGGCCCAAATTCACTTTTCTTTGATATGAGATCGTTTATGTTCGCAGCAAACCCTGCGTGAAATCATATTTTTTTTATGACTTCTTTTATAGCATTGCTTTGTTGCTCCGACAATAACCAACTAAAGGCCCTTGCATCAATCTGGTCTCCATTGTTATTTGATCGAATAATATTTTTCATTGCATGGTTAGATTCTTCAATGTCACTACAAATTTTGACAATTTTGTCTTTGTCACACCTTCCATCCAAGATTTTCAATAATGTCTTTGTTACATTCTTTCCAATGTGTATAGGATCAAACAAATGCATGATTGGGAGTTTCTCATAGTACAACAACCTATTTTATTGTATTCCAACTTCTATAGATGAGGTGTCATTCTTTGTGGCTTTGGTATAGTCTCTTTTTTCCCATTGAAAAGATGTTTTTTGATAATTTGGTACTTATGGTTTCTATGGAGAGGGTATCTATTCTCATCGAACACCTATTTTCCTAAACTTTTTGAATGATGAGATTTCATCTTTGGACCACAAACTAGACATGCAAATTTGCCCTTTGTCTGAAGACCTACAAAATCATGTATAATTGGATTAAATATGTTAACTTTGTGTTAGCACTATAACATACCAAAAAAGAGGTGTTAAGAAGAGAACATACCACAAAAATGTGTTAGCCCAAGGGGCATCATGTATTGTCCATACAAGCATTTAATGGAATTGAAATTGTCTTTGTCCTATTGGTCTAGAGATGTCATACATAGTGACCCCATTCCATAACACCATCAACTCATCTATAAGGGGCTCAATATATACATTGATATATTTAACTTGGTACTTACCTAGTTGAATGAACAAAAACATTATATAATTATTATGACCATTTTGATGGATTATTTATAATAAATTAATTTAGATGACTATTAAATAAAAAAATACTTGAAACAATCAGTGCCAACATTATGTGCTCCCTCTTTATGGACATCCAAGGAGGAATGTTATTTTTGATAACAAATATAGGCCACATTGAGTAAGTAGATCTCATCTCTCCAAACGGATTGACACCGTTCGCTGCCAATGAAAGCTTGAGATTATGAGGTTCTTCCTTAAAGTGTGGTCATTTTTCCTCTATTTCCTTAAATGCCAAACCATCCGTAGGCATTCACATAATGTCATCTCAACTTCTATTGCATGTATGGTAATCCATAAATTGTGCCAAGCTATTGCACCTAAATAATCATTGCAGACATGGAATAATGGGAATAAATTGAAGAGCCTTGCGAGGCACCTTTTTTGTTATTCGATTTGATCGATATCTACTAATATGAAAAACATGACATTCTGTTGTGAATTCATGTTGTTTATGATATATAATATGATCATTCAAACATGCATGTATTATTTGATACTCCATTCCAATATCTTTCATAATGGCAGATAATTCTCAATACGAGCTCGAGGTAGAATGTTTGATGGTGGTAACAAACACTCACCTATCAACCTACAACCAAAAATATAATTTTTTAATTTAAAGAATATTAATTACTACATGATTCACCCAATGTTAATTGTAAGGGAATTATGACTAAAATAATGAAAAAAGATGACATACCTTAACATACATGTCATTGTTACGTTGGATAAACCATTCATAACCTTCAAGTTCACCAACAACAATACAATGGTAAGAAGAGTTGTTTGGGAGCCTTCATATAGGGGCTCGTGTGCCTTCTCAAGTATAGGTACATCAAGGTCTACATCATCATCATCATCATGATCTTCTTCATCATTGTGGTCTTCTTCCATGGGATCATTACCTTCTACTTCTATATTCACACCTCCATGTTCCCTCATTTGGAAATCCACATTCTGCGAATTGTCATGGTCCATAACATGAAACCCAGGGAGGTTGACCTATATGAAAATGATGACCTTATATTAACCATGACCATGATGTCATCATCAAATCATGTCTAATGTATTTTATAAATTATTAAAATACATACCAATGGATGAAGTTTGTTTCCCCCTTCAATGTGACCATGCTGCCTACAATGTTCCTCAACTATTTTGATTAGATATCTTTGAGTCTTTAAGCCCTTACAAATTTTGCAAGGACAATAACATTTTCCATCACCTTTTATTTTTAAGTTAGATCACAATCTAGCAATTGTCTCCCTATTTTGTTGTCCGTTGATATCATCAGACATGGTCTTTCTTGACATTGCAAGAAGAGCAATGCTTGGAATGTATAGGCCCAATTTGAAGAAATCAGAAAATAAAAAATAACATGAAAAATGTTAAATTGAATGACATTTTATTATAGAGATAAATATGTTGTCTAGATTACTACATTTCAAAATTAGTGAAGGAATAGTAAGAATGAAAGAAAAAAATGCATCCAAGAGTCTTGAGAAGTGACTATCAAAAGGATGTCAATAAATGGTGATCAAATTTGTAAGCAAAGATTAGTCCCAATGACAAACAAAAATTTTGAGTTCTTAGTTATAGACAAGGTTGACTGTCAAATAGGCTTGATGAGGTGACAATAAGTGTAACAATTCATGATTTAAAAAGATGCCAAAACAATGTGGATAAGAAATGTTTAAAGAAAGTTCTTCTTCAATGCTTATCCACTATCATAGTGGTATAAAGTGATAAAAAATAATGATTCATATGGTTTATGATAAGTCACAAAGACACTCTTATAATAGTCATCAAGAGATAATAGAGGTCATGCATGCATGATTGCAAAGTACAATGAATAAAGAACATGCACTGTTATGAAGGCTCATAGCCACAATAAGGAATGATGTCATACAAATCAAAAGAGGGACAGTTTCTAAAAGGCAATGATATTCAAAGATTGAAATGAGGGTACTATCTCATGACAAAGATGCAAGCATTAGTAGATTTTCATGAATGTGAATGTGCGGTGATCAAAAATGCCATAAAGAGACTATTGTTAGTGTTTCTACAAAATAGAATGACAGTGTTTTGAAAGAAAAGATTCATGTTCAAGAAGAGTGCCTCAAAAAAATGTTATTCAATGGTTGAGGGATGATATTTACTACTTTCATAATGACTACATGATGAAAAGATGGTCAGATTAAAAGATGTAAATGTTGGAAATTGAATTGAAACAATTGTTGTATTGTCATTGATGTCAAACCTTAACTGGTAAGACTGTTGCTACTTAGGAAAGTACTATATCTATTTGAGTGTTGCTAAGGGGCTAAGCAAGGTTGGTAACAATAGCACCTAGGGAAAGGTTGAGTTATCTTGATACTACAAAGTCTACTTGACTATGTTGCACTATGATGAGATAATGTATTGTTTATCTTAGTAAGAATGAAGACTAAACTGGTAGGCTTAACTGAGAAAAGAATGGAAAAATCATGTTTAAGCCGAGTGATGCTAGTGTCGACTGAGTTAGTATATGCTGAGAAAAATTATAGTGTCAACCCGAGCACCAGCAAATTGCGTCAGGAAAATAGTGCCGAGAGAGAACAAGAACATGCCGAGCTACAAGAAAATGTTGTTGAGAATCAGGAAGAGGTTGCCGAGCATTCTGAAGTTGAATCTGACAATCTTGTTGAGGAACATGATGAAATGCAGGAGAGAACAGCTGAACCTATTTTGTCAAAATATGTGAGAAGACATCATAAGCCTAAACAGATAATTGGAGACAAAGATATTGGAATCCAGACCAGAAGCAAGACTAAGGATCCAACATGTCTACTATGTGAATTTGAACCAAAGACAACTAGAGAAGCATTGGAGAATGAAGACTGGATACAAACAATGAATGAAGAAATTAACCAGATTGAGAAGAATGATACTTGGAGTCTGGTGCCGAGACCTAAAAAAAAAATGTTATAGGAACAAAGTGGGTATTCCAGAATAAGATGAATGAAAATGGTGAAATCACTAGGAACAAAGCTAGGTTGGTATGCAAAGGCTACGCACAAGAAGAAGAAATAGATTATGGGGAGACATTTTCCCCTGTAGCTAGATTGGAAGGAGTAAGAACTCTACTTGCATAGGCTACTTATAAAGATTTCAAGGTATATCAAATGGATGTCAAGTCTATATTTTTGAATGGTATACTAGAAGAAGAAGTTTACATAGAACAACCATAAGGTTTTATTGATCCAAATAGAAGACACATGGTGTGCAAACTGAACAAAGCATTATATGGATTGAAGTAAGCACCTAGAGCATGGTATGAGAGGTTTCACAACTACTTGATATAGATTGGATTTTCAAGAACAAATGACACAAGCAATCTATACATGAAGGATGTAGAAGGTAAAGGTATCTTGTTGGCAAAAAAAATTGTTGATGACATTATGTTTGGTGGACAAGATGCATTATGTAAAAGTTTCTCAAATGAAATGCAAACTAAATTTGAAATGAGTATGTTTGGTGAGATCAAATTCTTTGTTGGTTTACAAGTATATCAAAGGAAGAATGGAATTTTCATTACACAGTCTAAGTATGTTAATGAAATACTAAAAACTTTTGGGATGGAAGATGCTAAACCAGTGGGAACTCCTATGGTTACTAGACAAAAGTTATCTAAGAATGATGATGCTCCAGAAGTGAATCAAACTTTGTACAGATCTATGATTGGAAAATTGCAGTATGTTGTACACAGCAAACCAGATATTGCATTAGCTATTGGGATTGTGGCAAGATTCTCTGCTAATCCTAAGGAAACACATATGATGGCCATGAAAATAATTATGAGATACTTGAAAGCAATTGCTAACTATGGTCTATATTATAAGAAGGATGACAAATTTAAACTTTGAGTTTATACAAATGATGATTGAGCAGGAAATGTAGATGACAGAAAGAGTACAAGTGGTGGAGCTTTCTTTCTTGGACAAAGATTAGTCTCCTAGACAAGCAAGAAACAAAATTGCATTTCCCAATCTACTATCGAGGTTGAGTATGTTGCTGCTATAGTGAATTGTTCAAACTTGGTATGGATAAAACAATTGTTGATAGGCATGAAAGAAGAAATCACTGAACCTATTGTTATTTTCTGCGACAACATAAGTGCTATCAATATTACTAAGAATCTAGTGCTGCACACTACGACCAAACACATTGTAATCAAGTATCACTACTTGAGAGAATTAGTAAAAGACAAAGAAGTCCAAATGGAATATGTGAATACAAAAGAACAACTAGCAAACATATTCACTAAAGCTTTACCCAGACAAGCTCATGAGTATTTGAGAAGTCAATTAGGGGTTCTTCCCCTAACTGAGGCTGCCTAGACAAGCTAGGAGCACTGCATCAAATGTGCTATAGTAGAACATTTGACAAATTGATGTAGAAGATTGTCACACTTTAGGACTGGCCTAGAGTTGTGAAGAGAAGCAAAGACAAGGAATCAGTCATAAGCAAGATGACAGAGGGAGAAACACTAAGCTGCAAAGATATTATCTACATCTGATGGATGTATGTTTTAGTTGTTGCTTTGGCATTTTTGTCAAAGAGGGAGAATGTGCTGATATGATAACACATGATACTGAAAACTAAGAGTTGATGAGATGATGGAACTAAAAGAAAGGAGGAGGATGAACTGAAATGAAGAATCAGGATAGAGGGAGATCTGAATACTTCTGACAGACATAGGAGTGAGGCTTACAGGATTCTAAATCAAAATGAAGCTAAGGATATTATAAATAAGTTTCTGATGGATAGATAAGATTTTGGATTGATTGGTAATCCATGTATTATTCAGGTGATATCATATGGTGTTGCCATCAATGCCAAAGAGAGAGATTGTTGAAAATTGAATTGAAACAATTGTTGTATTGTCATTGATGTCAAACCTTAATTGTTAAGACTGTTGCTACTTAGGAAAGTACTATATCTATTTGAGTGTTGCTAAGGGGCTAAGCAAGGTTGGTAACAATAGCACCTAGGGAAAGGTTGAGTTATCTTGATACTACAAAGTGTACTTGACTATGTTGCACTATGATGAGATAATGTATTATTTATCTTAGTAAGACTAAAGACTAAACTGGTAGGCTTAACCAAGCAAAGAATGGAAAAATTATGTTTAAGCCAAGTGATGCTAGTGTCGACCAAGTTAGTATATGTCGAGCAAAATTACAGTGTCGACTGAGCACCAATAAATTGCCGAGGAAGATAGTGCAAGCCGAGGAGATAGTTTTAGTATTGACCAAAGATTCTACATGAAGACCAAGTGAACAATCACAGTATTGACCGAGCATCAACAATTTTATATTTGAAGAGAATTTAATTTTGGAGCCAACATTGTTGAATTCTTGGATTATGTAAAATGTGTTGACTTTATTTATTGATTGTTTGGAAGCATTAAATGCATTGTAAAATATTTTATTGTAAATCTTTAAGATATTTGAGATGATTCTAGAAAAGGAGCCAAAGAACATAAAGTAGGTAGATTCAATGAATCTGACCTAACCCTACGATCTATGAATGAGATTGAGCGGAAAAAGATGAGTTAACCTAATTGAGGTAAATATAAGGGAACCTGAATATTGTGATATGTATGTACATGGTGAACAGAGAATGCTGGAAGAAGAAAATTTTTATTGACTGAATAAGCAAAAAGGCTGAAGGAGAATGGTGGTGATTGCTTGAAGAAAAGTTCCAAGAAAATCAGAGATGGAAATGACAAAGTTTCAAAGTCAGTAAACCAACATTAGTGTATGGAATCGAATCTGATATTTGCAAAGTAAGTTGTATATTTTTCAGATAGTACTGCTGCTACTTTCTAACCATTGTAACAGTCAAAATCTTTTTAACAGAGGTTGACCTAACAGTCATATGTTAAATCCTTTGAACAAGGTTGCATTCTAATGGAGTGCATGTAAGTCTTATGACTAGGCTCACTTTTAACAAGGTGATTGAAATCATTTAACCTGGTCACATTTGACAGTGTGTATTGTAACCTTTGACAGGGTTGGCTTTTTACCGAGCTCACTTCAGAAGAGTGAAAATAATAATAGCATGTTACAAAGTGGTTTTTCCCAAAATTGGGTTTCCACTATAAAACTTGGTGTTTATACTTGTGTGAATGTTTAGATCTAAACATTGCTATGTTTTACAAGTTAAGTTACAGCTGGGTAGTGGACTGCATTGTTAGATGTTTCCATTATTGACTCAGTGATGACCGAATTTGTTTTGGTTTTGGATCTAACTTAAGGATAAGTTTATGAGATTGTTTTATACATCAGGACTTGAGAACAACTGATTCACCCCCCCTCTCTATTGTTCTAAATCATATTAACAGTAAATCTTACCCACTGATATGACAGTCAGCTACAGGGCCATAGTTTATGTAACGAGAGGTGTCATATTGTCTTTCAAAGAGTAGAGTAAAAGCTGGCAGTAGCATCAAGAGGTGCATGTTTTCTACAAAGTTTTAGACCATGGAATGAAAAGCATGAGGCTATCATCACATCAATCCTTATGAGTTGTGAGATAAAAAAAGATTGAAGGCATTAGATCTTACAAGGAAGCAATGTCCAGTGTAATGAAAGAAATAGAAAACCATACCAAGCATGAGGAATCATGGTGACTATGTATAACGGAGTGGCAGTGGTAAAGGGAAAAATTAGAGTAGTGATTTAATGGTCAATATAAGATATAGAGACGTTTTCAAGAGGAGGGGAAATGATATGTATTTTGTTTCTAATGATGTGTTCACTACCACAAGACAATTTTGCAATCATGGATAATAGAACTTTGAATTGACCCTAACATGCATGAATTTAATGCTTAAGGCGGATTGACATGGTATGGAATGAATTGGATTGTGACTGTAATTCAACCTTAAAGCAAGACGATCACTACCTTGAGACTTAATGGCCTATGTAAATTTAATTTCCATTACTGTGATTTGGTTCCAAGGGACCCTGGTCAACTTAAAGATATATGAAAAATATATGTATCCTTGTTTCAATACCTAACAATCATTTTTTAACTAATTTTGTGTCCTTGTTGCAGTGACAGAGGTAGCTTGGATCAGTCAATTCATTTTGAAAAGAAATCTCATAGATAGATCCCAATCATTTTTTGTTACACAAAGTCTTCCACTCCACCATGAGAATACATCAATTGTAAGAATGAAGAACTACTACTCAACAAAGGATTGTCCTAACTTGGATTGACTGATATTATGACTGGGAATGACAGTAGACTAAGATAGTGTTATTTGGGATTGCCAAAACAAAAATAAGCATGTCCAATCCAAAGGAAAAATATGCCTATTACTTATAAAAATTAAAGACTTCAAATTCTCTATTAACTCCCACCAAAAACATGCGAGGAAATTAAAATAGATAAATGAGTATGTCTAATTAGTGGGGGGTGTAATCAAGAAACATATTTAAATAGAAACATATTTATTGACTCAAAAAATAGTATATGTGTGTACACAATATATTGCTGACTTAAATATGGAAAAATAAAAAATAAAAAAATTTAAAGTAGAGCAATATCTACCTAATAAATTTCATTCCTTTTAGATTATATTCGCATTATTTTAACTTCAAACTTTTACATAATTCTACTTCAAATGCATGGTTTTCATTAGCGTTGGAACTTGTACACTTTATAATAAGAATTGAAGACAAGTCACATAAAGAAAACAATCATTTAAACATGGACAATGACTAAGTATTGTGACCTCTCAAATAAAGATTGAAGATAAATAAATAAATAACTTCTACACCTACTAGTATGTCCTCACCAAAACAACAAAGTGTTATAGCAAAAGATTCTTTTGAAGAAGTAATGGATTTGGAAGTTGAAGTGGTCACATGTGAATATCTCATGGTTGATAGAAAAGTACATGAAGACCTTGGCAGTCCCTAAGAAGGAAAATATGATGGGTACAAGAATACTTGTTCATAAGGATGGCAACAAGTTTATTCTCAAGCCTTTGCAAAAATAATTCTTCATATGAGATAAGGTTTATCTATTTTGGAAAGAAAGAGTATGCTGATTTGAAGAGTCACACAAGGAAGAGGTCTATGAAAGAGGATTACAAGATTGGAGTGCATCAATAATGGTTCTAAAAATTGATGATTATGACAGTGAACAAAAGATGGAAAATTGGAAGAGTAGTGTGATTGAAGAAGATATAGTTATGTGCACACATTGGTGTCCTATCCTTGCACAAGTGCAAGACAGTAAGGGTCTATTCATGGAGGGAAGAAAAAAAAGGTCATTTTAACCTTACAAGGAAAGAGGAGAGATAGTCCAAATAATTCTATGGTGACTGTCCCAAACAATAGACAAATGATGGAATTGCCAACATGTTTTCTTTTCATGTTTCTACACATTTTGCCTGACATCAACTTTAGTAATTATGATAGCTACAGAAGTGGGGATAGATTACGGCCTCAAGAAGAAAGGGAAGTTCTTGAAAGAGTTCTTATTCACCATCCAAATGCAACAGCAAAGATAGGTTGTGGTGTTGACTTCGTAATGGTGTGATTCTGCCCTAATTTTTCTTTACATTTTTGCAACTTATTTTCTTGCACAATCTTCTAAACAACTCTTCCTCTTAGCTGATGTACATTTTAGGTAACAATAAATCTGATTTTCTTGCTATACCTTTATATCTTTCTTTAGCATTTCATATAAACATGGGGATACAAACTAAACCATGTAAAGGACTTGTAACCAGACAACTCTCTGAAGCATCTTAAGTTCTGTAAACATCAGTTTCCAAAAGGGTTTTTAAGTCCTGAAAATTCATCAGTTACATTTCCTGCATTTATGTTTTGAAATTTCAGATCTCAAAGACTTTTGGAGACATAGAGAATAGAGAAAACATAATAAACCCAAGTTCTAAAATAGGAGCAAGAACTGTTTGAAAATTCTCAAGTTGTATTTGTTTGAGAAATTAGTTAACGTTGAGTATTTTTAGAATAGCTTCTTTTTAGGCACCTAGAACATTCACAGATGATTTACATAGCCCTTGATGAAAATGCTAGATTTCAAATGTGTAGGTGGAAATTTGTGTGGGAGTATTTTATCTTCACAGTAGAAGAATTTTGATATTCTAAATTGTTTCCCGATCCCCCTGATATGGAGTAGTGGCAGGGTACATCACGTGGACTACCTTCTAATCTATCCATAGCAGAGAGTTTAAAATATTGCAAGCAATGTAGGAAATGGAAGACATATCCCTTCTATTTAGGAGTATGCACCTCCTCAAAGCAAAAAGGAGAATTTGTAACTAGGCTAGTAATTATTAAGTTTCCACATCACTTTCCCCAATGTTAATCCAAGTTATTAAAATGATATGCATACAATTTCACATAAACTTAATAAATGATAGTTGTGGGATTGATCATTGAACAATTAAATGTTAATTAAGAAATTAACTAATAGATAAATGATACTTAACCTCTAGGAACTATGCAAATGAATAAATCTAATGTTATATTTGTTAAAAACATATAAAAAAATTCATATGATAATTTTTAATCCAAAACTCAATGATTTGATCCAATCCAATGATCACAATTCAAAGTCTCAAATTATTTGTTTAAGCCTTTTGGTTTCTTATTTTCAAGAATAAAGATAAGAAGTCCTAATGTATGTCAATCAGAGCAGAAAAGAAGTTAAATGCAAGAAAGAGATAATAGCCACTTCAATAGTTTCAGACATTGCCTAGAAATTATTGTATATTATATGGTGTACATCTTTGAGAAGAAAGGGTAGAGCTCAGTCAAAGTCAGCAAAGGAAGCATTCATTCTTGGGCTATTTCAAAATATATTATTTGTATCTATCAGTGGAAAGTGCATGACAACAAATAAATCAATTGTTGTCCACTCTTGCAGGAGGGAAGTTACTAATGTCAAACAAGGAAAATAGAGATTAGTCAAGAAAGAAGTGACATTATGTAGAATATTGGAATGCATTAAGTAGAAAGAGGTTAAAATATATATAGGCTTAAATTTGTAATGTATAAACAGCTCGTGAAAATGCCAAAGGTTGCACATTTGATTCAACATTTCTATCAAGAGGTTAAAATATATATAGGCTTGAATTTCACATTATAAACCATTTCTCCACTTTCAATCATAGTTGGATTATATTTTCTTATTTATTTCTTAACTATTGTACCCAACCTAAGTGACCTTACAATGGCCTAACCAACCCCTTAGACCAATCTATCAACCTTTCAAGGCACGGTTGTCACTTTAGTACAGAGTGCTTCCTGGGCCTACAAACCTGGCTTTCTGCATCTAATACCAAGTTTTACCACATAATCCCCAAGTGTTATTGGGATTCTTTGACACTCTCCTTGAGGCAGTCGTCCTCCAAAAAGATCAAAGCTTGGATCATTCTCTAGGCCTCCCAACTGCAAGAATCTCAGAGGCGTAATTATGGCACCTAACAAAGGAACACCCAATAGAATGGAGAGTTTCTATAGGATAGGGTTTGGAAACTATTATGACACCTACCAATGGCCTATATTCCAAGTTTCGGGTTTTAAAACCATCCTAGCAGTGAGTTATGGGGACTGCACCCAAAAACTGAGCCATTCACATTTCAAATGCCTGGCTTTTCATCATTGCAAACTCCTCCCAACTACATTTTCCCATCTCGTGACTATGATGATCCTAATGTACATCCTCCAAACTCCCTTTCCACTAATTTATAGTCTTTTAATGTTCCATTTGGGAGAAATGGAGGATAATGGAAGGGGGGTTTTGTTGGATGTTGTAGTTGCAAGTGCCCTAGGAGACATGTATGCAAAATGTGGAAGCATGGCCAAGGCACGTAAACTATTCGACAAAATAACTCAAAGAAATGTGGTTTCGTTGACTGCAATGATTGCAAATATCCCTCTTCCATTCATCAAAAGATAATCAAAGAGGGATATTTGTCAAATGTTATAGTTGCAAGCTCCCTGGTAGACATGTATGCAAAATGTCGAAGGATAGACAAGGTACGTCAACTTTTCAAACTACATTGCAGTCACAATCTCAATCAGACAGTGTCCAAACCCTAGTGCAGACAATCTCAATTGAAAGGAGGGGTTCAAACCCCAATGCAAATAATCTGTATAATGGATAAGCAATTCACGGCTTTGGCCAGCTCCCCGATAAAGCTTTTGCCTTCTCTGCATTGCCAACAATATCCCATCTAATCCCAATCCCAGCAAAATAATAAAATATGCAGTAGACGACATTTTTGGGGAACAAATTGGCTTCAAACTTTTTAAAACTGGTAATAATAAATAGATGTATTCAAATTCTCACAAGAGTCGGGAAAACAAAATCACATTACCTTAGTGTCGAATCCTCCCTCCAAATTACCTCAATGGGCTTCCAATACACAGTGCCGATGAGGTTTCACACGCTGCAACCTTGAAAAAATTCACCACGGTAATAATGAAATGAAATTTTTTTTTTTTAAGTTATGCCCATGTTTGTGATAGTTCGACCTACATAGTATTGGTCGAACTTTCGACGAACATGTGCATGGATTAAAAAAAATTGAAAGTTTTCCTTGTATAATCCGACCAACCAAAACTTTTTTATTTCATGGTCAAAAATTTTGGTAGAAAAACTAGGTCAAATGTACTAGTGAGTGCAGAATATTAGTGGGTGTCAATTCCCACCAGGGTTTTTACCTATTTGGGCTTCCCCGTAACCATCTTGGTGTTATGTGTTGATTAATGTTTCATGTTTATGTAGATGATCATTTCAGTACATAAGCATTTAAGTTCAGGTTAAGGATTAAGTGGAAAGATAAAATATAGTGAACACTGATTCACCCCCCTCCCCTCTCAGTGTTCCCATTCCTAACAACTAACTTTACTAAAAATGTGTGTACTTGAGAGAGAGAGATTCCTAATATTTACTAACTTTAAAAGAAATTTAAAAACAAATATTTTTAATAATTTCTATAAGATCTTAATGTTTTCTAACATTTTTACTATGGTTTCTAATATTTTGTAAATATTTTCTAACATTTTCTAACAAACTACTATGATTTTCTATCATTTTCTAACATATTCTAACATTTATACTACGGTTTTTAATGTTTTCTAATATTTTCTAACAATTCTACTATGATTTTCTAATATTCTACTATCATTTTCTAACATTCTACTATCATGTTCTAACATATTCTAATATTTAACTACAATTTTCTAACATTTCTACAAACTAAAAATTATTTAAAACAAATAACTAACTAAAATAAATATAAAATATATAATTTACAATAAAAAATGAGAAAAATGCATGTACTTGATACTACTATCAATTTGAAGAGGTCGAAAAAGCTCGGGAGCTGCTAATGTTGTACTAGACATCACTGGTTCGCTCTAAGCCCTGGGTCCACAAAATCCAAACAGTAAACAATGAAAATAAAAAAGGAATGTCGGAAATTTATAAAGAAATCCGGCCAAAAGGGGCTTTGCGCGAAGACCCCACTTCATGCAAAGTACCCTGCATAGGGTACTTCGCATGAAGTGGGGTCTTCGCGCGAAGTACCCTACACAGGGTTCTTTGTGCAAAGTGGGTCTTCCCCTTCGCCCAAAGTACCCACTTTGAGCGAAGGCCCTAATTTTTATTTTATTTTTGTAGAAAGCCAATTTTCTTCGTCCCAAAAAGTGGGACACACTATTGTGTTTTAACCCAATATTGATGAGCCATATCCTTTTCCCAATTAAATAAGGTTTAATATTTTAATCTCAATCCTAAAATAAACTAATTCCTGACATTAAATTAAATTAAACATTAACAATAAACTAAATGAAACACTAACAATAAACCTAATGGACCAATAAACAAAGTTGAACCCTATAGCTAAACCAAATTGAACCGCAATCCTGAACTTGCTTGAACAAAAAATAGAATTGAACCATAGCTCTATACATAATTAATGATTGAAACTAATTAACTTAAATAAGTATGTGTCATAATTAATAAAATTAATGTCAAAAATTTTGAAATTATAATTTTAGTCTAAGATGATTATTAGACTTGAATTTTTAAATATATGTATTAAAATTTTATTATTATGTTATATTTAATATATTAATATAAATTACATAAAATACTTCTCACTTGGATCTATGAACTAGTGAGACCACAAACCATTTTATTTTTATAAAATGGTAAAGCGGTTTGATCCTTGGTGGACACAACAATACAACCACCACTTCACCAACACACTGTGTGGAAAATAATTATTAATTTATTATTTCAATAATTTTAAAAAGAAATAAATATTTTGACTTGTAAATTCATAAATAATTTTCACTATTGCTACTAGAATATATATATATATATATATATATATATAAAGCTGAGAGTTCTATAGAAGCTTTAATTTAATAATTATTAGAACTATAGGCATCGGAACCAGCCAATAATCTTTCATCATCATAACATGCATTAGAAGTTCTAAAACATTATGTAAAAATTGGTGAAAACTTAAGCATACACGTTATTTAACTCGGAGCCAATACAAGAGCGTACATTTTTATTAATTGGAGATTAGATACATGAATTTTAGAGCTGGACAGTAGAAGATTGCCTCTGAACCAGATAACTCTAGCAGGCAAAGCACATGGCCAAAAGCAACCATCAGCCTATGTTACATAACGTCTACCAGTTAATAGGCACGCTCCCTTTCTTGCCAGGGATATTTCTTTTACAGTGCCTTCAACCTAACGACGCATAGGCTCAAGACAAAACTAAGGAGTCGGTTGAGTTCAACCGCAAACAAGTGAACAACCTAAATAGGAAATTATGACCTTGCAATATCGTTTATAGCCTAAATTATCCAAAACCACCATAGCAACAAAATTCAAAACATCCCCATATACTGGTTAATATAAGATTTTCCAACATACATATCTATATCGGTTCATTTAAGGATTATACTGAGATCAAAACTCGGGAATCATTCCCCTACTTAACCGCTCAAAAAAATACTTAACAGCTGGTACAAAAACTGAGGCCGAAAATCTTACTGCTGAAAGAGAGTCCGAATCTAATTTAACACATCCCTTAACCATCATCATAGACAACCAATATTTGCAAATTGATGAATGAGAAGCCTCGGAGAATTGTGAAAATGCTTCAGACATTGGATTTCAGTTCCACAGCAGATGAAGGAATGGTGGATTCTCCAAGATCAGAAGACCTGGATGTTTCTCTTGCACCTGCTAAATCTTCAGAGCATCCTTGAAGCTTCATAGTCCGAGGTGTCATTTTCTCAACCTCTTCAGAAGTATAAATGAAAATTTTGCGCACAATACTACAAAATTCCCTGTAGTAAAATAAAAAAGCATATATTAATAAATTTAGTCACAAAATCCAAAAATTAACTTTAACAATATAAAAAATCAATAATCATTTCAGTCAGGTCAAAACAGTAGAATGTGATGTATTGAACTCACTGCCATGGATCGTCTCCCACAAGCATCATATCCCCTTCGTCGTCAGTGTACTTGTAGACGACCCGCTACCCTCTACTCTGGTCTTGTAGTTCTCCTTCAATGGAGAACATGTGCTCAAGCTCATGAATGAGCTCAGCGTACCCCTCAAACTTTGTCAGGTCAACTGCCCTCCCAAGTGCACTACCTTGCTTGTGAACCTGAAAAGTAATAGAAACCAATGCAAATGAAAATGATTGTTACAAAAAATGTCCTTCAAATAAGCAATATTTTGCATCCCAAAGTGATACCTTAGTGCAGCTCCTTGTAGGATTATTCAAGATCTTGCCATACGTTTCTTTTGGCAACATTTGGGTAAATTTTACCTCAGCACTTGGAGTTGGATCAGATTTTACAACCTTCAATGGCTCTGCCTGCTGCTCAGACCCTGCAGATTGTGATGGATTTGTCCACGTGGCATCAGCAACAGGCTCTATGCTCTCTCCCATCTTTGCAGATGTTAGATGCGTTCTAGCAATGAGTGGAATACCAAACAATTTGGCAGGAAATGCACCAGCTTCAAGCCCCTTATCTTTATACATTTCTCTGGAAGGCAAGCCACCTTGATCTTGTCACCCTCAACATTTCCTGTGCCTACTTGCAGTGAAACCTCTAGTTGTGATGATGAAACGAAGGACCTGATCCAGCTCCCTGGTGACTCTTTACCTCCAAAGCTAGGAACAATGGGGGTGCCATCTGAGCCATCCCGCAGTACTAATGAACCTTGTTTGCAAGATATAGCAGCATACTTCGAGTCTGATTCTTTATTATTTTTTGCATTGTATGATAACATTCTTGATGACATACTTGATAACTGCAAATCTGTCCTTGATGCTTCACAATTGTTATCTTCTTGATGGTTATACTGTTTCATTGGTGGATTGTACTTCAGGTAATCTGCCATATTTTGGTTTAGATATGGCACTCTGAATTCTAATACATCACCTGTACCCTGAAGACCAGAAAAGCCATCAGTGAAGCGCAATTGGTTCTTCAGCAAGTGCAACCATTTTTCAGATCCCACTCTTCTTAGTGCTCCTAGATCATCTGTTGTAAAGTCTTCCAATTTAGAACTTGTTGGCAAGTTGATTATACTAGTGTATATGACTAAGATTAGTGTTGTCATTATAGCAACAAAGTCATATGGAGTGTTGGTGTCAAAGTTAGAAGATCAGAATTTGGCTAAGTATGGAAGACAGGATAGTCAGTGAAGCACTTGAAGAACAGAGCATCAGTGCACGTGCATATGACCAAGTTTTGGCATGCGCCCTTGAAGATAAGTTGTTGAGTATGATATTAAGCTATGGTTAAGAATGCATGGTCAGATGTGTTAGTATGAAGAAGTTACAGCGAGTTGAAGTGACATAGACAGTGAAGCGACAGAACAAAACAGAGCATGGAGCCGACTGTTAGTATTTTGATTGGCGTGTATCATATTGTTTTGTAAAGGCTATGCGCCTATTGTAAATATGTTATAAACTTGTTAATATCAATGTATGTAAACATGCTTGAGCCAATTCATTTGGAAGCGTTGTATGTAATAGGTTATAGGCTGACTTAGTAAATAGTTTTGTTTGCGCCTATATATAAGACATGCACTTTTGTATTTAAGTATAATGTTGATATGGAGAGTTGATAGAAGAGCAGAAGGATACGAAGTATGTGTTAAAAAGCATTAAGAATGAAATAGAGCTTTACAAGAGGTTAAAGCATCAACGCACAAAAGGAACTGATCAGACAAGCAGTGTCATAGCAGCAGTTCAGCTTGCAGATATAGCATGTATCTGATATCCAGAAGGTTGTGGCCTTCCTCATTGAGTAGTGAGATCTGGCAATGAGCCATCCACCCCTAACAAAGTTTTTTACTGAAGACTCCTAACAGGGTCTGACCCTTGACAAGGTCATTGTACTAAAGCATTGTAATGACTACTCCTAATAGGGCAAAGGAACATTAATAGGTTCATAATACACAAGTACAATTATTAGTGGGTATTAATTCCCACTGGGGTTTTTCCTTTGGCCAAGGTTTCCCCGTAATCATATCTGGTGTTAAGTGTTATGGTTGTTTACTTCATTTGCATTGTTATTCAATTCAGTATTTAAGTAAGTGAGTTAAGTTTCAAGATATTAGAAATTAATATTGAAGAACACTGATTCACCCCCCCCCCCTTCCCCCTACCCCCCCTGCTCAGTGTTACCATTCCTAACAATTGGTATCAGAGCTTTGGTCCTCTGAAAACAAGTTTAACCACTTGAGGAGATTATGGGTTCAGAAGAAGTGAAACATCTAAAGAAAAATCTTGAAGTAGCTCTTCAAGATCTTGACAGATCTGAAAAAGAAATTGAAGGTCAGTGGCACACAAGTATTCATCAAGAAACTCAGAAAAGATTTGAAGGATTGCTCAAACAATGATTTGGGAAAAATGGTCAAAAAGCTGAATGAAAAAACATGTCTCTGAAGGATCAGATTGAAGAGTTGGATGAAAAGTTTTTCAATAATCAGGAAGCCTATGAAGAACAAATCAAAGAGAAAAAATAGTTGGATGAAGAATTGAGGCAAGCAAACATAAAAATCTTGGAGTTAGAAAATATCAAGAAAAAGGTGGAATCTGAATTGACTGAATCCTAGAATCATATTGACAAATTGCACACAAGTAAGGATCTAATAGAGTCACAATTGTATGCACAAAAGATTAAAGAAGATACCACTGGTATTGGATTCAATGAAGCACAAAATCAAATCAATGATATGCGAGAAAGAAGGAAAGCACCAGAAGAATCTAAAAAAGCTAAGAAGATAGAAGATCAAACTGAAGTTAAAGAAGAACCATCCAAAGATGGATGCAAGCTAGTAAACAGAACTTGTTATGCCTGTTATAACAAGCATGGACATATTGCAAGAGATTGTAAAGAGGTAAGACCTTTCAATGGTTATTGTTATTCATGCAATAAATTTGGTCATAGAGCTATGAATTGTAGATCAAATCAAAGAAGTCAGACTCAGCAAAATCAGAGAAATCAACAACAGAAAAATGTTAGAAGTCCTTTGAACATTACATGTCAGATATACAATTACAATGGTCACACAACTAGATAATGCAGTATGGTGACTCACATCAATGCGTCAAGGAATATAAGGCCTCCAGTTATTTGTCACTCTTGTAACAAGGCTAGACACATCTCAAAGTTCTGCAGATCAAAAGCACAAAGACAAGAAATCCCTAATAATTCTCAAAGATCAATATTGGATGAATCAAGAGAAATTAAGTTTGTACAAGCTACAGAAGATGCGAGCAAGACTTGGATGGAAGTAAAGAAAGATAATGTTGATGACTATGTAGTAGATGCATCTGTAATGGACACACCTTCTACTTCTGGATGAATGACCCTCATGGTCATAGGGGGAGCTAGGTTAGCTCTAGACCCCTGTGCAGCTGGTATACTCACCCTCAGAGTATGCACCTTTGGTTATAGTTGTTTGCATACTAGTTGATGTTGTATGCAAGAGTGCACAACTTGATTGATAGCAGAAATGAAGATTGGAATTCTCTGTTGCATTTTGTATTATGGCGGCAATCATCAATTATAAAATGCTTTTTTAATAGTCATCGGAGATCCATTATCCACACATTTCCATTTATGTTCTAGCCTCTAGAGAGCACATGATATCAAGCAATTAGTATTGAAGGTTTGGAGTTGGTTTATTAGTGAAGAAGTGTGAAAGTTGGTTACGAAACTCTTGTTCAGAAGTGATGGTTCAAAAACCCTTTGGAAACCTATTTGAGTGATTGATCAAGTAAGTAATGGCCACTCCAATTGTCTTTGATGTTACTGAAAGGAAGAGATACATTTTCAAGAAGCATCCCTTTAAGTCAGTCTTAGATGACCTAGAAGGGGCATTTTCTAGAACTCTGATGGGACTTATGCACATAGAGGACATATGTGCATACATATACTGCAAGAAGGAACCTGTAGGATTGGACAGGGTTAGGTCGCATCTTGAAACAATAATGAAACCAGACATGACATTCATGGATGAGTTTGTGCACCTTGCAAATCACCCAATTATTGAGTATGCGACTTTATATGAGTTCTATGAATCCGAATGGATTAAGATCCTACTAAGCATAATACATGATGACCTATTTTGGATAGGAGAAGTCCCTGTTAGAATAACTACTGGTCTCATTTATGAGATGATCGGACTTCCTAAGACTGGGGCCATTCTTCCTACTGGTAAGGATGTTAGGAAACAAGTGGAGCAAGCTTGTAAGTCCTGTAGTGATAAGAACGACATGACAATTGAGCCGATAGAGGAGAAGGACATAAAGCTAATCTCTATGATACTTGGTTATAAGTTCCAGCATACAAATGAAGTGAATAGTGTGTTTGCAACCACTATTTTGGCAGCTATCAAAATTGTAAAGAAAAATGGAAAGTTCAACCTGTGTGAGATCTTGCACGCATAGTTGATGGATAACATAAGGGCTATTAAGCATGATAAGAGAAAAATGTTCAAATTTGGGTCACTAATTATTTACATGTACTTCCATATTGTTGGTAAAGTATCAGTTCTTTATCTTGACATGAGTCTACCCCAAATGCCATAAATTTCATTCAAGGCATCATTTGAGATCACCTTAAAAGATTTCATGGACTTAGAAATAAAGACATTCAGAATCAAAATGAAGAGAAGGTATAGGATACCTAAGAGTATAGTGGATAAATATAAGGACAATATATGTTTTGTGGTGGAAACTGATATCACATGCATGGAAGTAGTGGAACTTATGACTAAGTGGATTCATCCATTTAGTTATGAAGTTGAGGAACATATTTTGGAAGCTTTTGCACAAGTCCTCTTCTCAGCACCTAAGGATCCCAATGAGCCAAGGTGGGGTACTTATGAGGAGAAGACAAGACAAGTAGATTCAATCGTGTATAGTGTAGCAACAGAAAGGAAAGCATCTAAAATCACATTAAACATATTGAAAATCCATGGTGTCACACAAGAAGACTTGGATAAGGAAAGGGAAGCCAAGATTGCAATGCAACTTGAGAGCGCACCCTCTTCTGATATCAAAATATAGAAGACTAATGATCATAAGGAGAAGAAGAAAAAGATAGAAGAAATCACTCTTGCGCCCACAGATACTATTGGTCTGGAGTCTACTCCACCTCCTGAGCCTAGAAAGATGCCTAAGAGGAAGAAGTAGACCGGCACAAGCCACCCATCCTCTAGGATAACAAGAAGCCAAGGCAGAAACACTCAAGCACCTCCTAAGGTATGATTCAAACCAAATCTTGAAGTGTTGAGAACTAGAATAGTTGATGAAGGAAGAATTGATCAAATAGAAAAATTCTATGATAAATATAGTGAGATAGATAAATTAGAGATCCATGGTATGATAATCAAACACATGATTAAATTCAAAAAAATAGTTCTAGAACTTAAGACAGCTATACCGGATAATGTATGGAACATTTTTAGTGTTTTTCAAAGGGCGTCTATCCTATAGGGCACACACCCTTTGAAAAAACCCTCTTAAAGGTTGTTGTGCGGGTTTGAAAGCTCATTTTTCTTTCTCATACCCACATTTTCAGCTAAGAAGGGATTCTAAAGCACGCACACACTATTATTTTGTCTTGTGAATTGATTGTTTTCATTCATCCATCCATCAAATGGCTCCACGCCATCATCAAGTTCGATCTGGAAGAAGAGGTAAGTGTTTTTACAGCCCAGGCCTCTTATTTGTTTTAAAATTTTAGTTTTGTTTCAATTTTTTTTGTTAAAATTTGTTTTTGTTTAAATTTGTTGTGTAATGAAGATTTTAAAATATAGTTTTTTTAATTGCTAGGAAGAAATAATCTCCCTCAACCAAACTCTCCACCAAACCCTCTGTCTCCTCATGAAGAACCAAATGAAGAACTGAACGAAGAAACAAATGAAGAAAATGAACCTCAATTGCCTCCACCAATCGAGAAACCTCCTCCTGGAACACAACAAAATTTGATGAACCAAATTGAAAGAGGGCAAAAAGAATTAGAATCTTTAATTAATAGGTTAAAAGATTCTAGTGGTACGAATCCCGAAAGGGAAAGACTTGCAAAATCATTGGAAGCAATCTTGACCCACGTAAGCACCATTAGTGGGCAAATTAACTTATGATGGGATAAAAGAGAAGAACAAAAATAATATTATACAAATAAATTATCTTATGCGGACATAAAAAAGAAAAATTTCACAAAAGATGACACTTGCCAGCTATTTAAAAAACCAGGGGACACAGATACTCTTAGAACTACAACAAGGAGGTTCCCAATTCATTGGTGTGTAAATGAAGACATTAAAAACAATTTTTGGGAGAGATGGTGGATGGTCTTTGATTTGCCTCCTTGTAATAATCATGAGGTTCCTATATATTTCTTGAGGAAACTTTATTGTGAGTTTGTACTCAAGGAGGTGCCAAATTATTTTGACATTCTGGATTCTCAGGGTAGAGGAGGGTAGTCATCATTTGATCGAGAGGGGGCACATCATGACCCTAACGCACCTAGGGCTACTATTGGAAAGGCACAGGTGGATCATGTTAGTATTCCTTCCGTTGTGAAGGAACATGTAGAGGCAGACACACCAGGCATGATTAGTGCTCTGACATAGACTCTCATTCAGTGTGCCACTCCTTTAGTTGAGGGTGACTACGGTCAATCCTCGAGGGGGCATATTTTTTGGTCATGTGGATGCTTGTGTACATTTGGTACTGGCAAGAGAGAGGAAGAGGATTCTGGAATGATGATTGATAGCTTTCTAAATATGACATTTGGCATTGACACACAGGTAAATATTTCCAAGTTCATTAAATTGCTTTGATCTTAATGTCCCTTTTACACATTGTCTTGAATTCCACAAGTATGTATCGAATAAAACATTTTAATTAACATATTTGATTATTATGTAATTATATGAATAATTGTATCATAACTTATTGTGCATGTGCATTAGATGTGCACTGGTGGACCATTGACGTTCACAATAGATAGCAAAGGGCATCATGCAACTTTCCTTGAGGTATCTTTATTTGCATATTAATTTGATTTACTTGATTATATTTAATTAATGAATGAATGACTAAATTACTAGACAAATTATTATCAAAATCCAGAGGCACGATGATTACATTCTTTCACCTGGGTTTGTGAGGGCACCATTGATTCCACAAGTATATATGCAATAATGCATTATAATTAACATGTCAGTAGTACATTCTTATATGACTGGTTATCTTATAATTTTCCATGTACATGTGCACTAGTTGAATGTTGGAGCTTCAACTTCGACACCGCACACCGAAGGACACGGTGGAACCTTCACGAAGGTATCATTTACTCATTAGTAGGGTTGTAAAAAATATACGTAATCTTGATACCTCCATAATACTTTTTTTGTTTCATTTTCAGCTTTTGACATCAGAGAGTCCTCCTCTTTTCCGTGATACTTTGGATCATGGAGTAGCACCAGCAGTAGCTAGTTCTGAAGCACTGACTGAGGTATGAAAGAGATCACTTAACTTTAATTGTTATTTTAATAGTTTGTATTGAATTTTATAATGATATTCATGTATGTATGTTAATTATTATTTTGATCATTGTTGTAGGGACTTATTACTCCAAATCACTAGCATGCGCCTTCGATGGATGAACATAGTGACTATTTGCTAGCGATAAGCGAATATTCAATTTTATGTCATTTTATAATTCAATTTTGATGTATATTAGTTATCTCTATCTAAATTTTTGTTTTATCAAGTCGAGCTACAGAAGAGTCTAGACAGGAGGATGAGTGAGTGCACTCGGAAGACTACAACATCCACTGCATCTCCATCAACGCAACGATCGAAGATAGCTCAGGATTTTTTTTCTTCCTGTAGTGGGAAAGGACTAGATTAGGGATATGGATTGTATGCCTGTATGGCATTAGTGGATATATTTTTTGTATATTGTATAAGTGATATGTTGTACATCCATTTGGCTTTGAGGAAGCTAGTTTTACTGTATTGAATATATTCAATGTATGACATTATTGGACATATATATTTGGCTTCATGCCCTATGAATATATTTTTTGTATGTTTTAGGTATGCAATTCATCTGTTTAGTGTATTGATGTATACTAATTTATGTTTATGTGGATGTCTTATGCTTTGTAAATTTCCCATGCCTTATATTTATGCTTGTATGTTTATCGATGTATGTTTAACTTGTTGACTGTGCTACAAATGCCAGTCATTGTCCTCAATAATAGTCAATTTCTTGACTGTAATAATAACAAAAGTAATGAAATGAATGTAGAAATGTATAAATATAATATAAGGCAATATTTCTATGTCACAACCTATCCAAGATCACGTGGAATCAAACATTTATATTCATCGGTGTGTTCCCTATTCCACGGGGTAGTCACAATATAAAGACATGACCTTGAATAGGTGAGGTAGCATATGGCAAGTTTGTCATCTATTTTATCCAATACCAGGCCTATTTTGATCTGTGGGTACCCTAATGTTAGCAAGACTTATTTTATTAATAAGATTACTATGGCAGATGTGGATGTGCAACCTTATACTTTTACAAACTAACTTCTAATTGTCCCCTAATTGATTTATTGTTAATGACAAACACTAGAATACATATTTGTACTCATCCTATTGCTCACCCCGGAGTCATCGGCGTCATTCGAATGACTATGTGGCCAAAACAAAGTTGTAAGTAGCATTTATTCGACCATTCAAAGTTGTTGGAACAAATGGTTCGATGCTATGACCGACGGTTGAAAAGATACGCAACATTGACCATTTGAACTAAGGAACACTTTAAGTTCTGACATCGACCGAGACTATGTTGCCGATTTTAAACGAAGTTGAATCTCTAAAAATTGAGATAAGCTTTTGTAGGCCCTGACAACATGGTCCTGTAGCACCTGATGGATCGATTCTACCTCGCACTAGCTTTGAGATATGATCCAGCAAAGATGGTCAATTTCATGCTAAAGGGACCTTGAGGGACACTTAGGCATGGAGTCGTCAGTGGGGATTGAATGACTATGCATGGTGAATGAGGTTGCCCATAGCGTTTACCCAACCATTTGGAGCTATCAGAATAGACAGTTTGATGCTATGACCGATAGTTGGAAAGATATGCAACGTTGGTTGTTTTCCACTGAGGAACACTATGAGTTCTGACATTGACCGAGAATATGTTGCCAAATATAAACAAACTTAAATCTCTAAAAACTGAGACAGGCTATTGTAGGCCTTAGCAACATGGTCCCATAGCACCTAACGGATCCATGCTACCTTGCACGAGCTCTAAGAAATGACCCCACAAAGATCACTAATTTCATGCATTTGGGACCTTGAGGGACACTTTGGCCTGAAGTCGTCGATGGGGATCGAACGACTATGCATGCCGAATGAGGTTGCCACTAGTGTTTACCCGACCATTTAGAGCTATTGGAATAGATGGTTCATTGCTACAACTAATGGTTGGAAGGATACGCAACGTTGGCTATTTGAACTGAGGAACACTTTGAGTTCTAACATCAACCAAGAATGTGTTACCAATTTTAAACAAACTTGAATCTCTAAAAATTGAGACAAAATTTTCTAGGCCCCGACAACATGGTCCCATAGCAACTGACGGATTGATTCTATGTTGCACAAGCTTCGAGTTATGACCCCGCAAAGATCACCCATTTCCTGTTGTTGGGACCTTGAGGGACACTTCGGCAAGGAGTCATCGGCGGCCATCCAATGACTGTGCGTGGTGAATGAGGTCTCCACTATCGTTTGTCTGGCCATTTGGAGTTGTTGGAACAGACAGTTCGATGCTATGATGAATGATTGGAAAGATACGCAATGTTGGCCATTTGAACTGAGGAACACTTTGAGTTCTCACAACGACCGAGAATGTGTTGCTGATTTTAAATGAAGTTGAATCTCTAAAAACTAAGATAGGCTTTGGTAGACCCTAACAACATGGTCCTGTAGCACTTGACGAATCAATTCTACCTTGCATGAGATCTGAGATATGACCCCACAAAGATCCTTGATTTCATGTTGAAGGCACCTTAAGGGACACTTCAACACGGAGTCATCGACGGGGATCGAATGACTATGCATGGAAAATGAGGTTGCCACTAGTGTTTACTTGGCCATTTAGAGCTATTTGAATAGATGGTTTGATGCTACGACCGACGGTTGGAAAGATACACAACGTTGGTCATTTGAACTGAGGAACACTTTAAGTTCTGACATCGACTGAGAATGTGTTGCCAAATTTAAATGAAGTTGAATCTTTAAAAACCAAGATAGGCTTTTGTATGCCCCAAAAACATGGTCCTGTAGCACCTAAAATATTGATTCTACCTTGCATGAGCTTTGAGATATGACCCTGGAAAGATCACCGATTTCATGTTGAAGAGACCTTGAGGGACACTTCAACACGGAGTCGTCGGTGGGGATCGAATGACTATGTGTGCTGAATGAGGTTTCCACTAGCATTTACTTGGCCTTCAGAGCTATTGGAATAGATAGTTTGATGCTACAACTAACGGTTGGAAAGATACGCAATGTTGGTCATTTGAATTGAGGAACACTGTGAGTTCTGGCATCGACTAAGAATGTGTTGTCGATTTTAAATGAACTTGAATCTCTGAAAACCAAGATAGGCTTTTGTAGGCCCCGATAACATGGTCCTATAGCACCTAATAGATCAATTCTACTTTGCACAAGCTCTGAGATATGACCTCGCAAAGATCACCGATTTCATGCTAAAGGGACCTTGAGGGACATTTCAGCACGGAGTCGTCGACGGGGATTGAATGACTATGCATGTCAAACGAGGTGGCCACTAGCGTTTACCTGACCATTCAAAGCTATTGGAATAGATGGTTTGATGCTATGACCAATGGTTAGAAAGATACGTAATGTTGGACATTTGAACTAAGCAACACTTGAATTCTAGCATCGACCGAGAATGTGTTGCCGATTTTAAATGAAGTTGAATCTCTCAAAACTAAGATAGGCTTTTGTAGGCCCCAACAACATGGTCTTGTAGCACCTAATGGATCGATTCTACCTCGCATGAGCTTTGAGATATGATCCCGCAAAGATCATCAATTTCATGCTAAAGGGACCTTGAGGGACACTTCGACACGAAGTCATCGGCGGGGATCGAATGATTGTACGTGAGAAACAAGGTTACCACTAGTATTTACATGGCCATTCAGAGCTGTTGGAATAGATAGATCAATGCTATGACTGACGGTTGGAAAGATACGCAATGTTGGCCGTTTGAAATGAGGAACACTTTGAATTTTGACATGGATCGAGAATGTGTTGTCGATTTTAAACGAAGTTGAATCTCTCAAAATTGAGAAAGGATTTTGTAGGCCCCAAAAACATGGTCCCATAGCACCTAATGGATTAATTCTACCTCACATGAGCTCTGAGATATGACCCTGCAAAGATCACCAATTTTATGTTGAAGGGACCTTGAGGGACACTTCGACACGGAGTCATCGGCGGGGATCAAATGACTGTGCATGGAAAATAAGGTGTCCACTAGTGTTTACCTGACCATTCAGAGCTATTGGAATAGACGGTTCAATGCTATGATCAACGGTTGGAAAGATACGCAACATTGGCCATTTGAACTGAAGAACACTTTGAGTTCTGGCATCGACCAAGAATGTGTTGTTGATTTTAAACAAAGTTGAATCTCTCAAAACCAAGACAGGCTTTTGTAGGCTCCGACAACATGGTATCATGTCACCTAATGGATCGACTCTACCTTGCATGAGCTCTGAGATATGATTCCTCAAAGATCACTAATTTCATTCTAAAGGGACCTTGAGGGACACTTCGACATGAAGTCATCAGCGGGGATCGAATGACTGTGCATGCCAAACAAGGTGGCCACTAGCATTTACCTAGCCATTCGGAGCTGTTGGAACCAGAGTAACGAGAATCACCAGGATTCAGGTGATTCTGCAATCCGATCACCCCTAACCAATTTTTTTGAGCCAAAATCAGAATCGGCCGATTCATGGGGCAAAAATCACCTGAATCGCCGATTCTAGGTGATTTCTCCAAAAATCGGTGATTTTTGGGCTCGTGAATCGGCCGCGGCAGGGATAAAGTGCAAGTTAAAATTTTTTTAAAAACTTAAAACTTTTGCATTATTTATTAGGCCATTTTGCTTGGTTATAAGCCTAAAAGGGCTTCTATTTGATTTATATGAGTTAAAGTGAGGGAAAGTGAGAGAGAGGAATAGAAAAGAGAAAACATAGGCTTAGGAACAACAAGAAAGAAGAGCATCAAGGAGAGCATAAATCTATTTGGGGAGGCTTGAAGTTCACATTGGGAGCATCAAGGAGCCAATAGCAACACTCCTCAACTCATTTCCCAGAGGTAAGTGTTGATTTATTTTTTCCATGTTAGTGTATTCTTCATTTTTTTGCAAAATTTGTTTAGTTTTAGCTTTAAAATTTAGAACTTGAATGTTTTTTTGAATAAATTGCAAAGTGTGATCTTGCAAACCCTACAATGTGTTTACAAGCAATTTGCAAACATAAATTTACAATTTTCACAAAAAAAAATGTAGGGTTTAGGGTTTTTTATTAGTTTAAGACTGTTTAATAGCCATTTAAGACATATTTTTAATTTTTAATTTAATTTTCTTATTGCAGCAACCTTAAGTTTTAACTTTCATTTTCCAAATTTCCACAATGGGAAAAGACCCTACTTGGAAGTATATCGAAGAATTTCCAGAAAGGACAAAATATCAAACAAAATGTATTTTATGCAAAGAAATAAATGCCAGTGGCATTTATAGATTCAAGCTCCATATTGCTAGTATACCTAGACATGATATCACAGTTTGCACTAAACAAACTCCTGAGGCACAACGTGAGGTATATATGCAAATAGAGAACTTTGAAAGAGAAAAGTTAGAGAAGAAAAAGAAACTTGAACAGTTGCAAGCTATTGGTTCCCCATCCACATCTACATCCGCATCCGCATCTATAGGTTGTGTTGAGACGGTTCTTCCAGGCCACCATTTCATCCTAGTGCTAGTTCTAGGGCTGTCACCACTGCTATTCCTTTAGCTTCTACTTCTACTACTCAGTCTGCTAGTATTACCATTGGACCTAGAATGTGGAAGTCGTGACTAGATAGTTATTTTGTATAGCGCACTACACCTAGCTCACAACCCTTTCTTGAGAGCATGTCTTGGAACAAGGACATTCATGATGCTGCAAGAAAACAAATTTGCAAATTTTGGTACTTTTGCAATATTCCATTTATTGCAGCTAGGTAATTAAAATTTAATTTACTTTATTTGGTTTTCCTTAATTAAGATTTTTAAGATTCTAAATTCTATTCATAATCTATTTGTGATAGGTCTCCTTATTGATAGGGCATGATAGATGTCGTAACTATTTGTGGTGCGGGGTTCAAAGCCCCTACTGAGGTTGAGTTGAGTGGAGATCTTTTAGATGAAATGGTTGAGGACATGAAGGCTGAGCTAGAGGAACACCAACTAGAATGGGTCAAAAGTGGATGCACCATCATGACTAATGGGTGGATTGATATAAGGAATAGAACACTCCTCAACTTTATTGTGTCTTGTGGAGGTGATTAAATAATTTAAATTCTGATTTGTTGAATAATTGAATGCTAATTTAATAATAATTCATGATAATTAATTGTTTTGTTCTATTTATTTTGTGTAGGAACCACCATGTTCATCAAATCTATTGATGCTTCTGATCATGTAAAAAATGCCACATACTTATGTGAGCTTATTGAGGAGGTTATAGCAGAGGTGGGGGAAGAAAATGTGGTGCAGGTGGTCACAGACAATGTAGCAAATTATGTGACTGTAGGTAAACTTTTAAGTTTTTTAACTTCTCTGATTTAATTAAAATTTCTAAATTTTAAATTCTAATTAATTTAAAAATTTTGTAGGTAAACTCTTGATGGAGAGGCACCCCACAATATTTTGGTCTCCTTGTGCAGCCCATTGCCTTGACCTCATGTTGGAGGACATTGCTAAGCTTGAGTGGGTCAAGGAATGCGTTGATAAGGCCAAAAATGTGTGCAAGTTCATCTACAACCATGCATTTGTCCTCAACACAATGAGGAAATACACAAAGCAAAGGGAGTTAGCTCATTCAGGCATCACGAGGTTTGCCTCAAATTTCATCACATTGCAGTCCATCTTGAAAGTAAGGGTAGAATTGAGGTCCATGTTTGTTGGGCCTGAGTCGACATCCTCTTCCTTTGCCACCACTATTGCAGGGATAGATGTTGTGAACACAATGTTTGATGAGAATGGTTTTTGGCTACCTACGACTGAAATATGCAAGGTAAAATTTTCACAATTATATAATTTTGTTTTATTTTTAGTTTAAAACTTTAATATATTATTATAATTTAATACTTGACCCAATTGTTTGTTTTACAATGTAACTTACAACTTACATTATGATTATATGCAGGTTTGTGAGCCCCTTGTATCTCTCTTATGAATTGTTGATGGTGAGAAGCCCTCTATGGGCTACATCTGTGAGGGCATGGATAGGGTCAAGGAAGCCATTAGAAGCTAGTCTGCAAGAGTACAAGAGAAGTATGAGCCCATTTGGAAGATTATTGATAGGAGATGGTAGAATCAGCTCCATAGGCCCATTCATGCAGTAGCTTATTACCTAAATCCTGCATTTCATTTCCATCCTGACTTCAAGGTAGATGATGAGGTTTACAGTGGCCTATTTATAGTGTTGCAGAAGATGGGTGGCAATGTCCCAGCTACAACCAAAACCATAGAGCTAGACAAATTTAATTATAAGGAAGGAGTCATCTTCTCTAGTTCAATGGCCATAGAAGGTCGGTCATCAATACAGCCAGGTAACCATAAAAATAATATAACCTTAAGTTATATATCTTTTAAGTTTTTAATGGTTTAATGGTAACCTTTATCATTTATGAGACTAATTGTTTTTTCTTTCATTTATTTCAGATAGATGGTGGAAGATGTTTAGGTCCTCTATCCCAACTCTTAAAAAAATTGCCATTTAGATTTTGAGTTAGCCAAGTAGTGCCTCTAGATGTGAGCGTAATTGGTCCATGTTCGAGCATATCCACTCAAAGAGGTGAAATAGGTTGTTTGTGCAAAGCTTGAATGATCTTGTATTTGTTCATTACAACCTCTAGCTTAGGACCAAACAGATTTTGGACCCTGATATATCTCTGATCACTCTAGACGAGGTTGATCCAGAGTCAGAGTGGCTAACTAAGGCTATCGATCCTATCTTCACAGAGGAAGACCATGACTGGGTTGACCAGGTAGATAGAGAGGTCGAGGCAGTGGCCATAGCAGAGGAGGAGCTTAGATTACGTTTAGGCACTGGCAGACTCACATACACATGTAGAGACTCTACAGTTTTAGCCCCTGCTGCTGTTGTTCAGGAGTATGTGTTACCTATGGGGGCTGTGGATACTCAGAGCTCTAGGACCTACCTTAGACACCTTGCTAGGAGGAAAAATATAGATTACTTTGAGGCTGAGGCTGAGGTTGTGGCCAAGCTAGAGGATGATGATTTAGATTGAGACACTTGGCAGATAGACTTGTTTTTTTATTTTGTTTACAAACATATGTTTCATAACTTCATAAGTATAACTTTCATGGATCTTCATCTTGACATACATATATGATTTGATGTCATTGGTTTTATCATTTATGCTTTATCATAGAATTACATTTACATCAGCTATGTCATTGAAATCCTATGTTTTCTATTCACTTAAGCTACAATTTACATTTTACATATGTGATGGATCATGGATGAACCTTATTTATGTATGTTAGGCTTTAGATTCTATTTGATGATGTAAAAGTGTGCTTATTAAGTCATATTCAATAAATGACGCATGAAATAAGTTTTAAATCATTAAAATCTCTAAATTTCAAGGGTTTTTTCACTTTGTCAATTGGTAGCCAATTCACTGGCGATTCACCGCCGATTCACAATTTTATTCGGCCTTTCCAATTCTAAGCTGATTCTGATTCTCGTTACTTTGGTTGGAATAGATGGTTTGATGCTACGACCGATGGTTGGAAAGATATGCAATGTTGGCTATTTGAACTGAGGAACACTTTGAGTTCTGCCATCGACTAAGAATGTGTTTCTGATTTTAAACGAAGTTGAATCTCTCAAAATTGAGACAAGCTTTTGTAGGCCTCGACAACATGGTCCCGTAGCACTTGACAAATCAATTCTACCTCACACAAGCACTGAGATATGACCCCGCAAAGATCACTAATTTCTTACTGAAGGGACCTTGAGGGACACTTTGGCATGGAGTTGTCATCGGGGATTGAAAGACTGTGCATGCCAAACAAGGTTGCCACTAGCATTTACCCGCCATTCGGAGCTATTGGAATAGATAGTTTGATGCTACGACCAACGATTGGAAAGATATGCAACGTTGGCCATTTGAACTGAGGAATAATTTGAGTTCTAGCATCGACCAAGAATGTGTTGCCGATTTTAAACCAAGTTGAATCTCTCAAAACTGAGACAGGCTTTTGTAGGCCCTAAAAACATGGTCCTATAGCACCTAATGGATCAATTCTACATTGCATGAGTTCTAAGAGATGACCCCACAAAGATCACTAATTTCATGCTAAAGGGACCTTGAGGGACACTTTGACACAAAGTCATCGGTGGGGATCGAACGACTATGCATGCTGAACAAGGTGGCCATTAGCGTTTAGCTGGCCATATGGAGCTATTGGAATAGATGATTCAATGCTACGACCAATGGTTGGAAAGATACGCAATGTTGGCCATTTGAACTAAGGAACACTTTGAGTTCTGGCATCGACCGAGAATGTGTTTCTGATTTTAAACGAAGTTGAATCTCTCAAAACTGAGACAGGCTTTTGTAGACCCCGAAAACACGACCTTGTAGCACCTAACAGATCAACTCTACCTTGCATGAGCTCTGAGATATGACCTCGCAAAGATCATCAATTTCATGCTGAAGGGACCTTGAGGGACACTTCAACACGAAGTCATTAGCGGGGATCGAATGACTATGCATGCCGAATGAGGTTTCCACTAGCATTTACCCAGCCATTCGAAGCTATTAGAATAGATAGAGTGATGCTATGACTGATGGTTGGAAAGATACGTAACGTTGGCCATTTGAACTGAGGAACACTGTGAGTTCTGACATCAATCGAGAATGTGTTTTAAACGAACTTGAATCTCGAAAAATAGAGATAGGCTTTTGTAGGCCTCGGCAACATGGTCCCATAGAAACTAACAAATCCTTCTACCTCACATGAGCTCCAAGATATGACCCCAAAAAGATCACTGATTTCATGCTCAAGGGACCTTGAGGGACACTTCAACATGGAGTCATCGACGGGGATCAAATGACTTTGCATGCCAAATGAGGTTGCCACTAGCATTAACCCAGCCATTCAGAGCTATTGGAATAGATAGATCAATGCTACGACTGACGGTTGGAAAGATACACAACATTGGCTGTTTGAACTAAGGAACATTATGAGTTCTGACATCGACTGAGAATGTGTTGCTAATTTTAAATGAACTTGAATCTCTTAAAACCAAGATAGGCTTTTGTAGGCCCCGGCAATATTATTCTGTAGCAACTGATCAATCCATGCTACCTCACACGAGCTCTGAGATACAACCCTACAAAGATCATTGATTTCATGCTTAAGGGACCTTGAGGGACACTTCAGCACGGAGTCATCAGCGGTGATCAAACAACTATGCATGGAAAATGAGCTTGCCACTGGCATTTACCCAGCCATTCAGAGCTATTGGAATAGATGGATTGATGCTACAAATGATGGTTGGAAAGATACACAATGTTGGAAAGATAGGAGAAAAAATTCTCGTTTGAGAACAAAATTTTAGGATCTATAATAAACTCAATCCTTGTCATTATAATCATATTTGGACAATCTAACTGATTGAGCTCCTCATTCTTTTACGAGTCATTCATTTAACAGAAAATATATATATATATATATATACATACACACACACACACACACACACATATATGTGTGTGTGTGTGTGTCTCTCTCTCTCTCTCTCTCTCTCTCTCTCTCTCTCTCTCTCTCTCTCTCTATATATATATATATTATATATATATATATATATATATATATATATATATATATATATATATATATATATATATATATATATATATATATATATATATATATATATATATATATATATATATATATATATATTCAATTGAGAGAATCAAAACAAGGATAACCAATTCATTACAATATCAATCAGTAAGAAGCAAGACAAAGTTAAATAATATCATAGCAGGCATTAGAAATCCAAATTCTAATTAGGAGTTTTAAGAAAAGTGAGTAAGGTCCTGGACGGGGACATTACAGATCCATGCAAGAACCTTTTCTTTGATATTGCTCACTAACCCTTTATAAGAGAAAATGTTTACAAAAATTGGCATGTACTTGCATGAGGACATTATCTATTATAGAAATCCCACACAGAAGCAACTGGAAAGCCGCTCAAAAAGTAGTAACTGATAGCAAGTGGGATAATGCAGATGCTTTAATAAACCACTATCTTCTTTACTCAAGCAACATCTGGTTCATCTGCTCGATTGGGGCATGTTCGGGAATAGTCAGTCTCAATTTAAACTCAAGTCTCTGGAAGTAGTTATATTTGTCAGTGGAGGAGATACACCCATTGGATCAGCAATAACTTCATGGTCACTGGAATTTCCATTTCTCTTCAATTGGGATACTCTTTCCAAAATTGCATCTACCCTTTTACCAATTTGGGAAATTAATGGGTCTATTTATAGACCTCCAAGGAGCTAGCCACCTAAACAAGAACCTTGAGATGAATTGGGAACTTCTCTATAAAAGAGATCAGTACCTTGACAATCTCTCCACTTGTCAGCTAAATTAAAACCTTGGACCATAGATGGCTGCCCTTTGTTGTAAAATGAGGAGTGAGACTGCCTTGCTAAAGGTGGCAATGAACTTACATTTCAGGGATAATGCCCAACATGAGTAACCTAGTTTCCCAAGTCTCCATTTAAACTTTTCAGCTTAATTAAAACCTTGGACCATAGATGGCTTCCTTTTGTTGTAAAATGAGGAGTGAGACTGCCTTGCCAAAGGTGGCAATGAACTTACATTTCAGGGATAGTGCCCAACATGAGTAACCTGGTTTCCCAAGTCTCCATTTAAACTTGTCAACTAAATTAAAACCTTGGTAGATGGCTGCCCTTTGTTGTAAAATGAAGAGTGAGACTGCCTTGCCAAAGGTGGCAATGAACTTACATTTCAGGGATAATGCCCAACATGAGTAACCCGGTTTCCCAAGTCTCCATTTAAACTTGTCAGCTGAATTAAAACCTTGGACCATAGAGGGCTTCCCTTTGTTGTAAAATAAGGAGTGAGACTGCCTTGCCAAAGGTGGCAATGAACTTACATTTTAGGGATAGTACCCAACATGAGTAACCTGGTTTCCCAAGTCTCCATTTAAACTTGTCAACTAAATTAAAACCTTGGACCATAGATGGCTTCCCTTTGTTGTAAAATGAGGAGTGAGACTGCCTTGCCAAAGGTGGCAATGAACTTACATTTCAGGGATAATGCCCAACATGAGTAACTTGGTTCATCTACTCAACTGGGGCATGTTTGGGAACAAACAGTCTCCATTTAAACTCAAGTCTCTAGAAGTAGTTATATTTGTCAGTGGAGATACACCCATTGGATCTCCAATAACTTCATGGTCACTGGAATTTCCATTTCTCTTCAATTGGGATACTCTTTCCAAAATTGCATCTACCCTTTTACCAATTTGGGAAATTAATAGGTCTATTTGTGGACCTCCAAGGAGTTGGTCACCTAAATGAGAACCTTGAGATGAATTAGGAACTTCTCTATGAAAGAGATCAGTACCTTAATAAGCTCTCCACTTGTCAGCTGAATTAAAACCTTGTACCATAGATGGCTTGCCCTTTGTTGTAAAATGAGGAGTGAGACTACCTTGCCAAAGGTGGCAATAAACTTACATTTCAAGGATAATGCCCAACATGGGTAACCTGGTTTCCCAAGTCCCATAAATGCAAGGCCATTGACGAATAGGCATTTCTAATAGAAATATTTATGGTGCTAGAATGAAGTGCATGACCAAATTCTTTGCCTGCTTATGAACCAATTTGAGGCTTGATTTCATTTTCTTCTTGATCGTTGCAATATTTCTCCTCAACTAAAAATTTTGTAATTAGTTGATATACAATCATAGTTTTCTCTTGGCCAATCCTATGGGATCGTGATTGCGCCTGTAGATCCACAAAAGGGTTGAAATCTAGATCTAGTGGAAGAGTAGTATTAGCAAGAAGTCATTCACTAACATCTCATCTTTATAAAAACCAAATTTGGATTCACTAGAAGCATTAGTTCTAAAAAAAAATAGTAAAACATACCATATATAATGACTGTGTCGACACTCAGTTGCATCATATAATAAGTTGAAATACACTTTGTAAATTACAGTGTACATATCATATACAGCCACATCAAATGCGTTCAGCATCAAGAAAGATGAGCCTCATCCCATGAAAGTAAAGGCCTAAATTTCATGAATGAGCATATCTAACATGTACAATACAAATCTAATGCTTTGGTGTATAGACAAGTGAAAGAAGAAGTGATCACAGTTAGCAAATGGTGGAAAATACATTGAA